>CM053037.1:158003289-158520789 GCA_028564925.1 Lithobates sylvaticus
TTGATTAAGATATAGCAAAGTGAATTTTCACCACATTCTCTAAACTAAGGTAAATTTCACAGCCTATTTGCCTTCATTAAATCAACTCTATGATGTAATTCAGAACAAGCCCTCTAAGGGCATCTGTGACTGACATTCACCTGCACAAAACACAAACTGAAAGATAATCTTCATATACTTTACGCAGAGCGATTGGATATATTCGTTATTTCAGCTCATCAGACTGGGAGGAAACAGAGCAGGGAGGGAATCTCCTTCAGCGTCATCGTATAACCCAACCTCACCTCTTCCTCTCCAGCTTCCTCATCCATTGCAGCTGGGAGCAAAGGGAAGGAAAAGGGTGCATGTCCTCTGCCTCTACCCTCATTACTCACCCTGTAACCATCATGGACGCCTACTTCCCTGTCCAAAAGCACACATCTGTCGGCGTACGTTCTTCCCGTCTGATTTTCAGATTTAGCTCACTTTCCCTTACACATGTCAGGACACTTCACTCTCACTGACTTCTAATACGCAGAGCCGTGCTTCCCACCAGCTTCTAATATGAAGGCCTTCAAACACTTGTTCTCACTGACCTCCAATCTACAGAATTTGTAATAGAACTAATATTCCAATGTACACTGTAACTAGTAGCTTGTTATGTGTGTAATACCGACTCTCATAATTTATACAATATAACAAAAGCCTCCCATAATGAAATGAAACCACCAAATATCACAAATTGTCAAGTCTGCACAGTGATGCACTGTCCTTGTATCGCAAGCATGGATTGCGCCAATTAAAAAACAGAAAAATTATTTTGCAAAGTTATCGTTTTTTTTATTTTTCTATACATTGTTATGTGTTTTAGCCGCTTGCTGACCGCCCTTTAACAGATTTACTGCTACAGGGCAGCCACACAGGATAACGTGTGTGTGTGTGTGTGTGTATATATTCTTCTCTGACAGAACGGCGGTCTGCGTTGTTTACATAGGCAGACTGCTGTTCTATCTCTGTGGGGAGAGAACGGGGGTGGCTCCCCCTCTGACCAATCAGCGTGCTTTTCTGGCAGTGCTCCTCCTGAGACTAGACTCTAGATTCGCCCCTGAATGCACGAACCCCTTGCTGATCTGTTTTGTCAGCAGGTTACAGCCAATGATTTGGCTGTATACCTGCTGATCGGCTGTGGCCAATCACATAACAGAGATCTGTGTGTTTGTAAACACAAGACACAGATTCTGGCTGGATTTCTCCCTGCTATCAGTTACCATTCAGAACTGAAAGCCAGGAGAGACTCCTGCCAGATCTGTAAGTAAAAGCAGCACACAAACACATGCATACACTTATTAGGCACACAATTAACCCCTTGATTGCCGTCCTGATTACTGCTACCACCCAGGCTGTGTCATTAGTACAGTGTACAGTATTTTCACTGTCACTAGCGACATCAGTGTCAGTCAGCTAGTGTCAGTTAGCACCAGATTGTCCGCCACACTATCACAGTCACACTAGAAATTACTGCCATTACTAGTATAACATCTATACGGATCAGTATCTTGATCATGATCAGAACTATACAGTTCTAGTGCCACCAGCAGTATATTGTCCCCAAAAACGCAGTTAGGTTTTTACTAAAGACATGTAGCAGAATACATGTTGGCCTAAATGTATGAATGAATTTGATTTTATTGGATATGTTTTATCTAAAAAAGAAAAATCTTTTGGTATTTTTTTTCGTTTTATATGATAACAAATTCAAAGAAAAACTGTGGTGATCAAATACCACCAAAAGAAAGCTCTACTTGTGTGAAAAAAATGTGAATTCTAATTAAAATAGCGCAGTGCTGAATGGCAAAAAACTCCCTGGTCCTGGGGTGGTAAAACCTTCCGGAGGTCAAGTGGTTAAATGGTCCTAAAACTAAGCAATTTTATTACTAGATGTACAACCAACATTATACATAAACTGGGACCACAACCTAATTTGAACTCTAAAATTATAGCTATAAAACATTTAAAGGCGTAGGCTCTTTTTTTTTTTTTAATTACTTTGACACTTTTTCATTTTTTTTTTTTGCTGAAAGACATCGAAACACTGTCCTCTTGGGTTTCTGTTACAAAATCAATACATTCTAATATACTATAAATCAGAATTACTCTTCGTAACTAGCGTTCTGTGAAGGGGTATTGAAGTTGCATGATTGTGTCAAATTCCATTGCCCTCAATAACTAGAGGGGAAATGTGCAGGTGAAACATCATACTATATTTTGCTATATTGCGGCAATGTATTAGTGAATGCTTGAACATACGGTTGGTATGTAAGAAAGGCAAGTTTTAAAGGTTTATTACACAATGAGTATATTTTCAAGAGCGGTGGATATTACATTATAACAGGAAAAAACAGCTTTGACTCTCAGGCTGCATTCACACCTGAGCATAGCGTCTGAGTGTTTTTTCAGCATATTTTGTCACGTTTTTATGCACGATATTGCAGCTTTTTTTTTTCAGTTTTTTTAACAGCCAATTGAGAAAACTATTATCTGTTGCATCATTTGTTCCTAGGTATTTCAGCTTTTTTAGCTTTTCCGCTTTTATTTGTTCTTTTTTTATTAGTATTTATTTATATTTTTTTTTTCCAGTTAGGGTAAGGGGTAAAGCCCCATACACACGGTCAGATTTTCCGATGGATTCTGTCCTATCGGACAATGTTGTCGGAAATTCCGACCGTGTGTAGGCACCATCGGACAGTTTCCATCGGATTGTCCGACGGACAAAGTCCTATCTCCTGCTGGATAGATTTTTTGACAACAAAGTCCGATCACACCAAATCTGATCGTGTGTAGCGAATTCCGACGGACAAAGTGCCACGCATGCTCAGATCACATTACAAGACCAAAGCTATTGGCTACTAGCCTCTACTTAGTCCCGTCGTAGGCAACAAACGTCACCACGTTCAGAATGATCGGATTTTCCGACAACTTTGTCCGACCGTGTGTACGCAAAACCAACATCGGACAAAGTACGATGGACATGATCCGACGGACCTGGTCCTCGGATAATCTGAGCGTGTGTATGGGGCTTTAGAGTTAAGATTAGATTAGGACTAATGTCTAGGATTATTTATTATTTATTTATTTTTTACCATAGTTTTAATACTTCTACTACTACATCAATATTAGTTTACCAATTCCAGGGGCAACCCCTCACATCCACATCCTTATATAGTAACGTAACCATCCAACCAAACAACAACACATCGCTAAACAGAGAGGTATTAGGACTTTAAAGGATGTTGGGTTGTCACTGAGGTGAGAACATATGGAAGAGCCCTGGGGTCATCATAAAAAAAAAATACAGAATTATGATTTTGTAAAAAAAATTTTTTACAGAATTCTGAGTTTCATTTTTTTTTTTTTTTTTACTAAATTATGAGTTTGAAACTGAGAATTCTGAGATTGAAAGTCGGAATTGTAAGTTTAAAAAAAAAAAACATTTTTACAGAATTCTGAGATTAAAAGTCAGAATTCTGTGTTTCAAAGTCAGAATTCTGAGATTAAAAATCAGAATTCTGAGTCTGTACATTTTTTTTTTTTCAAAAACATAATTCTGTATTTTTTTATTTTTTTATGATGGCCCCAGGGATCCTCCATAAGAACATACACAGAGTAAAATAAATATTTATTGTACAAAGGACTCTTGTTGCCTATTTCACCAGTTGTGCAGTCCGGTGTTGTATTTGTGTTGTGTTGTATTTTTTTACCGCAAACTGTGTTTTGTTGTTTTTTTTTCATTATATATAGTCCTCTGAAGCTTTTTGATTCTGTAGGTGTTGTCAAGCAAGGATATCAAATTGTAACATGAGCTGTTCCACTAATTCTGAATCCTTTAACTTTAACTTTGGAAATGTGTCCCCAAGAGGCATGGATTGGCTTTTCTCTGAAGACGTCTTTGACCATACTGGGCAGAATCCACTGACCTTTTACATTTACTAACTTAAAGCTTGATGACTATATTATGTGTGATTATGCCAGCCATGGGACCAAACCAAATTATGGCTGATCAGCTACTTGTACTGACTGCAGCGTGTGCTGGCATACATGCTAAGCATGGTCCACGTGTAAATATAAGTGTTCCATCATATTTCAGAGTTAATATTGGATGCCACTATTTATTTATTTTTGCAACTGTATCTTAGTGTAGTTAAAGTAGCCTAAAATTCCTAAAAAAATTTAAAATAAAATAATTGGATTTTTTTTTTTTTTTTTAAACTCAACTTTAAATGCCTGTTGCTAGGAGGTCCCTCTCAGACTGCCTCCTTCAGTGCCCGGGCTGGTGACATCTCTTCCTCTCGGCGCAGTCAGTCATCTGGGACATGTGACAAAAATTGTATAGCAAACACAGACTCATAAATGAAGAATGGCTGGAATGGTATAATTTAAAATTGCAGGAGACATGTGAAATGTCTACACATTTGGGGGGGAACCCGGATTCCTTAGGACTGTAGTGTCCTTCTGTGTATAAGACATATGTGTTCTTAAATTGTTGGTTAAGATGGCTAAGATTCCACATCTTCTAACATTTTAACTTGCAAATAAGGACATACACTGTATTGTCAAAAGTATTAGGACACCTGTCTTTACACGCACATGAACTTTAATGGCATCCCAGTCATAGTCTGTAGGGTTCAATATTGAGTTGGCCCACCCTTTGCAGCTTCAACTCTTCTGGGAAGGCTGTCCACAGGGTTTAGAAGTGTGTCTATGGGAATGTTTGACCATTCTTCCAGAAGTGCATTTGTGAGGTCAGGCACTGATGTTGGATGAGAAGGCCTGGATCGCAGTCCCACTGTAATTCATCCCAAAGGTGTTCTATCAGATTGAGGTCAGGACAGTCAAGTTCCTTCACCCCAAACTTGCTCATCCATGTCTTTATGGACCGTGCTTTGTGCACTGGTCCAAATCATTTGGTGGAGGGGGGATTATGGTGTGGGGTTGTTTTTCAGGGGTTGGGCCCTGTCCCCTTAGTTCCAGTGAAGGGAACTCTTAAAGTGGTGTCCCCCCCCCCCCCCCCCCAAAAAAATAGCTTAAAATTCCTAAAATAATAAAATAATTGGATTTTTTTTTAACTCGCCTCTAAATGCCTGCTGCTAGGGGGTCCCTCGTAGTCTGCCTCCTTCAGTGCCCGGGCACTGACATCACTTCCCCTTGGCGCAGTCAGTTATCTGGGACACGTGACAGGTCCCAGATGACTGCGCGGCGTATCATGGCGTGCGGCACCGATCGCGCATGCGCAGTGGGTGCCCACAGTACAAATGCCCCTGCCGCCGAGCGGAGGGGGTATGAGCGGGGCTTCATTCCCCCACATCGCTGGACCCTGGGACAGGTAAGTGTCCGATTATTAAAAGTCAGCAGCTGCAGTATTTGTAGCTGCTGACTTTTAAAAAAAATTTTTTAAGGGGCACCCCACTTTAAGGTGTCAGCATACCAAGACATTTTGGACAATTTCATGTTCCCAACTTTGTGGGAACAGTTTGGGGATGGCCCTTTCCTGTTCCAACATGACTGCGCACCAGTGCACAAGCCAGGTCCATAAAGACATGGATGAGCGAGTTTGGGGTGGAGGAACTTGACTTGCCTGCACAGTCCTGGCCTCAATTTGATAGAACACCATTGGGATGAATTACAGCGGAGACTGTGAGCCAGGCCTTCTCGTCCAACATCCGTGCCTGACCTCACAAATGCGCTTTTGGAAGAATAGTCAAACATTCCCATAGACACACTCCTAAACCTTGTGGACAGCCTTCCCAGAAGAGTTGAAGCTGTTATAGCTGCAAAGGGTGGGCCAACTCAATATTGAACCCTACGGACTTATGCCCCGTACACACGGTCGGATTTTCCGACGGAAAATGTCCTATCGGACCATGTTGTCGGAAATTCCGACCGTGTGTGGGCTCCATCTGACTTTTTCCGTCGGAATTTCTGATCCTTTGAAGTTTGAGATCCTGCTCTCAAATTTTCCGACAACAAAGTCCTATCGGACTTTTTCTGATCATGTGTAGCAAATTCCGACGGACAAAGTGCCACGCATGCTCAGATCACATTACAAGACCAAAGCTATTGGCTACTAGCCTCTACGTAGTCCCGTCGTACGCAACAAACGTCACCACGTTCAGGATGATCGGATTTTCCGACAACTTTGTCCGACCGTGTGTATGCAACACCAGTGTCGGACAAAATCCGACGGATTTTGTGGTCGGAATTTCTGACCGTGTGTACGGGGCATAAGACTGGGATGCCATTAAAGTTAATGTGCGTGTAAAGGCAGGCGTCCCAATACTTTTAGTAATATAGTGTAGGATAACCTCTTCACTGCAAATGTCTTACCCATTAAAAATTCAATATGTAGTGCGTGGTTACATGGCAACATACAGTCTACCAAAAATATGGCTGGATTGTAAAGTATTTTACCACAGGTGGGTACATTTTAAAAATCAAAGACTGTATTAAAGTTTAATTAATTCTACATAAATTTGTCTGCCGTGTCACCAACGGGCATATACATCACATGTCAAGGCCAGAAAATCCTATAGCCCTGAAACAATTGCTGTTCTTGTCATGGGTTATTAAATGCTTTCTAGTTAATGAACTGTTCTCCAGCAGAGCACATCAGCCTATTTTACTCTGTGTGTAAAATACAACATGTCTTGACCAATTTTTTTTTTAGCTTTCACAAGGTTAATGGGAACAAATATATTTTCCTGGCAAGGCCAGTACCCCCTAGACTGGCAGCCTGAAGTTTACACAGATGGAACAGCCAGTGAAACCCACAGCAGGATTCCCAGCTACTATCCTGGTTCACACCTCGAAGGGAAAATGGAACAGAGCGAAGGGGCCAAAGTAAACCGCTTGTGGAAATTCGGTCGGCTTCTGTATTCAGCAGCTCTTGTGCACAGGCTGCCACTAAGAGGTCACACATAGACTTTACTTTTCATTTATGTCATCAGTTTCCCTGAAGAGAAGCATCAACAGCTCTTCAGGTCTTCTCAAACAGGTTCTCATGTACCGTGCCAACCAAAAGCTGTGCAGACATGCTAAAACTTGTAATTAAGGGGTATGTGTATTGTTTTTGTTATTTGCTTTTTCTTATTGTCCAGAATAGGAAAAGCAATTTAAATGGTAACTAAAGGTTACTTACCTCCTCTGTGCAGTTGGTTTCCTCCTCTTCTGGGGTCCCTCAGCGGCACTCCTGGCTCCTTCTGTTCTCGAGTGCCCCGTTGGAGAGCCGCTCTCCCTCGGGGCACTCATGCGGGCACGCTCCCGTGTCCTGCTGCTGCGTCTATTGACACTGACAGCAGGACTCGGGCCCCGTCCCCGGGGCATTGGATTTGATTAACAGCAGCAGGAGCCGAAGGCTGCGCTGCTATCAATCTATCCAGTCAGGACCCGAGACACCGGCTGGAGATGGTGTGCTCGTCCCCGCCGCTGGAAAGACCGGGTTCAGGTAAGTAAAAGGGGGGCTCTGGGGGGCAGCTGCAGCACAGGAGGTTTTTTTCACCTTAATGCATAGAATGCAAAAAACCTTGAGGGTTTACAACCTCTTTAACCGCTTACGGACCAGCCGCCGTCATTATACTTTTGGCACGTCGGCTCCTTTAAAGTGGTGTTTCCACTAAAAAAAAAAAAAAATTCATAAAAAAAAATAAAAATAAAAATATTGGAAAAAATATTAAATTTTACTCACCTCTAAATGCCTGTTGCTAGGGGGTCCCTCGTAGTCTGCCTCCTTCACAGCTGGGTGCCCACAGTAAGAATGCCGGCGTCGCCAAGCGGAGCGGGGGAGGGGGGGGGCTTTGATCCCCCGCATCGCTGGACCCTGGGACAGGTAAGTGTCCGATTATTAAAAGTCAGCAGCTGCAGTATTTGTAGCTGCTGACTTTTAATTTTTTATTTTTTAGGGAGCACCCCATATTAAGTGGGATATTAGGCGCGTGCACCCGCTGCACTGCGACGGTGTCGATGCTCATGGCCGGCGGTCGCGATGATCACCGGCCATAAGCGATCGCAGGCACGAGAGGCAGAACAGGGACATGTGTGTGTGTGTGTAAACACACAAATCCCTGTTCTGTTGTGTGAGGAGAGACAGATCGTGAGTTCCTAATAGCTAGGAACCACGATCTGTCATCTCCTATAGTCAGTCCCCTCCCCCTACAGTTAGAACACACAGTCAGGGAACACAGTTAGCCCCTTGAGCACCCCTAGTGTTAACCCCTTCCCTGCCAGTGACCTTTATACAGTAATCCGTGCATTTTATAGCACTGATCGCTGTATAATTGTCAATCGTCCCAAAAATGTGTCAAAAGTGTCCGATGTGTCCGCCATAATGTCACAGTCACGATAAAAAATCGCATATTGCAGCCATTACTAGTAAAAAAAATGGCACTAATTCCCAAAAAAAGTTTCAAAAATGTTAGGTGTCCAATCTGTCTGCCGCAATGTCGCAGTCCCGCTAAAAATTCTCAGATCGCCGACATTACTAGTAAAAAAAATAACAAAAATGCCATAAAACTATCCCCTATTTTGTAGACGCTATAACTTTTGCGCAAACCAATCAATATACACTTATTGCGAATTTTATTACCAAACATATGTAGAAGAATACATAACGACCTACACTGAGAAAAAAATTGGGATATTCATTATAGCAAAAAGTACAAAATATAGATTTTTTTTCAAAATTGTCGCTCTTTTTTTGTTTATAGCGCAAAAAATAAAAACCACAGAGGTGATCAAATATCACCAGAAAAGCTCTATTTGTGGGAAAAAAGGACATCAATTTTGTTTGGGTACATCATCGCACGACCGTGCAATTGTAAGTTCAAGTGACGCAGTGCCGGATCGCAAAGAATGCTCTGGTCATTGAGCAGCCAAACCTTCCGAGGCTGAAGTGGTTAGCACTGATCACTGTATTAGTGTCATTGGTTCCCAAAAAGTGTCAGTTAGTGTCCAACTGTCCATCGCAGTATCGTAGTCCTGCTATAAGTCGCTGATTGCCGCCATTACTAGTAATAAAAATATCCCATAGGTTGTAGACGCTATAACTTTTGTGCAAACCAATTAATATATGCTTTTTTTTTTACCAAAAATAGGTAGCATAATACATAATGACCTAAATTTATGAAGAAATCCAATTTTTTTATTTTATTTTATTGGATATGTCTTATAGCAGAAAGCAAAAGGTATTGTCTTTTTTTTTTTTTTTTTCTAAATGGCTGGTCTTTTTATTTTTTATTTTTTTTATAGTAAAGAGGTGATCAAATGGCACCAAAAGAAAGCTTTATTTGTAGGGAAACAAAAGGACATACATTTCATTTATGTACAGCGTTGCTTGACCACGCAATTGTCAGTTAGGGGGTAAATCTTCTGGAGGTCAAGTGGAAAAATTTGGATACAAATATTTAATAATTTTATTCCCTAGGGTTTATTTGTTTTAAAACCAATGTTATATAAAAATTCTCTTACTTTCCAAAACTGTGTAGGGAGCCCGGAGGGGCTGCTTGCATGCTGCTCAGCATTTGTGCAACAAAAAAAAATGTAATTGCTCCAATGCGCTATTCCCAGCACACACGTTCCTGTAGAGATGGCTGTGTGTATAAGTGGGTGCCGAAGCGACCACCGGTTGGAACGGTGAATAGTCAGAGTGAGAAATGTCACCAGCACAACATGGATCTTCAGAATGGGTCCAAAGCTTTGTTCAGCGATCACATGGTTACAGCAAATAGCAACGTTTTGGACCCAAGCAGGACCCCTTCATCAGGCAACATCACATGCTTGATGAAGGGGTCCTGCGTGGCTCTGAAACGTTGCTATCTGTCAGCATGTGATCGCTGAATAAAGCTTTGGACCCATTCTGGAGATCCATGGCATGCTGGTGACATTTCTCCCTCTAAGAAATTCAACTGCGACACATGCTACACAGGGCTGAGTGCTGAGTGCCCATGTGAATAAGCCCTTAAATCACCTGAATGTGACAGTCGGTGGTACCTTTTCTGGTAGTAAATACTGGTGATGAGCTCTGATTACTGCTTTTTTGCTATACTTTACTTGAGGACTTTATGCCATTGAAAAATTCAGGTCCCTGTGATGGATACTGATAGGCAATGGGCAGCGCTCACAGTACCAGGAAAAGACATACACAACAAGAAGGGCCACCCCAGGCTACAATCTAGAAGAAAGAACATGTGGTACCTGACATGTCACATGCCCATGAGTTTTAGTTAGGGGCATTTAGGTCGATTTTTTTTTTTTTTTAAACCTAAAAACAAAGTTTTAAAGAGAAATACGATCTGCCGCCTACGGAATACTACCGCTATACTCAACTCATTTTATTACCCCCTTGAAAAGAGTGTCTGACCTCTCTACAACAACACCCATGGGATATTTATGTAAATGTATTGATAAACACTCGGGTTACATATCCAAGGTTTATGGTATTCTGTCTTCTATGGAGGGAAACCTTTCTTGCATGGAAAGATGGGAACGGGACATGGGGGAAGTCTTGGACGCTGCAAAGTGGCATAGCTTGGCTTTCTAAACCTTTGATCAAAGCTAATTACTGTACAAGGTTCTGCTGCTGTACCCAGTGGGCCAAGAAGGAACAGAGTACCACACCTGGTGGATGTGCCCGGTAGCCCACAGGTTTTGGATCCGCACCTTCAAATTTTTTTTCCTCCCTCACTGGGATTAACTTGACCAGATCTTTGCCACAGGCATTGCTTGGCCACCCTGTGGAGGGAGCCCTGAGACCCACGCCTGATAGGGTTTATCTTTTATAGCGGCAAGAATCACTATAACGAGATCCTGGAAATCCCTTATGATACCTTTTAACCACATACCCACTGGGCAGTTAAACCCCCTTCCTAACCAGACCAATTTTCAGCTTTCGGTGCTCTCACACTTTGAATGACAATTACTCCATCATGCAACACTGTACCCGAATGAATTTTGTGTCCTTTTTTTCACACAAATAGAGCTTTCTTTTGGTGGTATTTAATCACCACTGGGTTTTTTATTTTTTGCGCTATAAATCAAAAAATACAGAAAATTCTGTAAAAAAAAAAAAAAAAAAAATCTTTGTTTCTATTAAAAATTATTGCAGAGTATTGGCCGAGTATTGGCAGAGTATTACAGTGTTGCACAGTGGTGGCAGAGTATTGCACAACAGTGGTGGCAGAGCATTGCACAGTGGTTGCAGAGCGTTGCACAGTGGTGGCAGAGCATTGCACAGTGGTTGCAGAGCATTGCAGTGGTGGCAGAGCATTGCACAGTGGTGGCAGAGCATTGCACAGTGGTGGCAGAGCATTGCACAGTGGTGGCAGAGCATTGCACAGTGGTGGCAGAGCATTGCACAGTGATTGCAGAGCATTGCAGTGGTGGCAGAGCATTGCACAGTGGGGGCAGAGCATTGCACAGTGATTGCAGAGCATTGCACAGTGATTGCAGAGCATTGCACAGTGGTGGCAGAGCATTGCACAGTGATTGCAGAGTATTGCACAGCGGTGGCAGTGTATTGGCCAGCGCTGTGGGCACTACACATCCAGCCCACAGCGCTGGTCCCGTCTCTCCCCCTCTCCCTTCTCTGTACCGATCGGTACAGAGAGGGGAGGGAGGAACCGGCGTCATGACGTGACGCCGGTTTGTGTACATGTGATCGCTCCGTCATTTGACGGAGCGATCACGTGGTAAACGGCCGCTATCAGCGGCTGTTTACGTGATCCGTGATGCGCCGGGTCCTAGGGACCCGGCGGTCACGGATGTTCCCGAGTGCGCGCCCCAGGGGGCGCGCGGGAGCATGTTTCTGGGAGGACGTCCGTAGGCTGTAGCCGTCTTTTGACTATAGCGCGGTCGGCATGTGGTTAATCTTTTAAAGGCCAAATTGTCCTGGATGATGCTTAATGGGCATCTTTCTGCCATTCTGCAGGATAAAATGACCAGATTTGAAAAAACTTAGGACCTTTGGATCACTTATCTGACAAGCCATCTCTTAATGACATCTGCTAACCTTAATGGATTGCAAGGGGTGCTTACAGCTTATCTTCCTCTTTCTTGTTCTTTTTCCTTTTTCCCCTTTTTCAACATTTTCTTTTTTTTTTCCTTCCCTTATTATTATTATTATTATTATACAGGATTTATATAGCTCCAACAGTTTGCACATCGCTTTACAGCGTGAGGGCAGACAGTACGGTTACAATACAATTTAATACAGGAGGGGTCAGAGGGCCCTGCTCCTACTTTGCCTTTTACTCTTTTTGGCCTTCTGGCCCTTTCGGAGGGGCCCTGGGGCCACTGGTCGGCTTCTTTAGGTTCTACTCCACACCCAAGGGCTGATAATTAGGTTTAGAGGATCTGACTGTTTCATTACCAAAAAGTTGGGGACGATCCCGTAATTTCAAAGAGGGAGGCCCTTAATTTAGCAGATCCTCCTTTGAGATATGTTATTCAAAACTCAGGGAACAAGGTTACACTCCTACCTTTTTTAGGAACCAAAATCTGTGTAAGATTATGTATGATCGCCATGGCATTCTATTCTGGTGCCTTTCTTGTTTTACTACTGTATTTTTCAAGCTTTAATAAAAGGATTGGAAACAAAAAAAAATATATAGATTTAGGTAAAATAGTGGGGAAGGGGGTGTAGTTGTCAAGGGTTACATTTTTGGGCTCAGAGATCGGCTTTAATAGTATATACTACATTAACCACTTCTGGACCGCCCCACGTACATTTATTGCTGTGGGGTATCCTCTCTGTGTGAAATTGCATACCTGTACGTGATTTCACTGTTCCTGGTCTGGGGCGTGCACACGCTCCGCCGGCGACCAGCTCCCGCTGTTATTGGACACAGCATGTCCGGCGGACCCGATGTCCGCCAAAACCCGCCAATCGTTCCTGAGGCAGACAGAACAGCGGTCTGCCTATGTAAACAAAGCAGATTCCGGGTCCCGATCGTTAGAACGGGGCTCGGGCTCTCGATGAGACCCCGGTCTCTGTGCTGGGAACACACTGTGTGGCGCGCTTCCTGCAAAAAGAGAGATATGCAAATATGCAGCCTCACAGAAAAAAGCCCAGTCCAGTGGGGCCACATATATGTGAATGGTCGGCATAAAGGGGTTAAGTTGAGCTCTTTAAACTGGCTTCTTAGGCTACTTTTACACTGAGGCGCTTTTAAGGCATTTTAGCGCTAAAAATAGTGTCTGTAAAGAGCCTGAAAAGAGCCTCTCAAGCCTCTTCAGTGTGAAAGCCTGGGTGCTTTCTCACTGGGTCGGTGCGCTTGCAGGACGCGAAAAAAAGTCCTGCAAGCAGCATCTTTGGGGCGGTTTGGGAGCGCTTTATACACTGCTCCCAAAACGCCCTGCCCATTGAAGTGAATGGGCAGCACTGCCGAATCGCCTGCAAATCGATTTGGCACTGCCGCAACACTGGCGCTTTCAAACCTTTCTTCGGCCACTAGTGGTGGTTAAAGGGCCCCGCTAGTGGACGAAAAGCACCACTAAAACGACTGTAAACCGTTAACGCACCCCGCCCCAGTGTGAAAGTAGCCTTAGAGCAAAGGTGATAAGGTTAGAGAGCAGAAAATGGAAAAAGACTCTAGAGCTCCACCTACTGGCTCCATATGATAACTCAAAATATTTATGATATATTTCATATTTTACCAAATGTTTTTATATTCTTTAAAGCGAAGTTGCACCCAAAAATGGAACTTCCGCTTTAAAGCGGAAGTAAACCCATCGATTTAACAGTTTAAAAAAAAAGGCATGTCGGGAATGCTAACTGCACATTGGCTGTGCTCTCAACCAAACAGTCAAACCATCCAATGGCTGGTGTCATAATGGATCACATGTGCAGCACCGTGGCAGTTGAAGATTAAACCGAGGCAAAGATGGCAGCTTCCTTGGCTGAAAACGATAGGGGGGTTTACTTCCGCTTTAAGTGCAGGTGACCCCATGACATGCCGCATTTGGCCTGTAATTTTTTTGGGGGAGGAGCGGGTACCCAGTTTTTACAGGCACCCAGCTCCCACTTCCTCCTCTGGTTCCGCGGCGCCGGGAGGAAGTTCACATCTCCCCCTCCCTCCCTGCTATCTTCTGGGACAAGTCACAGGTCCCAGAAGATGCCTCGGCCATTAATAGCGTGCAGCGCGGCTTGCGCATTCACAGTACGTGCCCGGCTGTGAAGCCACAGCCAGGCGCCTACAGTTAGAATGCCGGTGCCACGGAGAGGAGGGGGAGAGGATCGGGACCGTAGGACAGGTGAGTGTCTGATTATTAAAAGTCAGCAGCTACACTTTTTGTAGCTGCTGACTTTTATGGCAATTTTTACCTACCTCACTTATACGCTTAATGATACATAACATAAGTGGTTAAAACCTTTTAATGAGAGGTAGGTTTAGAGTAGCCGTAATATGGATTTAGTATAAGAAAAAGTATATGAAAATAAGAAAATAAAGGTCGGGAAATGATTTTAAGTGTTTATGTGAAAATAGATCGAAATCCAAATTTAATGTTAGACAAAGAATGGATTTGTAAATGTTGGATAATAATAATTGTAAAAAAATGTTTTGCTAAATAAATATTATAAAAAAAATAAACTTTTATCTATATATGAATCAACCATAAATAAAATCAGATCTTTGTATTTTAGCACCATTATCATTCCTTATTGATTTCATGGGTTATAGCTGCAACTGCATTGGTTGATTCATATATAGATAATACGTTTTAATTACTTACCGTATATACTCGAGTATAAGCCGAGTTTTTCAGCACATTTTTTGGTGCTGAAAATGCCCCTCTGCTTATACTGGAGTCAAGCACTTTTCCGCAGCAGAGAATTACATTTTCCGACCCGACTTTGGTGCCCCGTATCTCGGGGGCCACTTGGTGCTACAACATATCCAAAGATGGGGTTCCTGGCACCAAGTGGCCCCAAGATACAGGGCCCCAAATTCGGTTCGGAAAATGTCATTCTCTGCTTCAGAAAAGTGCTTGACATTTTCCGAACCGATTTTGGGGCCCCGTATCTCAGGGCCACTTAGAGCTAGGAACCCCATATTATGATATTTTGTAGTGCTAGTTATACTGGGTGTGCACACCAAATTTAAGGTTCCCAGCACCAAGGGGCCCCTGAAATACTGGGCACCAAAGTCGGTCAACTGTGTCAATCTGCAGCAATGTAATTTCAGGACCCTTTGGGGCATCTAGGGGGCCATGGGCGTCCGCAGAACTTTTTTCAGGGGGGGGGGCATAATTTTAGGGTCACCCATGCACCGCCCCTTTTCGACAATGTCATTATCACATTATTATGGTCAGAGTCTGCATACGTATTACAGTCCCTAGGATAAGTAATGGGTAATGGCCAACAGGCTCTCTTACCAGACCCAGCAAAACTACAGCAGTGATCACTCCAGCTGGACGATCGTTCACTCTGGGTTCCCCGGGGGCGACACTGGTCAGTAGTGTAGCATGTCTGTACCCTGGTAGTGGCTCAGTCTTTCTCTCTCTGGTGGTGCTGGCCAGTGTGGCTCTCTCTCTCTGGTGGCGCTGGACAACATGACTTTTTTTTGTGGCCCTGGCAGGCTCTCTCTCTGGCTTCCGCCCAGCACACTCCTCGTCCTGTAGCACTCTCTCCCTCAGCTTTTTTCCAGGCTGCAGTCTCTCAATCTCTCTCTTGATCGAGCTGTAGCCTCCTCCCTGTGGAAAATGGAGCCGCCAATCTTTTGGGACTACCTGTCCCATGAAGCTTGCCTCTCCTAGTCACCTTTGATTGGCCCTCAGTTATGGCCAATAGGGAAGGAACGGAGCAAGGCAGGAAGCTGGGTGGAGAACCTGGTGAGAGCCGCCGTCTCTTCTCCCTGACAGAAGAATGGGTGGGGCGAGCGGGGGAAACCTCTGATAGCCCACAGCTCGACATTCTTCCGTCACAGCACCGCCAAGTTCTATGCTGGACTGAGCAGGGAAAAGAGCCCAAAGTCACACTACACTTGACAGCACCTTAATGGTGTCACCCCACTGGTGGGTGGCACCCGGGTGCGGCACCTCGACAGAGACACAACTGTGCTGAATTTAAGATCCGATCCCTGATTCCAGGGGGGGGCACTTGACCCCCCTTGCCCCTACCTCGGGACGCCCATGTAGGGGGCATCTAGGAACCCTTAACTACCAAGTTTGAAGTTCAGGGGAAATAGGCACAGTGAGGCTGCAAATGGGCATTGTTGACCCTCTTTTCCACTTACAGCAGCTGCGCATTTCTCACCCTAGGCTTATACTCAGGTCATCAAGTTTTCCCATTGTTTTTTTGTGGTAAAATTAGGTGCCTCGGCTTATATTCGGGTCGGCTTATACTCGAGTATATACGGTATGTTAGGTTTCATTAAGCGTATAAGTGAGGTAGGTAAAGATCGCCATAACACTTTTAAATGGGTGTAACTCTGCTTTAAATTCTGATCACAATAAACAAAAGGAAAAATAAGAATGTATGTAAAAATGCGATACATTCTCTTTTAAATAGATTCTTTTATGTTTTTAACCCCTTTGCTCCTAAGGGTAAAACAAATCTAAATGCCTAAGCACAATTTTGCAACTTATAAATTGCAAATATGCTGCCCCACGGAAATAAAAACAGTCCAGTGAGGCTGCATATTTGTGTTAGGTTGGCGTGGAGGGGTTGATATAAGTCATGCATTGCTGTATACTCTTATCACCACTTTACTGATGATGGTACAAGTAGTATGGGAGCAAAACCAATAAGCTGCTCTACGATTTCACATTGGATCACTTACAACCGGCTAGACACGTCCAGGAGATTATTTGTGGAGAACATGATTAATAATATTAAGAATGCAAAGTGCTAATTGCAAATGCACTCTCATTCTTAATAATGAGAAAATAATAACTAGCACTTAGCACCCTTTTTACTATAAATATAACAAGCAGGCCTATTTAACAAGCCAGCTATTTGGTTTCATTCGCACACAGATATCACCCTGTTCTTAAGGAAGAGTAGATCTTCACACAATAAAGTATCCTCGTGGTTTTTGCAGAAAAACAAATATACAGTGCCTTGAAAAAGTATTCATACCCCTTGAAATTTTCCACATTTTGTCATGTTACAATCAAAAACGTAAATGTATTTTATTGGGATTTTATCTGATAGACCAACACAAAGCGGCACATAATTGTGAAGTTAGCCACTTCAGCAAGAAGAAGATTTTGCTGCTCAATGACCTGGTCATTGTTTGCGATACGGCACTGCGTCGCTTTAACTGACAATTGCGCTGTCGTGCGACGCTGTACCCAAATATAATTGACGTCCTTTTTTTCCCCCACAAATAGAGCTTTTTTAGTGGTATTTGATCACCTTTGCGGATTAAATTTTTTGCGCTATAAACAAAAGAGCGACAATTTTGAAAAAAAAAAAAACACTATTTTGTACTTTTGCTATAATAAATATCCCCAATTTTTTTAAAAAAGGCTAATTTTTAACTCAGTTTAGGCCGATATTTATTCTTCTACATATTTTTGGTAATAAAAATCGCAATAAGCGTATATTGATTGGTTTGCGCAAAAGTTATAGCGTCTACAAAATAGTGGAAAGATTTATGGCATTTCTTTTTTTTTAACTAGTAATAGTGGAGATCAGATTATCGGGACTGCGACATTATGGCAGACAGATCAGACACTTTTGACACATTTTTGGGACCTTTGACATTTATACAGCGATCAGTGCTATAAAAATGCACTGATTACTGTGTAAATGTCACTGGCAGGGAAGGGGTTAACACTAGGGGGCGATCAAGGGCTTAAATGTGTTCCCTAGTGCGTGTTCTAACTGAAGGGGGATGGGAGTGACTGGAGGAAATGACAGATTGTTGTTCCTAGCCATTAGGAACTCATGATCTGTCTCTCCTCCCCTCATCCCCCTCAGTCCCGCGAGCGGCGCCGGCTTGTGACAGCGCATGCGCTGCCCTTCGGTCTCCAAGGAGACTAGAATAAACTACTCCTGCTCTCTCCTCCTCAGTCCTTTCAGCGGCGCCGGGTTTTTTGTGAGCTGAGCGGCACTCTGTACGTAGCCCGCTCCTGAACCCGGCACTCTGTGCGTAGCGCGCTCCTGAACCCGGCACTCTGTGCGTAGTGCGCTCCTGAACCCGGCACTCTGTACGTAGCGCGCTCCTGAACCCAGCACTCTGTACGTAGCGCGCTCCTGAACCCAGCACTCTGTACGTAGCTCGCTCCTGAACCCGGCACTCTGTACGTATCGCGCTCCTGAACCCGGCACTCTGTACATAGCGCGCTCCTGAACCCGGCACTCTGTACGTAGTACGCTCCTGAACCTGGCACTCTGTATATAGCGCGCTCCTGAACCCGGCTCTCTGTACGTAGTGCGCTCCTGAACCTGGCACTCTGTATGTAGCGCGCTCCTGAACCCGGCACTCTGTACGTAGTGTGCTCCTGAACCTGGCACTCTGTATGTAGCGCGCTCCTGAACCTGGCACTCTGTACGTAGCGTGCTCCTGAACTCGGCACTCTGTACGTAGCGCGCTCCTGAACCTGGCACTCTGTAGGTAGCGCGCTCCTGAACCCAGACACTCTGTATGTAGCGTGCTCCTGAACCCGGAAATCTATACGTTTCGCGCTCCTGAACTCGGCACTCTGTACGTAGCGCGCCCCTTGAGTGGATACATAGTCCTACAGATACAACCGGATCTTTGAGGGCAACCATACTGCTAATGCGGCCCCCGATGAATTTGAGTTTGACACCCCTGCTCTAACTGCTACATCTGCATGTTCTTTTGGAAAACAGCTACTGGCCAGATCACCAGGTCTGAAGGAAAGAGACAAAAAATTAAATAAAAATAATAATGTAGCCATCACATCTAAGAACTGGTGAGCTGCAATATAATGTTTGCTGGCTGCTTCTGTGAAAGTGCCTCTTTTTGCGTTATGGGAATACTGTGGCTGGCTGCCCTACTGATCACTTGATTAGGAACCATGTTTGGTTTCTGATCACTGATCTATGATAGTAAAACTTTCAGATACAGCTTAGTCACAAAACTAGCAGCTGGCATGAATGTCGGCTGCTAGTTCTCCCACAAGGCTTGTATTAACATATCCTCGGCATGAGGCACAGTTAATAAAACGTTAATAAATGGAATGCTGATGGGAAGCACTTGGCAAATGAAGAGCATTTTGCTTTGTAAATGTACCTGTAACTACATTTATTTGGAATAAATAATAATAAGATAAACATAGAAATCATAGAGAAGTGATACATATGATAAAGCCATACACATTATCATTCAGTAGAAGATTGTGTAAGTTGCAAAAATAATTTTCCTTTGTGAAGCTCAGTCCACATCGGGAATCGTGGGCAGAACTGGCCTGATTCTACCTGCGTTTACAAATCGCACAAAAATTATGTCAAAATGCTGATGTGCGTTTAGGTGCAAAACATTCTTAATGAAAAAACGTGAAGTGAACAGCCTTAAGCCTCGTACACACGGTACGATTGTTGGCAGGGGATTGTCTGTTGACAGACTATATTCAAGGATTGACCAAGTCAAAAAATTTGCGGACTTTGTGGGCACATAATGAGACAGAATCAGTAAAAAAGTATACATATTACAACATAGTCAATAAACAACATACAAACAACACCCTGTATGGACAGAGATACTGTCAGGGCTGGGCTCAGCCCTTCCTTCTCTGAGCTGGCCGCTCAGCTGTCGGCTAATTGCCAGCTCCTATCTCTCCACAGTTACTCAGCTGTTGATGATATCCTGATCGTCAGTCCTGCCTACTTAAGCCGTCCAGTCCAGAGGAGCTCTGCCTTCGCCTTGGTCACATCACAGAACCTCCTGCGATCCTGTTCAAGACTTGTTTTGCTGACATCCCTTCTGGCTTCAGATCCTGCTTGCTGTTCCACTACATTGATCCCTGGCTTCTGGCTTGGCTGACTATCCGTTCCGGTTACTGAACTTTGTCTAAGTTTTGCCTATGTATGTTTTTACTTTTTTTATTAAACAAGTGTGATTTAACTGTACTTCTGTCTCGGACTGATTTCATGGTTTCTGACAGTTACCAGTTACCCAATAATGCACTTATAAGGGACTGGACCTATGGTACAAAGATTAATTTAATACTGTATCAAGGTAAATAATTTCTGGTCCAGTAATGCCTCCATTAACGCTCATCGACGCATTTCACTAAAATATTAGCTTCCTCAGGACAGATACCGGGTAGGTGCTGGTAAACTTGTGGCTCAAGGTGTGGGAGAACTTAACCAAACTGACAAACAACCGAAAAAAACTAAATTGCATATACGTGTGTCTAGAGTAGTGGGATACACATATATCATGTGGTCTATAGTAGATACCACTGTATAGGTATTTGAGTATAAAACGCACACAGCGGTAAGTGGTCACAAATTCCCACTATAAGCGTGTTTAATACAATATCAATAGTACCAAGAGATGGCCCATGGATACCGGACCAAGTCATTAAATGGGTATGTATACAGTCCCCTTAGGTATAGAGGCGAATGGAATGGAAGAACTGCGTTTATCACAAAGGGGGAGACCTTTTATTGGGGCTCAAGTTGGTATTGCTGCATACAAAGGTGAAAAGTATGCCCCTTTTGGTGCTACACCCCTGTGGATGGCTTTCCTTGCTGTAACAGTCTGTCCTAAAATCTTACCGTTAGTGCACTCCTTTTGACAATTGTTGTCCAACTTTCGGCCAACAAATGTTGGATGACAGGCTAGTAAATTTTCAGTGGACAACGGTTTGACGTCAGATTTTCGTCTAGGTCAGTACACAAATCCGTCACACAAAAGTCGACAGTACAAACACATATGCTCGGAATCAATGCTCACCAAACACGAAATTAGCAGAAGGGGCCCAAAGGGTGGCGCTCAAGAGTTGAAATTCCTCGTAGTACGTTACTACGTTCATGTTTGTTGCATGACAATTGTGTACCGTTGGTATGCAAGACAAGATCCTGGCACACACCCTTAAGACAAAAATCAGACACTCAGTTGGCCAACAATTGTACCGTGTGTACGAGGCTTTAGAATGATACACAGAGATAACAAATCTCCGTACATAAATTTTACATGTATATCTGCAGTCTTCTCCTTTCTATACCCTTCAAAAGGCAGATTGTGTTAAAAAATCTTTCCTCATCTGTCAGCAGTACAGAGGAAGGGACGGAGAGGCTGCAGTGTGAGAGCTTATTGAAGGAAAGGAACACCCCCCCCCCCCTCCCCTTGGACCTGTAAGTAGACATGTGCAATTCATTTAGTTCCAAATTAGTTTTTTAACTCATTCTGACAAATTCGTTAATATCCGAATTTCCAAATTTTTCAATTTCCGAAATTCCAAATTTCAAATTTCCGAATCTTCGGAAATGATGAAATTTCGGAAATTATGAAATTTGAAAATCCAAAAATAAGAATGAAAATCTAAGCATTCAAAAGAATGAAAATATGAAAATTTGAAAACCCAAAAATCTGAAATAATAACTAACTTATAATAAATATTAAATTATAGGTATTGGAATTGCCTTTCAAATTTGTCTGTTGGTGAACGTAACGAGTATGAATTTATCCGAACTTACGAATTATCTGGAATAACGAATGCCCTATCTAAATGAATGGAACATAACTATATAATAATAAAACCTTTTTATTATTATTATTTGTTCCATTCCATTTGTTTAGATGCCACATTTGTTATTTCTGATAATTCTTAACTTCAGATAAATTTGTATTCATTACGTTCACAAACAGCCAAATTTGAAAGGAAATTCCAATACCTATAATTTAATAGTTATTATTTCGAATTTTACTGGTTTTCTTATTTTTTTCAAATTTTCAGATTTCTAAATTTCAAAATTTCTAAATTTTCGAATCCCGAAAATTGGGAAATTTCAAAATTCAGAAATTTGAAAATGCGGAAATGTGAAAGTACGAATTTCCAAAAAAAGCAAAAAAATGTATGAAACGAAAATGGACCTGATGAAGAGGAAAATCTCAGCGCTGGCAGGGGACCACAGAAGAGGAAGATCGGGGTTGCTCTGTGCAAAAATATTGCACAGAGCACGTAAGAATGACATGTTTATAAGCCTTTTTTTAAAAAAAATAAAAACAATCACTTTTAAAGTACCTATTGCTAAATCAGAGTTAGCGCTCATGCTTCTTGCTGATTGGAAAGCTCTAGCTCTGACTAATGCCATGTGCACACGAGCGGATTTCCGATCAAAACTTTTTCTGACCAAAAAATTGAGAACATGCTCTCAATCTTTTGCTGACTGGAATTCCACCAGCAAAAGTCCAATTGAGCATACACACGGTCGCAAAAGCTCTCATCGGACTTTTGATGGCATCATTTTTTTAATCGTGTGTGTATTAGAGGGAAGATATTGGACCACTTCAGAGAGACCGCTGCTTTCACAGGGAAAGCAGTAGACATGTGCGATTAGTTTCGTACGAATTTCCGTAAATTCGTACATTCGGGAGGATTTCCTTGAATTGCTATGTTTCTGAATTTTGTACAAAATACGAAATTTTGTTTACGAATTTCGGATCCAAATTCCGTTAACGGAAACGTGACTGGTGTTTTGTTGACCAGAGGTTTTCTTCTGCTGCTGAGTGAGGGTTGGGAAAATTACCTTTTTTAATATGGGAGTGGGAGACTGAATCGGACAAAATAAGAATGTTCGTTAATTACGAACCTTCGTTATGATGAAGTTAAAAACCCAGGAAGTCAGAACAGCACAGCAATAGTGGGAGCCCCTCATAATGATAAATTCATCATAACGAAGGTTCGTAATTGTTACGAACAGTTAACGAACTTAATGAAAATTCGTCTTTTGTACGCATCAAAATAGAATTTTGGACACGAATTCCGAAATACAACTTAACGGCTAATACGAAACGAAACCAGAACTAATTTATTGACGGCGCACATGTCTAGAAAGCAGTAGTTTGTCTCTGCCGCATGTTACAGGGGAAAATAAAATTGTGCCGCCACTGGAGAGTTAAATACAAAATCAAAGTAAAAAATGCACAAAATGCTGTTTTTCTGCACACTTAACTATGCACTCAAAAATAAAACTTCAATTGGGCTTAATAGTGTAGGTGTTGGCAGGCAGCTAAATGCACAGTTAAACACATATGGAAATTATCTTACCTTCCAGAAAACTGTAATTTTGTTCAGCCAGTTTCTTTTATCCAGATGCCCCTGCCAGACACTGTATGAAGTCCTAACCACTTACTTTCCACTGCAGTCAAAGCAATACAGCTTGGTCAAGACTGTAATTGGATAGTTGGATAATCGTCAGCTTTCTTATAAGTTCAACTCTGTATTATCTCCTCCAATCAGTTGGCTTCTTTTTTTTCATTCTCAGCAATACAATTTCTGATTGGCTTACAATTGTACTCCTTCCACACCCAGTCTGTATGCTGCTCTGCGGGGCATTATAGGAGGTTAGTCTAAAGATATGTTGAGATACTATTTCAACTGAACATATGCTAGTAGATTTTCATTCGAAATATGTAGTTTTAGGAAAGTTTGTTTGATTTGCTGTTGGTTAGTGAGGTCAAACCGGCGTTCATTTTCGAATGTAGTGGCAAAAAAGTTTGAAGGATCAGGATAGATAATTTTTATTGAACAAATTAATTCTGTGAATGTGGTTTTTGTTCTGAAAGAATTGTACATATTGGAATGAAACCTGTTTAATACATCTGGAATTCTATTCAAGTAGCAGGTCTAGATGAAACTTTAAGGGCTTTTAAATTAAATTAGTTGACCCAATGATGTCAAAGTTTGTGGTTTTCATTCATTCCTTCAAAATTTAGTTCACTTTTAACAATTGATTTTGGAAGTAATTTCGAACAACATTCATCAACTCAAATGTACCGAGATTTTTTGTACAAATGTTCATACAAGCGTTTACTAATGTATGGCCAGCCTTAACATACATTTAGAGTATACTGTATGTAATAATAGAGCGCACTCCAAATAGACATACAGTATCTCACAAAAGTAACATATTTGTAACTATTTTATAATATCTTCCTTTTCATGTGACAACACTGAAGAAATGACACTTTGCTACAATGTAAAGTAGTGAGTGTACAGCTTGTATAACAGTGTACATTTGCTGTCCCTGGAAAATAACTCAACACACAGCCATTAATGTCTAAACCGCTGGCAACAAAAGTGAGTACACCCCTAAGTGAAAATGTCCAGATTGGGCCCAAAGTGTCAATATTTTGTGTGGCCACCATTATTTTCCAGCACTGCCTTAACCCTCTTGGGCATGGAGTTCACCAGAGCTTCACAGGTTGCCATTGGAGTCCTCTTCCACTCCTCCATGACAACATCACAGAGCTGGTGGATGTTAGAGACCTTGCGCTCCTCCATCTTCCGTTTGAGAATGCCCCACAGATGCTCAATATGGTTTAGGTCTGGAGACATGCTTGGCCAGTCCATTACCTTTACCCTCAGCTTCTTTAGCAAGGCAGTGGTCGTCTTGGGGGTGTGTTTGGGGTCGTTATCATGTTGGAATACTGCCCTGCGGCCCAGTCTCTGAAGGGAGGGGATCATGCTCTTCTTCAGTATGTCACAGTACATGTTGCCATTCATGGTTCCCTCAATGAATTGTAGCTCCCCAGTTCCGGCAGCACTCATGAAGCCCCAGGCCATGACACACCCACCACCATGCTTGACTGTAAGCAAGGCACACTTGTCTTTGTACTCCTCGCCTGGTTGCCGCCACACACGCCTGACACCATCTGAATCAAATAATTTCATCTTGCTCATCAGACCATAGGACATGGTTCCAGTAATCCATGTCTGCTTTTCTTCAGCAAACTGTTTGCAGGCTTTCTTGTGCATCATCTTTAGAAGAGGCTTCCTTCTGAAACAACAGCCATGCAGACCATATTGATACAGTGTGCGGCGTATGGTCTGAGCAATGACAGGCTGACCCCCCACCCCTTCAACCTCTGAAGAAATTCTGGCAGCACTCATACATCTATTTCCCAAAGACAACCTCTGGATATGACGCTGAGCACGTGCACTCAACTTCTTTGGTCGATAACGGCAAGGCCTGTTCTGAGTGGAACTTGTCCTGTTAAAGCGCTGTATGGTCTTGGCCATCGTGCTGCGGCTCAGTTTCAGGGTCTTGGCAATCTTTTTACAGCCTAGGCCATCTTTATGTAGAGCAACAATTCTTTTTTTCAGATTCTCAGAGAGTTCTTATGCCATGGGGTACCATGTTGAACTTCCAGTGACCAGTATGAGAGAGTGATAACACCAAATTTAACTCACCTCCCCATTCACACCCTGTAACACTAATGAGTCACATGACACCGGGGAGGGAACGTGGCTAATTGGGCCCAATTTGGAAATTTTTACTTAGGCATATACTCACTTTTTTTTGCCAGCAGTTTAGACATTAATGGCTGTGTGTTGAGTTATTTTAAGGGGACAGCAAATTTACACTGTTATACAAGCTGTACACTCACTACTTTACATTGTAGCAAAGTGTAATTTCTTCACATGAAAAGATATAATAACATATTTACAAATATGTGGGGGGTGTACTCACCTTTGTGAGATACTGTACATATACAGTGCCTTGAAAAAGTATTCATACCCCTTGAAATTTTTCAAATTTTTTCATGTTGCATCCAAAAACGTAAATGTATTTTATTGGGATTTTATGTCATAGACTAACACAAAGTGGCACATTTGTAAAGTGAAAGGAAAATGATAAATGTTTTAAAAAAAAAATGTTTTGCAAATATCTGAAAAGTGTGGCGTGCATTTGTATTCAGCGCCGTTTACTCTGAATACCCTAACTAGATTCTAGTGGATCCAATTGCCTTCAGAAGTCAGCTAATTAGTAAAGTCCACCTGTGTGTAATTAAATCTTAGTATAAATACAGCTGTTATGTGAAGCCCTCAGAGGTTTGTTAGAGAACCTTAGTGAACAAACAGCATCATGACGGCCAAAGAACACACCAGACGGGTCAGTGATAAAGTTGTGGAGAAGTTTAAAGTAGGGATAGGTTATAAAACAAATATCCTAAGCTTTGAACATCTCACGGAGCACTCATCCATCATCTGAAAATGGAAAGAGTATGGTACAACTGCAAACCTACCAAGACATGGCCGTCCACCTAAACTGACAGGCCGGGCAAGGAGAGCATTAATCAGAGAAGCAGCCAAGAGGCCCATGGTAACTCTGGAGGAGCTGCAGAGATCCACAGCTCAGGTGAGAGACTCTGTCCACAGGACAACTATTAGTCGTGCACTCCACAAATCTGGCCTTTATGGAAGAGTGGCAAGAAGAAAGCCATTGTTGAAAGAAAGCCATAAGAAGTCCTGTTTTCAGTTTTCGAGAAGCCTTGTGGGGGACACGGCAAACTTGTGGAAGAAGGTGCTCTGATCAGATGAGACCAAATTTTAACTTTTTGGCCTAAAAGCAAAACGCTATGTGTGGTGGAAAACTAACACTGCACATCACCCTGAACACACCATCCTAACTGTGAAACATGGTGCTGGCAGCATCATGTTGTGGGGATGCTTTTCTTCAGGAAGAAAAGGGAAGCTGATCAGAGTTGATAGGAAGATAGATGGAACCAAATACTGGGCAAACTTTAAAAAAAAAAAACTGTTATCACCCTGAACACACCATCCCCACCGTGAAACATGGTCGTGGCAGCATCATGTTGTGGGGATGCTTTTCTTCAGCAGGGGCAGGGAAGCTGGTCAGAGTTGATGGGAAGATGGATGGAGCTAAATACAGGGCAATCTTAGAAGAAAACCTGTTAGTCTGCAAAAGACTTGAGACTGGGGTGGAGGTTCACCTTCCAGCAGGACAACAACCCTAAAAAATACAGCCAGAGCTACAATGGAATGGTTTAGATCAAAGCAGTGTTAGAATGGCCCAGTCAAAGTCCAGACCTAAATATAATTGAGAATCTGTGGCAAGACTTGAAAATTGATGTTCACCATCCAATCTGACAGAACTTGAGCTATTTTGCATAGAAGAATGGGGAAAAATGTCACTCTCTAGATGTGGAAAGCTGGTAGAGACATCCCCAAAAAGACTTGCAGCTGTAATTGCAGCAAAAGGTGGTTGTACAAAGTATTGACTCGGGGCGGAATACAAATGAACGGCACACTTTTTAGATATTTATTTGTAAAAAACTTTGAAAACCATTTATCATTTTCCTTCCACTTCACAATGATGTTCCACTTTGTGTCTATCACATAAAATCCCTATAAAATAAATTTCAAGTTTTTGGTTGTAACGTGACAAAATATGGAAAATTTCAAGGGGTATGAATACTTTTTCAAGGCACTGTACCAAGTGCTCCCTTCATAGTCATCTGATGACGAAACTACACATGTGTAGTTTTAGACCCTTCGATAGATGTTATTTGGTACCTGCAATTGATTAATTCAAATCTATGATTTTATTATCCCAGTGGTGCATCTGATGTAATCTGCGGGCTGCTTCCATACACAGAGGAACTTCCAAGGATACCTTGGGTTGTAAATGAAAAGATTTGAAATAAAATCTCTCCTTTTGGATTTCAACTCTTCGGTGTGGTGCTCCAATCTTCTGCCCCACATCTATAGAGTGAGCCATATTGGTTAACCCAGCAGACAGTGAATATGCATATGTACTTATGTAGCGCAACCCCCAGATGAGCTGCTAAATTGTTTTATAATTTATTTTTTTCAGTCCTGTTTAGTCCTCTTTTCTCTCCTTACAAGTGGTGAGAGTGCTCACGAGGCATCCAAATCAGGTTCTCAGTTTTCCTTTTTTGAGTTCCCACCTGATTGTGGTCAGCAAGGGCAGGGTTCATTCATCCAGCAACAGCTCAGTCTCTCTCCCACACACCTGCTTACTTCCATTGCTTGATTTTAAACCAAAATTTGGGACTTTCTTTTACTTTCAATGATAATGGTAAACAGGACAAATAGAGAAGGTAAATCTCCCTAAGAGGGGGGGGGGGGCACAGACAGCATTACAAACCTGACAGGTTTTCTAATTCTTCTCTAATCAAAACTTCTTCTCTAGTTTTCTCTATCCAAAAGGTAAAACAAAAAAAAAATGCCTTTAGTTCTACTTGGAAATGTTCTCTTGGAAAGACAAGGTAACGGTACTGAGCTTGCAATATCCATGAGGATAAACTAGCCAAGTCTTATCCTGTGTTAAACCCTAATGAAGAGGGAAAGGTGTTGCCGCCAAACGCGATGGGATGTTATAGAAGAGGAACCAGTGTTGGAACAAGGTCATCTAGAGCCCAGGGCAAACTTATAAATCTGTGCCCCCCCCCCAAGAAGTATGAGCATTATGTATCAGCAAAAATCAGAAAAATTTGAGCACCAATCTGCATGCTTACCCTCTAAACATAAGCCCCATCCCTCTCCCAACTCAAATTTTCTCTTTCCTCAAATCCCCACAGCACCCCCCCCCCAAAAAGAAATCACTTCTCCTAGCACAAATCCTCTGCCCCTTAAATTTTCCCTCCCAGGACACCCCCCCTTACAGCACAAATACCCGCTCCTAGCACAAATTCCCCACCATATCACTTCTTCTAGCACAGATCCCCCTCCTAGTACAAATCCACTTCCCCATCCCCCCTCACAACACAAAATCACCACTCCTTGCATGCCACCATCAATTTTTACCCCCTGCTGCCTCCCAAATTCCCCCTCCTAACACAAACCCCCCCCCCCCTAATCTCCTTGTGACGCCCCCCAACACACATGATAACGCAGTGCCCGAATCGATAGGATCATGGGTGTATGGATAGCCTTTCTCTATACAGAATGTAATATCAGCACACAAGTACCTAAAGTAGAGTAGTGTAGCGGTGTAGTTGCCACTAGTAACAAACATCCACCAATTCACCCCGCTGCCATACTCCCATACATCGCTTGCAGAGACAATGAACAATCTTTTGCTGGTTTTGTTTTTGTTTATTGGGGGGTACAACTTGGTTGGGGAAAAGGGTATATGGGATGCCCATCGGATAGTTCATTTTGCCATCATACTTTAAAGATTTCACAAACTAGCACATAGAGCCAGAAGAGATGATGTGCGTTTTTAATTGCTATGATCTTTCTCCTGCATCACCATGCAGACTGTTGCTCCTCCTCTGCTTAACTCCCACAGACTATTGCTTCCAGGAATTCCCCACCCATTACCGTGTAAGGATGAGGACATCACTCTTGACCGTGTAAGGATGATGTTCCCAGAACTCCTTTCCTCCTGCACAAAACTTATCCTGAAGTAAAGTAATGTCACATCTTCTTCTGTAAGCAAGAAGGACCCACTCTAAATAGATCCTTAAGCTGGCTCTGGTTGCTCGCTGCTACTAGGCCAAAGGCCTGCAGCACCTCTCCCTGGAGGCCTAGTAGTTTAAAAGCACATGTTGGATGATGGGCTACTATTCCCAGCCAGCCCAGCTTGCAAATCCTGTGCCCTCAGGCCACATCGATTTGAAACATATCCCCACAGTCTCTCCTCTGATCCAGGACTCCCCATCATTGACCGTGTAATGAAGAAGACTTTGCTAATGGCCGTGTAAAAGCAAAGTTCCCTCAGACTTCCTGGCACATCCAGCCCTCCACTGTGGTACGCTCACCAACCTTTTTTTGCCCTGACTTTATGGAGAACTTGACCGGACCATACGTTCCGACAGCTTCACCTGCCCCTCTGCTCCAGGAGTTCCTTATCAACAACCGTGTGATAAGAACATTGACAATGACCGTGCAAAGGCAAAGTTCCTTCACAGCTCTCCCTGGGCCTCCTCCTGCGATCAGCGCATCCCCCCCCCCCCCAGATGGGGGTGCCCTCCTGCTGCTGTCTGATATTCCTTTCTCCACTTCACCCAGCCAACAACTCCCCCCAGTGGCATGTTACCTCAGCTTATATAGGAGGCCCGCCCCCTGCCAATTTCACTTGGGGATTGGTCAGGGCTCCCTAATGAGCTGCCTGCCACTCCAGTTCCAGACCCAGCCCCTCTTCCAGGCGCCTCAGAACCAGAGCACAGATGGCCACTCCCACTGCTACTCTAACCACTCCCAGCCCCCAGATCAAAACAGACAGGCCTAGCTTGCAGCATAGGCCTGCCTAAATTTAACTGTGCAGTGTGACAGTCTATTTAAGAAAAATCCTATTACTAGCATCTACCTATTAGTAGGGGGTGCTACAGTAGCTATTCTAGTTGGGCCCTGGAACAGCTGTACCCTCTGTAGTTTAAGCTTACTGTGGAGGTGCATAGTCAGAAGTCAGTAATACAGGAAGGGGATTAGTAGTACATGATATGATTTCTATATACTTGCGTTTTATCTGTTCTTTTAAAATAGGGTAACCAGACATCCCCGATTTCCGGATTGAGGACACTGTCCCCGAACCAAGCCTGTCCCCGGATTAGATTTAAACAGGGGCTGGGGCAATTTCAAAGACAGTCAGTGCTGAATAAAAAAAAAGGGGGTGGTATTTTTTCATTATCTGTGCCCCTATCTGATTATCCTGTGCTGGTCGGAGAGAATATTTCTTCAGTTTCGGGTGCATGTTCGTTCCGCTCCTGCTCGCAAGTTCTTCTGCCTTGGCTCAAGTCCCGGCCAGCCACCTGCCCATCTCCTTGCTTTCCCTGGCGGAGTGATCTTCCTCCCCTCCCCACCCAGTAGTAGCCGGGGCTCGGAGAGTAAGACTTAACAGGCTGTGAGGCGGGTGGAGGCGGCGAAGGGCAGATAGTCGCTAATTGCCGCCATTACTAGTAAAAAAAAAATATGTCCCCGGCTTTCATTTTAAAAATCTGGTCACCTTATTTTAAAATCCTTTTTACTAAAGTGTTTTAAATACAATATTCTTTGTACACATGGCAATGTTCTTTAGTCCCTGTAGTGTTTGATAGTGTTCCTACTCGGTCCCTGCTCTGTGACCCTCAGCTAATCCAGCACTGCCCTCGGTCACGGTCCCTGCCCAGAAATGAGGTGTGAGAGCTGTGTGTCTGCTTCACTGAGAGACCATCTGTCTCTGTCAGCTTCATTCTGTCAGTGCACGTTCCTTTCACAGCTCACTGTGCCAGAGTGGAAAGGAACCTCTAGCAGCCACATTACAGAGTGCATATACTGTATAATAATATTATGTCTGTCATATCCCGCTCACGCCGCGCGTTCTGCTGCTTTGTACACCTGCAGCTGACATTTTTCACCAGACCGCAAATTGGAATGTTAAACATTTATGTAACTCAGGCTAACCTCTTATGACATTGGAACTCCATTATGTCTGATTATCGGGGATCAACCAAAATATATCCCCCCCCCCCAACCTTTGTGTTTACTATAACCTCTTCATTTAGTATTCATAGTGATGTCCCTTCAGTACCAGATACGATTAAGTTTGAATCCTCCAACTAATGTTCACTACTTCAGTTGCACACAGGATCCATTATAACCTCCCCAATAATTAACCCTTTCAGTCTAAAAAGGGAATTTATAGATGGGCAACTCCTATCCTCATATTGATTAGTGGTTCCAAATTAATAACAACTACTTCAGTAGGGAACAGACACAAAAGATACACTCCGCATCTTTCAAAATAACTGTTCTTCTTTATTATGATGCAATTGAAGGTTTTTATACACATGATTACGTAGGTATTACATTAATATTACAATTGTACGTTTATGGTAACAAGGGGCGCAACATAGGCAGGCTAATTCTAATCGGGTCTCAAAAGAATGCAAACATGTACTGAAAACATTATTAGTGCCGTGTACACAGTGAGGGCAGCGTACAATACATACAAAATAGAATACAATTATATACAGAACTTACAAATTTCCTTTGCAAGTCCCAGACAGAATCCAATATAAACCCACAGTATAGTTAGTTTATTGAAGTGGGAGTAAACTCCCATGGATGATTTTTACCTATAGGTACGCCCAGGGGCGTATTATGAAATCAGTGGGCCCGTGTGCAAGATAAAAAATGTGCCCTAGGCATTGATAAAGAATGTGTGGCGCAATGTTGGGCGTGGCTTAAAGGGGTGTGGTTTAATAGTCTGAGATGACTTGCATAGTGCAGAATGTGGTCATGTTAAATAGGGAATGTACAGTGTGGAGTGTACAGCGCTGGGTAGTATGTGCAGGAGAGGAGTGCGGAGTGTATGGTGGTGAGTATTATGTGCAGAAGAGGGGTGCAGAGTGTATGGTGGTGAGTAGTATGTGCAGGAGAGGAGTGCGGAGTCTATGGTGGTGAGTAAGGATGAGCTCTGGCGTGTTCGCACAGCCCACGTGTAGAGCCCGCCAGAAAGTCGGCATTGCGCTGCGCTAATTACAAGCAGTGAGACATTGTCCCAATGAGCGGCTGCAGAGATCGAGAAATGTCTAACTGCCTGTGATTAGCGCTGTGCAGTGCCGACTTCCTGGTGGGCTCTGCATGTGGGCTGTGCGAACACGCCGGAGCTCATCCTTAGTGGTGAGTAGTATGTGCAGGAGAGGAGTGCAGAGTGTATGAAGGTTGGTAGTTTGTGCAGGAGAGGAGTGCGGAGTGTATGGTGGTGAGTAGTATATGCAGGAGAGGAGTGCGGAGTGTATGGTGGTGAGTATTATGTGCAGGGGAGGAGTGTATAGTGTATGGAGGTGGGTAGTATGCAGTGGCAGCCCATCCATTAGGGGTGCACAGTGCCGCCCCCCAATCCATGCATCCGCCCCCCTGAGCTACACGCAGGGCACTGGATGCTTGGATTCCAATGGGGGAGGTCTTTTTTTTTTGAAGCACAATATTAGAGCCAGAGGCTCTAAAAGGCTTCAAAAAAGGGTGAGCTCGGGACGCAGAGCCCACCCAGTTGTGTGAGAATTGCAAATTAATATTTTCTATTCTCGCACTGATCCTCCTCCAGGCCAATCAGGAAGCGGGTCCTGAGACCTGTCACCCGATTGGCTGAAAGGACATTCTATTTGATGCCTAGGAGGATGCCTAGGAGAAGGAAGGAAAAGACGCACGGCTGAAGCCACCGTAATGCACAGGAGGAGGAGGAGATGCGATGGAAGCCGCCACCTGTAGGAGCCTTGCCCAACCTAGATGGGGGGGAGGGGGGACTTGTTGCAGGTGACCCGACCCTGCTGCAGAGAACACCCTCCCCCATAACAGGATATTACCACCTCTATGCTTTACTGCAGGAATGGCGTTATTTGGATGGTGAGCTGTATTGGATTTCCACAAGACATATCGTTTGGTGTTGAGGCCAAATATTTAAATTTTAGTCTCATCTGACCATAACACCTTTTTCTATGTGGCCTCAGAATATTTAAGGTGATTTTTGGCAAAGCTCAGTCGTGACTGCATGTGGCCTTTCTTGAGGAGTGGCTTTTTTTCTTGCAACCTCCCATACAAGCCACATTTGTGGAGAATTTGTGATATTGTTGTCACATGCACACAATTACCACTTTTTGTTTTGGTAGCCTCTCTGACCAGTTTCCTCCTGGCTCTTTCATACAGTTTGGAGCAACGTCCTGATTCTGGGAGGGTCTGTGTTGTACCAATTACCTTCCAAATGTTAATAATAGACTTCATTGTGCCTCTAGGTATTGATAAAGTATTTGACATTTTTGTTGTATCCATCTCCTGACTTGTGCCTGTCCACAACTTTATAGACATGTGCGATTAGTTTCGTACGAATCGAAAATTCGTACGAATTTCCGGAAATTCGTACCAATCCGAAATACGAATTTTTATGCATACAAATTCTGTTTCGTTTACGAATTTCGGATCCAAATTCCTAACGAAAATTCGTACTAGTTACGAAAAGTTAACGAACCTAAAAATTAAAACCCCAGGAAGTCGGCACAGCACAGGGATGGTAGGAACCCCTCATAATGGACACACAGCAGGTGTACAGACCTGGGAACTCAGCACAAGGAAGGTGGGAACCCTATGGGAATTTCTATGCTTCCAAATTTTATACGAAATTCAAAATTTTGTTAACGAATGACGAATGAACAGAAACATGACTGGTGTTTTGTTCACCAATCAGAAGAAGTCAGCACAGCACAGGGATGGTGGGCACCCCTCATAATGGGCACAGCAGGTGTACACTCAGACCCGGGAACTCAGCACAGGGATGGTGGAAACCCCTCAAAATGGGCACAGTGGGTGTACACTCAGACCTGGGAACTCAGCACAGGGATGGTGGGAACACCTCATAATGGGCACAGCGGGTGTACACTCAGACCTGGGAACTCAGCGCAGGGATGGTGGGAACACCTCATAATGGGCACAGCGGGTGTACACTCAGACCCAGGAACTCAGCACAGGGATGGTGGAAACCCCTCAAAATGGGCACAGTGGGTGTACACTCAGACCTGGGAACTTAGCACAGGGATGGTGGGAACCCCTCATAATGGGCACAGCGGATATACACTCAGACCCGGGAACTTAGCACAGGGATGGTGGAAACCCCTCAAAATGGGCACAGTGGGTGTACACTCAGACCTGGGAACTCAGCACAGGGATGGTGGGAACCCCTCATAATGATAAATTCATCATAATGAACATTTGTAATTGTTACAAAAAGTTAACAAACCTAAAGGTTAAAACCCAGCACAGCACAGGGATGGTGGAAGCCCCTCATAATGATAAATTCATCATAACGAACTTTCGTTATTTTAAAGAAAAGTTTACGAATCTAACTAAAATTTGAATTGAATTTCTGACACGAATTACAAAATACTATTTTTTTTTTCTTTATACGAAACAGAACGAAACAAAACAAATTTTTTGACGGCGCCCATGTCTACAACTTTATCCCAGAGCTCTTTTGAAAGTGCCCTGCCATCCATAGTTGATAGCTGATTGTTTGCTTCAATTGCACTACCAGGGACTGAAATGCTTCTGGAAAGCTCTTTTCATGCTGAGCTAATCAAAATGACCACAGCTGATCACAGTTGAAAGTCAATTGGCTTTGTGTGCCATTGAGAAGGTGATTAGCTACACCTGATTGAGTCATTTTTAGGAGGGGGTGATCCTTTTTGCAACTCAGTGATTCTGGTTTTGAATTTTTTTTTTTTTTCTGACACGTTGGTGTTATATCGTTCACTTGGATGTTATAAGTTGCGCTGAGTAAATACAGTTGAATACAACAAAAACTGTGTCTGTCTGCGTTTCAGGCTGCAAAGCAACAAAATGTGATTATTTTAAAGGGGGTGATCTTTTTTCTATACGTATACAGTATCTAAAGATGCCTTTTGTTGCAATTTTTAAGATAAGGGTGACGTTTCTCTTTAACCACATGCCGACCGCGCCATAGTCGAAAGACGTCTACAACGCGGTCGGCTTGTTCTAAGTGGACATCCTACGGACGTCCTCCCAGAAACTTGCTCCCGCGTGCCCCTTGGGGCGCGCACTCGGGAACATCCGTGACCGCCGGGTCCCGAGGACACGGCGCATCACGGATCACGGTAAACGGCCGCTGACAGCGGCCGTTTACCATGTGATCGCTCCGTCAAATGACGGAGCGATCACATGTACACAAACCGGCGTCACGTCATGACGCCGGTTCCTCCCTCCCCTCTCTGTACCGATCGGTACAGTGAGAGGGGAGAAGCGGAAAGGGGGAGAGATGGGACCAGCGTTGTGGGCTGGATGTGTAGTGCCCACAGCGCTGGTCAGTGCCTGCAATACTCTGCCACCACTGTGCAATACTCTGCAACCACTGTGCAATGCTCTGCAACCACTGTGCAATGCTCTGCAACCACTGTGCAATACTCTGCAACCACTGTGCATTGCTCTGCCACCACTTTGCAATGCTCTGCCACCACTGTGCAATGCTCTGCCACCACTGTGCAATGCTCTGCCACCACTGTGCAATGCTCTGCCAATACTGTGCAACACTGCAATACTCTGCCAATACTCTGCCAATACTCGTCAATACTCTGCCAATACTCGCCAATACTCTGCAATAATTTTTAATAGAAACAAAGAATTATTTTTTTTTTTTTTTTTTACTGAATTTTCAGTATTTTTTGATTTATAGCGCAAAAAATAAAAAACCCAGCGGTGATTAAATACCACCAAAAGAAAGCTGTATTTGTGTGAAAAAAAGGACACAAAATTCATTTGGGTACAGTGTTGCATGACTGAGTAATTGTCATTCAAAGTGTGAGAGCACCGAAAGCTGAAAATTGGTCTGGTTAGGAAGGGGGTTTAACTGCCCAGTGGTCAAGTGGTTAAGAAAGTTTGGACCAGCAAGACTGGACAATTCAGCAATTATTCTATATGGTTTTACCTGCATTGTGCATTATGTAATAGCATAATATGTATTGTTTTTACAATTCTGCTAGGTGAATCATTTGAAAATGTGTGTCTATTGAACCACAGGAGTTGACTGGTGTTAAGCCTGTGCGAATTTTGTCTCCCATGCCAGCACACCCAAATTTCTGCAGCACGTACAGCGGTGGATACCTGGGCAGGGACCCGCTCCCCACGCATCCTGTTCCCATCTCGGCTTCTGCACTCCATTTGGGAAACACATTAAGGCTCACAAGGATCCCTTTGTACAGCTGCTCTGCTCACTGGTGATTAAATCCCATTCCTAAGATTTCTGGGAATCGGTGAAAAGCTGGAGAATGATCAGACTAGGAACGCGTTCATTGCATATATGATCAAAAGCTGACCCCTTTCTTGACTGCTTTGATGTAAACAACTTTAATCTAATGTACACTTTACATCATTCTTTATCATCATTATGACTTTAAGGCTATATATTTCGGAAGTGAATCACATACATAAAATAATGCAAACTTAGAGGATATTCGATCCCAAGAACAAAAAATGGAATGCTTTGCAGCCTAAAAGTCTGCAGATGTGGTGGACGCTTTAGTTTTGTTTTTTTAGGCTAATGAATATTTTCTGCAAGGACATAAAATACTTATGGTCTTGCCATAATTCCAGTGTCCTCGTAATTTCCTTTGAACTGAACTGATCTCACACAATGTTATCAGCTCCCCCCCTAGGGAAGGAAGTATGTTAGTGGTATTAGAGGCAACTGTAACTTCTTAATCCTATTGGGGTCCCTGCACAGGGTACTGATGTAAAAACGCCAGGTCTTCCTGACACATTATGGTCCATATAGTGCGCCTGTTTACAAGCATATATGTACATAATAATTCTTCCAGCTATAATATAGTTTATTATTTAAAGTAGTTCTAAAGGCAGAAGATTTTTTTACCTTAAAGTGGTTGTAAACCCCAGACATGAAATCTGAACAAAGCACCTATTTCTATAGTGTTTACTTGCCTCTCTGTAAAGCATGAAGTATCATTTCTCTCTGCTGTCTTGTTCCTCTGTTATCGGCATGAGTCCTTTCTGACAAGTTTTCCTGACATCAAGAGCTAAAAAGTTGTCAGGGGAGGGACCTTTAGCTGATTGACAGCCTCAGCTTTGTTCCTGTGTGCTGTGTGAAGGGGGTGGGGTTGTCCCTCCCCTTCCCCTCCCCTCCCCTTCCCTCCCCCTCCCCTTCCCTTCCCTCCCCCTCCCCTTCCCTTCCCTCCCCTTCCCTCCCCCTCCCCTCCCCTCCCCTCCCCTTCCCTCCCCTTATCTTCCCTTCCCTTCCCTCCTCTTCCCTCCTCTTCCCTCCTCTTCCCTTCCCCTTCCCTTCGCTTCCCTTCCCTCCTCTTCCTTTCTCTTCCCTCCCCTTCCTTTCTGTTCCCTCCCCTTCCCCTTCCATTCCCTTCCCTCCCCTTCCCTCCCCTTCCCTTCTCTTCCATCCCCTTCCCTCCCCTTCCCTCCCCTTCCCTTCTCTTCCATCCCCTTCCCTCCCCTTCCCTTCCCCTTCCATTCTCTTCCCTCCCCTTCCCTTCTCTTCCCTCCTCTTCCCTCCTCTTCCCTCCTCTTCCCTCCTCTTCCCTTCCCTTCTCTTCCCTCCCCTTCCCTCCTCTTCCCTCCTCTTCCCTCCCCTTCCTCTTCCCTTCCCTTCGCTTCGCTTCCCTTCCCCTCCCCTTCCCTTCCCCTCCCCTTCCCTTCCCCTCCCCTTCCCTTCCCCTTCCATTCTCTTCCCCTTCCATTCTCTTCCCTCCCCTTCCCCTTCCCCTCCCCTTCCCTTCCCTTCCCTTCCCCTTCCCTTCCCCTCCCCTTCCCCTTCCATTCTCTTCCCTTCCCTCCGCTTCTCTTCCTGCAAAGTGTTTAACTGCAGCTCCCCGCCTCCTGCTTTAGGAGTCTGTTAAAAATCCTTTCCATCTCTGAATTTTGCAAAGCTGTAGAGGAAAAATGGCTGCAAATAGACAGGTACAACTTAGTAAGAGGATTTTTCCTCTGTGTATAACCAGAGGCCAGACACTTAATTGGGTATATGTAAGGGTTTACAACCACTTTAATGCATTCTTTACATTAAGGTAGAAAACCTTCTGTGCTCAGCTTCCCCCCCCCCTCTGCCTCCCTAATACTTGCCTAACCCGATCGATGTTGTCGATCCAGCGCTGTGCACACAAGCTGCATTTCTGCTCTCTCTATCCTCACTGGCTCAGACACAGCAGCAGGAGCCATAGGCTAGTGAAGAGTTAGGGGGCGGGGCCGAGCCGCACTGTGTGTGTCAATACCTGCATGTGGCTTGCTATGGGGGTACTCAGCAGAGGGGAGGAGCCAGGAGCACTGGCAGGGGACCCGAGAAGAGGAGAGTTGAGGGCTGCTCTGTGCAAAAACCATTACACAGAGCAAGTACAAACACTTTTTAAGGGTAGGTGTGACATGTATACACATAAAATACTGACTGATAACACAGATTTATGTTTTTATATTTTTTTTATTTTTTACTGACCTACCCTACCCTACCTTACCTTACCTTATACCAGATTTGTATTTGTCACAAGTATTTATCTGCCTTACCTGGACATAGCCTTTGGTTATTGTAAAGAGCTGAGTAAACAAAGTGTATTTTTGTCTGGCGTTTGTACAATTAAAGTGGTTGTAAACCCTTACAAACCACTTTGACCTACAGGTAAGCCTAGATTAAGGCTTACCTGTAGGTCCAAGAAATATCTCCTAAACCTACATGGTTTAGGAAATATTTAGAAAAAAAGTGGCATCGCTGTCTACGGCGCATGCGCAGCGCCCCGCAGGTGCACTGAGCATGCCGAGATCACGGCGATATGCCGCTCTTGTGCGCATGCGTGGGAGTGACGTTATCACCGCTCCAGCGAGTGACAGCGCTGGAGCTGCGAGACGCAGCGGCGGAGGTCGTGGACGAGGGTCGCTTCGGGGGCTTCGTTCTTAGGTAAGTTATTCATAATGAGCCAGTATGCTATGCATACTAGCTCATTATGCCTTTGCCTTGCAGGTTCCGTTTTTTTTGTTTTTTTTAAATGGAGGCTTTACTTCCTCTTTAAATGCTTTATGTACATAGACCTTAACATCAGAGGTGAGAAGATACATGGGGATGATTTACTGAAGAGGTTGATAAAGAGGTCCTAAATTGTAATTTTGCATGTCCTCATATGTGCAGATGAACTAAACATGGATTTGTTTTGCACATGATTGGATAATTGAAGTGACTCTTGACTTAAAGGAGTTGTAAAGTCTTATGGTCTTTTACCTTGATGCATTAAGTTGAAAAACCTATATTCTTACCTGAACCCAATCGTTCCAGCGAAGAGAACGAGCCCAGCAGCTCCAGCCGCGGGTCCTCATTGTATAGACTGATAGCACTGCAGCCATTGGCTCACGCTGCTGTCAATCAAATCCAGTGACACAGGAGCCGAGTCCTGCTGTCTGTGTCAATGAATGCAGCAGCAGGACTCAGGAGTGCGTCTGCACGAGTGCCCCCATGGAAAGCGGCTCTCCATGGGGGCACTCGATGAATAGGAGGAGCCAGGAGCGCCACTGGGGGACCCCAGAAAAGGAGGATCGGGCCACTCTGTGCAAAACCCTTGCACAGAGCAGGTAAGTATGACATTTGTTGTTTAAAAAAAAACTTTACAATCACTTAAATTTAGGATGCATTAAGTAGAAAAAACACGAGGGTTTACAGCCCCTTTAAGGTGTTTTAACACTATTGGAGGCTCTGTGTCAATTTCTATCCGCACGTGTAGAGAGTGTCTTTATTGATATGGATGGAGATTGGCATGTTTTAGTGGCTCTTCAATAACATTTAATAAGGCGATATTTGCCAGACACGAGAATGAATGGCAACAGCATCTGGTGAGCTTTAATCTTGAGGCGTGGAAGTGGCGCACATCATTTTGGTGAAGGATTTTGGTGGATCAAAGAGATTTTGTTTCGCACTATTTTTTTATCAATGTAAGTTGGACTGTATTACCATATTGAATTGCATATGTTGGCATATATATTTTGGATATGCTGTATGTAAGGTTGCCACTTTTTCTTCAAGTCAAACCCAAACACTTTAGCGCAGGGTTCTCAAACTGGCGGCCCTCCAGCTGTTGCGAAGCTACAAGTCCCATCACGCCTCTGCCTGTGGGAGTCACGCTTGTAACTTTCAGCCTTGCAATGCCTCATGGGACTTGTAGTTTCACAACAGCTGGAGGGCCACCAGTTTGAGACCCCTGCTTTAGCGGCACACAGAATTTTTTTTTCATATATTTTGCTAATAAATAACATTTCTAATCATATGGTGTTATCAATAAGAGTCCCCCTTTACATCAGTGTCCACAGAGTTCACCTTTTACATCTGAACTCGCAGAGTTCCCTTTGACTGTAAGCGAGGACTCTGCAGACTCTGATGTAAGGGAGAACTCTGGGGACTCTAACATAAGGGATGCTCTGGGAACCCTGATTTAAGGGGGAACACTGAGAACTCTGATGTACGGAGAGGACTCTGATGTAGTGGGGAACACTATGTCTTCTAGTGTAAAGGGGAACTCTGATGTAAGGGGTGCTCTGAGAACCCAGAAGCAGGAAAGAGAAGGGGAGAGACTTCAGTCATAGACAGGGATGGATGGTGAGCTCACTCACCCCTTGGCAGTCACCACCTCTCATCCAGATGTATCTGAGGCTGCCGGACTTCAAATTTCCGGCCCCCACTTTCCTTTTCTGAGGCACAGCGCCAGGGATTGGAGTTTGGGTAGACACAGTGGCGTAGGGGTGGGAGGAAGAAGTGCAAATCAAGCCCTCTCCGGCCTGTGTGTGTATTTGGGGGGGTGGGGACTGTTATTGCTGGCTTTGGGCAGCATGAAAGAGAGTGTAACAGACACTCTCCCCTTAGGCAACTGCAGCCAGCAACCCTGCTGGGAAACCATAGTCCAGTCTGAATAATGTGTCCGGGTTTCAGGCAGTCTGAAACCCGGACGCATGATTCCAAACCCGAACTGTCCGGATGAATCCCGGACAGGTGGCAACCCTAGCTGTATGGACTCTTTTTATTATGTGAGGGTCTTTTATGTTGATTTTATCACAATGTTAATATTTAGGAGATTTGTAGATTAATTAGTGCACTACTGGCCCTCTTATCCCTCCTGTATTCATTTGTATTGTAAGTGTACTGTCTGCCCTCATGTTGTAAAGTGCTGCGCAAACTGTTGGCGCTATATAAATCCTGTATAATAATAATACTGTGGAATTATTTGCGCTTTACATGTATATTGTACATTCACATCAGTCCCTGCCCTAGAGGCGCTTACAATCTAAAGTCCCTAACTCACATTCATACATACACATACTAGGGCCAATTAACCTACCAGAATGTCTTTGGAATGTGGGAGTAAACTGGAGTACCGGGAGGAAACCCACACAGGCACAGGGAGAACATGCAAACTCAAGGCAGGTAGTGCCGTGCTTGGGATTTGAACCAACGACCATAGTGCTGCTAGGCGGAAGTGCTAACTACTAAGCACATGAAAAAACTAATGGCAACGCGTTCTTGGATAAAAAAAAAACATGCATTACAAAATGCATTGAAATTTACAAAAATAAGTATAAGTGACCTCTACGTGGACTCACCCTTGGGCTTGACTTCAAGCTCTGAAACATGCCAGGTCTGTTTCACAAGGCAAGGCCACAAAGCCATTCTGAAGATTCGCAATAGCTTGTTCTTTTTCTTAGCAATCTGCTATATGTGCCTACGCGTTCATTCCATTCTGATTATTTGCCAAGTGCCGGTGCTGCCAAGATAAAATGCTGCACAGCTGGACACAAAACCTTTGAGGCATTTCTTTTTTTTTTTTTTTTGCATTTACTGAACTCCATAGCATTCCATGACTCGTGATACAGTTAGTAAATACGGTTTTTAATTTAAACTAGAAGAATAGCATAGGGCTTAGGACTAAAGGTCTACATGATGATAGGAAGGTGACCTTTCAGTCTGTTGTTGGGGGTCTCTGTTATTTTTCTTTTTTAGCTTCCCTCATTCGAGGGGCCTCTGAGAGTGGATTAATGTCCTCCTCGCTTCTGCAGCACTGTGCTGTGGTTAATGCTGCAGAGGAGAATTATGTGCCATTTGACTTAAACCATTTCAGTCAGTGAAGTTAGCGGGTGATGGATGCCAGTGGCTAGGCTGAGAATTGTTTGCCGAAGTCAATGTGGCATGACCTTAACTTCACAACGGCACGAGGGGCTGTCAGCGCCATGTCATCTGTGCTCGAGTAGCCCTAATACCACTCTAGAGACTGACAGTGTCAGAGCACTTCTCCTCTGACATCAGTCGGAGTAAATCATGGCTTCTGTGCACAGGTCATTCTGTAAATGTGCAGGCATTGCCTATGAACAGACAAGGAGCAAGCATACGATTCTGCTGGCACAGAGGAATGTGCATAGCAATAAGCACTTCTGTAGAAGGATTTGAGTGATAATTCTGTTAATTGTAAATGGGATACGGTTTTAGAAAAAGATCTGTATTCTTTAAAGCGGAGTTCCACCTTCCCTTCAAAAAATTAAGTCGGCAGCTCCATATATATATATAATATTAGGACACTAAAGCCTCGTACACACGATCGGATTGTTGGCCAACAAAACCATGGAATTTTGTTCGAAGGGTGTTGGCCCAAACTTGTCTTGCATAGACACGGCCACACAACTGTTGGCCAACAATTAAGAACGTAGTGACGTACTACCCTGTTTCCCCGAAAATAAGACCTAGCGTGATTGTCCGTGATGGCTGCAATATAAGCCCTACCCCCCAAATAAGCCCTACCCTTTTCCCCTGAAAATAAATAAGCCCTACCCTGAAAATAAGACCTACAAGGACTTTAATTAGGGCTTATTTGGGGGGTAGGGCTTATATTGCAGCCATCACCGAACAATCACACTACTTCTTATTTTAGGGGAAACTGGGTACGTTGTTTTTCAGCTCTTTAGCGCCACCCTTTTGGCTCCTTCTGCTAATTTCGTGTTAGTAGAAGTTTGGTGAGTGTTGATTCGCGCTTTTCATTTCGCACTTTTCAGTTTGCGCTTTTCAGTTTGTTTCTGAACGGCCGTTCGTCAACTGGCCATGTTGCGGAATCGGAGGAGATAACGTGTTATTTATTATTGGCCTTGGAGTTATTACTTTGACATCATTTTTTTGGTTGAATAATGATTTGATTTGGTATATTTTCTGGTACAATGTTTTTATTGAGATATGAAAAAGGGAACACCAGATAACAAATTCCCACACAGGGGATATGGACATAAAACGTAAGGAGATTTGGTATATTTTTGGATGCATAGAATGCACTTTTTGGTTATGTTCTATTGGCAGATAGCATGTCTAATTTTATTTGTTTTCTTTTTTTAGGGTTGAATATGTTTTTTATTGTAAATTTCAACGTAACATAATAATACATTATAAAATAAGGTAAGGGGGAAGGGGGATACATAAAAAAGAAGAGGTTAAGGGGAGGGGGTATAACGGTGTATTACATTTATACCTTCTTTTACAAATAAAAGTTCTCGTTCAAGTACATGTCCAGTCAATATTTCTTTTGAGGTAATACATTGATGGCCCATCCACGCAGTGTCATCTATCTATGGACACTGCCTGGAACCTTTATTCACTGGGCAGGTTAACTAAGTCAGAAAGGTATGGGATAAACATTGGGAGGGGTAACGGGGTGTAGAGTAGAAGGGGTCATGGATATTGGGTAAGTAGGGGTAGGGAGGGGAGGTACTCAGCAGCATAAAAGTCTTAAAGCATAGTGAAGTGTACATACTTCTTAAGTCATGTTTAGAGCCCCCAAGGTCTTTTTTTAATGGACAATAAAAAAATTGTGGAGAATAATACTTGGCTCTGTGTTTTACTTCAAATGACAGTTTGGGAGTCGGCAGTTACATTTCCAAAAATACAATGGAAAATTGACAAGGGACACCAACATAGTTGTATCTTTGATCTTAAAAACTACGGGATAATGGTGTTGTGGTAACTTGCCCAAATAAAAATAAAAAAGCATAATAATATTATTCTTGATCTCACCAGAAAAAAAAAGCTTTTAAAAATTAGTTTGCAATAACTCCATCAGTTTTACCAGTAAAGCAGCTTCATTATTATCCCATTAAAGAAGAAGAGAATTGTGCGCTGCATTTCGAGATTTCATAATTTGCCACGTCATGAATGTTAATTCTCCATTACGAACGCTAGTTTACAAGACCGACCGCTTCTGGCTCGTCATTGCTTTTGAGCATGCGTGTTTGTACTTTGGACTTGTGTCCGACGGACTTGTGTACGCAAGCTCGGAAAATCCGACAACACACATTTGTCAGCGGAAAATTTTAAAACCTGCCATCCAACATTTGTTGGTGGAAAGTCCGACAACAATTGTCCGATGGCGCATACACACGGTCGGATTTACCGGCAACAGCCTGACATCCAACATTTCCTGTTGGAAAGGCAGATCGTGTGTACGGGCCATTACTGTACCTCTCCTGTGTCCAGTGATATCAGCTGCGTTGCTGACGTTTCGATTGGCTGTCGGGTGCTGCTGCTGCCATTGCCGTTAAGGGAACCCGGCAGTAAAGCCTTTCAGCTTCACTGCCAGGTCCCTACTGCGCATGCACCTGGCCCGACAGTAGGGGAAGGAGGAGGAAGGGGTCGTATTTTAGACGTACCTTGCCGCAGCGAAGGTCCGACAGAAGTGGGGACAGTGTACCTGTCAGAAACAGGTACCCCCCCCCCACCCCACCCCCCCCCGAAAGGCCATTTTTTTTAATATTCATCACTGTGCTACTTTAACTGGTTATTGCGCAGTCATGCAACACTTTATATTAATATGAAAAAAAAAAAATATTAAAAAACTTTCCACGCTATCCCTATCCCTACCACCTATTACTCAACTCTATATACTATAGGAGGCAGCTTACACCACTATGCAACCAACTGCCTGTACAAAATGCAATGAATATACTGTATATAGCAAGGTTTCTGACCTTGTCCAGTCTAATGAGAACTTTCCAGGCCAAAGACAGCTGACATCCGTCTGTATGTGTTGGGTTGTGAGGCATAGTGGGTGCAAGGTGGACAAAGTTATTGGGCGCCAGACACTTCTTGGATGTAAAGAGGTTTTATTTCTCTTAACAGTCCTTTTTTTTATTTTTGGGGAAAGGAGGGTTAGGGCCACGACACCTTTAAGTAGGTGTGAATTCAATTGGCAGACTCCGAGACTTCAATAGGAGGACAGCCGGGCAGGGAAAGGCCCCAGCAAGGTGCCACATCTGCACATACAGGAATGCAGTCACCTATGGCAACAGTCTTTGACAGTTCCTAACTCAAACGTAACAGTTCCTTCAGCTTCACTAGAACTGCCTCTTGTAGTTCTTCAACAGTGAGCTCCCGGTCTCTCACTAGACCCTCTGATTCACTGACTCTGAATCTTTTGAGCTCCTCCAATCTTTGTGGTGGTATCTCCCTCAAGCGTCACCGACACTTCTCTGCTGGATCCCCCTATTTTGGCATTCAGGATACTTCTCAAGCTTCACCCCTGCTGACCTCCTCGTCCCCTAGCTTGACTCACAAGGCTGCTCTGCAAGCGTCTCCTCCACTGGTTGGGTCCCTGACCTGATCACCGCCTGAAGTTTCCTGATTCTCCACCGTGCCCATTCAGTGAGAATGCTGCTCCGGTACTTGCTTCAGTTACTCACTGTGGTCCCTTGTAATAAGGTGGTTGGTCCCTTTGTGATGACGGCTTCCCTTCTACCTCCGACCACTGACTGGTTCTCTGGCCTGCAGAACTGGCACTTCTGGTTGGATTGCAAGCCGCAATCCCAACCCTGCGCTGCTCTCTTGCTTCTGGATAGGCCCTCACACAGCCTGGCAGCCAGATGCCCCCGGGATAGGCCCAATCTCTGGCCTAGCAGCCTGGGGCAGACACACGTCCTCCCAGATAGACATCCAGGTGGCACAGAACATAGATCACCTGACTCCAGCTGAATATATAGGCTGTCCCAGCAGGCCAAAGGGTTCAAGAAAACTCATGCCCATTGGCTGTGATACCCTATATACCCATAACCTGACCTTGAGTTGTCCTTCTCATATCTAATACGACCAAGTGCCCGTCCACCTATTGGTAGAAGAGAAAAGTACAACCAGGCCAAGCTTGGAGAGAAATCAATGGATCTCTATCAATCAACAAGGATAACTACTCCTGGCAAGTAAATTTGTGAGGAGCTCCCTGAATAAACCCCAGATTGCTATATATATATAGTCACTAAAAAAGTACAGCGCTCTCCTTGAATATTTTTTATTTTGTTTTTCACAATAAAGGTTACCTTCAATATAGTGAATTCAAATTATAGTACATAAATCAAAATCTGAAAACCGTGTAAAAATAATCCATATATAATACATTTATGTTAGACCATCTTTTTTTTAAAACTATATATATATATATATACACAATCCATAAATAAATGATTCAATGTCCGTGAAAAAAAAAAAAAAAAATGTTCAAGTCCCATACACCAAAAGCTATTCAGTAATTGCCTCTGATCACCACAGTGCCCTTCACCCGACCTATGGGTGTCTTCCCACCTGCTTGAATGGACCTCACTAATTAAAGGAGGTCTATATGCTCTTTGTAGTGTTATAAGTGGCATCGCTCCCACTGGCTGTACACTCCAAATCCGTAGCTCCCAGCAGGCCTCAGCGTGGTGTCAATTGTATAGGAGGCAAGAGGAAAGAACTATAGTGCAAATCGCTAATAAAAAGTATTGATTTCCATATAAATATCCAGATTGTAGTCAGATCATGTCAGATCATTGTGGTCAGATCATGAAATACACTATATTGCCAAAAGTATTGGGACGTCTGCCTTTATATGCACATGAATTTTAATGGCATCCCAGTCTTAGTCTGTAGGGTTCAATATTGAGTTGGCCCACCCTTTTCCGCTATAACAGCTTCAACTCTTCTGGGAAGGCTGTCCACAAGGTTTAGGAGTGTGTCTATGGGAGTGTTTAAACATTCTTCCAGACGCGCATTTGTGAGGTTACGCACTGATGTGGACAAGAAGGCCTGGCTCGCAGTCTCTGCACAAATTTATGCCAAAGGTGTTCTATCGGGTTGAGGTCAGGACTCTGTGTAGGCCAGTCAATTTCCTCCACCCCAAACTCGCTCATCCATGTCACTAAACGAAAATCGGACGTTGTGTTCACATCCGACAACATTTTTTATAGTCTGCACATCCAGCTTTTGCCATCCGAAAAATCTGAATCGGCTGTCGAAAGCACCATACTAATGATCCAAAAATCGTCAGATCGTTCATCGTACGAAACTTTACTTCCGATTTTTGTATCGTGTGTACGGGTCTTAATTTAACCTATTTATGGACGTCTCCTGCAAATTTTTGGCCAAACTCTGTAATTCAGTTCAGGTTCTCTTCCCAGTTAAACTAAACTCAGCATTATTACACCCACTTCCTCTGGGCCCAAGGTATTGGTGTCCCCTGGGATTATGTCCTCAAGCCACATCGAGCTTACAAGAAAATGCGACAGAGACCTGCTCCACCTAACGACGCAGTGCCAGTCTTTGTAACATTTAGAACCTGCCTACCACAGGAGGACGAAGAGGACTCAATGGGTTTACTTAACCTTAAGGACCGGAAGGATTTTCCCCCTTAATGGCCAGGCCATTTTTTGCTATACGGCATTGTGTTGCCTTAACTGACAATTGCGCTGTCGTGTGACGCTGTATGTCTCCACCCCCCCCCCCCCCCCACTAATGGAGCTTTCTTTTGGTGGTATTTGATCGCCTCTGCTTTGTTTTTTTTTTTCTTTATAAAACAAAGGCCAACAATTTTGCAAAGATAAACTATATTTTTTTACTTTTTGCTATAATAAATATCACCCCAAAAAAAAAAAAAAAAAAATTTTTTAGGCCGATATGTATTTATTCTTCTACATATTTTTGGTAAAAAAATTGCAATAAGCGTATATTGATAGCATCTACAAAATAGGGGATATATTTATGATCAGACACTTTTGAAACTTGTTTGGGACTATTGACATATACAGCGATCAGAGCTAAAAAAGCCACTGATTACTGTAAAGGTCACTGGCAAGGAAGAGGTTAACACTAGGGGGCGATCAAGGGGTTAAGTGTTCCCTAGGGAGATGTTTCTAACTGTGGGAGGAATGTAGTGACCAGAGGAAGAGACAAATCGCTGTTCCTAATCTCTAAGAACAGCAGATCTCTCGCTCCTCCCCTGACAGAACTGGAATCTGTCTGTTTACATACACAGATCCCCCGTTCTGTCTCTCTCTTAGGCTTGATTCACACTAATGCATTTTTTGATGCATTTTGCAGAAATGCAGGGACATTTTTTAACATGGGTCCCTATGGAACATGTTCACATCAATGCATTTTTGTGCCTCTGCGTTTTTGGAAAGGGGCGGGGACTTTTTTCATGCAAAATGCAGCGTTTTGCATGTAATAAGTTTTTACTGCGTTTTTCCTGGGATGTTGCCACGATTTGCGTTTTGCGTTTTCTTCTTCTTCAGTTTTTTACACTGTATATACCGTATGTATCGGCGTATAACACGCACCCCAAGTTTAGGAGGGCATTTTAAGGAAATAAAGTCTTAGGAGGGAAGTTTAGGGAAAAAAAAAAACTTACATTTAAGCGTCATTTTCAGCTTGCCCAGCGTCATTTGCAGCTCGCCCAGCGTCATTTGCAGCCTTGCCCAGCGTCATGTTGCAGCCTTGCCCAGCGTCATTTGCAGCTTGCCCAGTGTCATTTGCAGCTTGCCCAGTGTCATTTGCAGCTTGCCAGCTTCATTTGCAGCCTTGCCCACGTTTAAATTTCCCGCCGCCGAGACAGACTGCCGAAAAAGACCGAAGTTTTATTGTCAAAGCTTAATTGAGCAAGCTGATGTTAGAAGCTGATTGGTTACTATGCACAGTTGTACCAGATTCTGTGCGCACCTTTTAGTAAATCTTCCTCAAGATGTCGTATAATAGGATGGAAGATGATTGGATAAATAATATAGGGGACCAGTCAAGGATTGGACTTTAAATCTTATTTTTTTGTTTGCCTAAAGTTTAGCTCAATGGGATATAATTTCCAAAAAAAATAAGAAGAGAGATGAGCAAACAAGATATCCATGCTCACTCTACTAAGTTACGACATATTTTTTGTTACCTTTAAAGTATGCATTAGCCTGTGATCAATGGTTTTACCTATTCTTTACTGCCAGAAATTGTCTATTTTGTTACAGCAGATTCACTTATCTCATTCACAGCGCAGATTCTTTAGCAATAATTACAGAATGTAAAAAAAAATGTCCAGAGCTTCAAGAGCCACTTTAATGATTAAACCATTGTGTGCCGCTTCAGCCCGCCCCAGTTCTCCGCTATAAAAGCTGCAGGCACATATGCACAAAGAAGCCATTAAGAAGTATTTGAGTGTAATGCAATTATTACACCAGTATAAGTGAATGGGGAAACCATTGATCTGTAGTAAAGAGGAAATTGCGCTTTTCATTCTGCCGCGATGAATATTGGAGTATTAATCTGCACAATAACCGTTTATTTCAGATGTGCTTGTGTGAAGCTAAATGCTCGTATCTTAGCTAACATTATGTTAATATGGCTCGGCGTCACATCTCCCCAGTCTGCCAGCAGAGATAATTCTCTCACAAGATCAATAGTCATTGTGCTGCTGTGTGACTGGACGTAGCTCTTTCGTGATATGCATTTAATCAGCGCCAAGCTTTCCCTCTTCTCATCTTACTGCGAAGGAACATTGAAGAAACTGAATTAGAACTCTCAAAACATAGTGAGTATGCCAATCCGTTTACTATCAGTTTGGGTAGGTGATCTTTGCAGTAAAAGCGTAATGCTTTACCATATGAGTCAGTAATGCCAAAATCAATGAAATTTAAAGGACTAGATGAATTTCTTTCAAATAATAAAATCCATTGTTGTATAGACCTGTGCGCCGTCAATAAATTTGTTTCGTTACGTCCTGTTTCGTATTAGAATTAATCCGTATTTCGTAATTCGTGTCCGAAATTCAATTTGGATTTGTACGAAATATGAATTTTCGTTAGGTTCGTTAACTTTTCGTAACAATTACGAATGTTCGTTATGATGAATTTATCATTATGAGGGGCTCCCACCATCCCGGTGCTGTGCTGACTTCCTGGGTTTCCTAACTTCATCATAACGAATAATCGTAATTAACGAACATTCTTATTTTGTCCGATTCTGAATCTCCCATCGACTAGACATGTGCACAACAAAAAAATTAGTTTATTTTCGTTTCGTTTTTGTCGTTTCCGTTGATTCGAAGCGATTCGTAAATGCGTAAGTCGTCTGTGTTCGTATTCGTAACGATTCGTACATTCGTAAGTCGTCGGTGTTCGTATTCGTAACGATTCATACATTCGCAAGAGTTATTTTTTCGTTGATTCGTTTTTCCGTTAGTTTAATTTTCGTTTATTCGAAATTAGGATGCATTCGTATTTATTCGTACATTCGTAACATTCGTAGATTCGTAATCGGAGCATAATTCATAATTTTATGTAATGTGTATGCTATTATTACATTTTAAGAGACACGGAAAATTACGAATCGAAAAAAAAAGTTACGAATGTACGAATTTTTTCGTTCAATCAATTCGAAGCACGTTTAGCAGCACCATTGTAAGGGACACGGAAAATTACCAATTCAACAAAATAAATAAAGTTACGAATGTAAGAATTTTTTCGTTTTCATTTTCGTTGTTCCTGTTTTCGTTTTTCGGGTTTTCTTAATTCGTACATTCGTTGTTTCTAATTTATTTTTTTCGGATTTTCGTTATTTTCGGATTCGTTCGATTCCAACGATTCGTTAAAATTTTTAGCGAATCGTTCGTTCATTCGTATGAAAACGAACAAATGAAAATAACGAACAAAAACGAAAAACGAAAAAAAAAAGAAACAAATTACACATGTCTACCATCGACTACCAGTACCAGTCTCCTACTCCCATATTAAAAAAGGTAATTTTCCCAACCCTCACTCAACAGCAGAAGAAAACCTCTGATTGGTCAACAAAACACCAGTCACGTTTCCGTTGCAACGGAATTTGGATCTGAAATTCGTAAACAAAATATCGTATTTCGTACAAAATTCAGAAGCATAGCAATTCGTATTTAGGATCCTCCCGAATGTACGAATGTACGTAAATTCGTACGAATTTTCGATTCGTACGAAACTATCTGCACATGGCTATTGTAATTATTAATGGACTGTAAGAATATTTTGATCCAGAAAAAGTATTTGACTGTCCTTGGTGGGTCAGGATTTTTTTCCGTGTGGCAAAATTGGAAACCGTTGCACAGGAGTTTTCTTTTTGCCTTTCCCTGAACTCTATGTACATGAGTCTAATAATCAGTGGTAAATGGATACGGTGGATAAGTGTGAGATAATTTTGACCCTACAAAAAGGTACCATCCCATAAAGGGCATATACCATACTAGAACAAAATCGTGTGGGACTTTACATGTACCTTGTGGGGTCTGATGAATACACAAACCAAGGAAATTTAAAAAAATAAACAAATCTTTATTCTACATATACAAAGGTTTTTTTTTAAAAGGTTAAATACAAAACTGGTTAAAATCACAGTACACACGATCGGACTTTCTGATGAAAAATGTGCGATAGCAGCTTGTTGTCGGAAATTCCGACCGTGTGTAGGCTCCATCTGACTTTTTCCCTCGGAATTTCCGACACACAAAGTTTGAGAGCTGGATCTAAAATTTTCCGAAAACGAAATCCATTTGCGCAAATTCCGATTGTGTGTACACAATTCCGACACAAAGAAAGTGCCACTCATGCTCGGAATCAAGCAGAAGAGCAGCACTGGCTATTGAACTTAATTTTTCTCGGCTCGTCGTACGTGTTGTACGTCACCGCGTTCTTGACGTTCGGAATTTCCGACCAACTTTGTGTGACCGTGTGTATGCAAGACAAGTTTGATCCAACATCCGTCGGAAAAAAAACATGGATTTTGTTGTCGGAATGTCCGATCGTGTGTACGCGCATTAAAGTTATCCAGGTGTTGTTGTCCTGGCTGTAGAATCCGGAAAAATGGCCTACACATTTCGTGGGGTAACCCGCTTCATCAGGGCCTCGGATTATAGTACAAATTGTATATATACTGTAATGATATACAAGCATGTTGTTAGCACAAGAATTTATATAGAAATTGTAAAGAAAATTCATTGGATATTCCTACAATGTTAACTGACAATGTCACATCTAATTTTCATCTCTTTTAATTATAATTTAATATAAGTTTACCAATTAGATTATGATAAAGCTTGTTGTATACATCATGACAAAGTGTGAGAGAAAAAGAGAGGACGAGCACTTGAGGCAAAATGCACATGTAACCTATGTTGTAAAAAATGCCTACATTTAAAACGTATAGTAAGCATGAAAAATGATAAATGGTTATTATTACAGGTGAAGTTTCGAATATTCTTTTTTAATTGTTCAAAATTAGATGTGACATTGTCAGTTAACGTTGTTGAAATTTCCAATGAATTCTCTTTCCAATTTCTATATAAATTCTTGTGCTATATCATTACAGTATATGTACAATTTGTACTATAATCCGATGAAGCGGGTTACCCTGCGAAACGCGTAGGCCATTTTTCCAGATTCTACAGCCAGGACAACAACACCCTGGATAACTTAAAGCGGTTCTGCACTCTGTTTTTTTGGGACGGAATATAAAGGATGCTTACCTTTATTGGGGGACTCACCTGTTCCATCTTCCATCTCGATCGCCGCCGGTTTTCGTCCGATGAAGTTCCTCGTCTTCTTCTTTTGTGCTGGGGGCCATCTTGCCTGTGGGCAGGTGAAACCCCACAGGACCTTTAGATGGCCCAGCAGGCACCGCCGTTACTCGCGCGTGCGCAGTAACGGCACATCTGCCGACATCTCACGAGATTTCGGAAGATGTGGCCGAAATCTCGCGAGATTTCGGAAGATGCCCGCACTGACTCCTGGGATCAATGACACCAGATCCCAGGAGACAGTGCGGCGTGACGACGATTGACGCAGAGACCCCGCCCGCCGCCGAAGAGAGAGAAGACTGGAAGTCATCAATTACAAGGTAAGTAAAAAAAAAAAATAAAAAAAACATTTCATTTAGTACTCTTTGCCTGATTTGGAAGGCAAAGAGATTTACTAAATGAAATGGGTGCAGAACCGCTTTAACTGTAACTGTGATTTTCACCAGCTTTGTCTTCAACCTTTTAAAACAAACCCTTTGTTGATATAGAATAAAGAGTTGTTTATTTTTTTTAATTCCCATGAATTTGTGTATTCATCAGACCCCACAAGGTACATGTAAAGTCCCACCCGATTTTGTATTAGTATGCTAATAACCAATCAGGTTCGGGTGAGATGGGCCAAAACCCCTCCACTAAACTACTATACTTTTTCATTGCATTTTAAGCCCCCACTTTCTAGAAGCCTTGTTTTCCATACACGAGTAGGAGACAAGCAGCGCCTTGCCTCCTACTCTTGTTTCTGCAGAGCCACTTCTTCTCTGCTGGCTGCCTGTCTCCATCTATGTCACACAGTGACACCCCTTAGAACTCATGGACCTTTTATAGCCTGGACTGCCTTTTTAAGCTTTTTGTATTTTTTCATTACTGCTGATGCTGTGTACCCACTACTCTCCCCCACCTCTGAGCTACCCATGTCACCTGCCTGCATGGACTTCCCCTGCCCTACCTTTTGTCCTTGGTTTACAGACATTACACTGATGATGATCAACTAGCCTGAAACAGATGTATGCAGTTTGGCATGTGGTCTTATGATTGGTTCATTGCTATTCACCAGTGGTTCTGGAGTTACAGCGGTTCAACAGAACCTGCAAATATTTGTGTGACTCGGCCCACTGTACTTAAATCAGTACCAAATCCCTATTTCTTAAAGGAGAAGTTTGGGAATTAAAAAAAAATCACTTACCTCCATGCTGCAGCATTAGTTTGATGCTGCAGCTGTCCCCGCTGACATCCATGCCCAAGAAAGGAGCAATCATATGACCACTGATCACTCAGTTCTTGGTCTGCTCTGAGTAGAGAGCAGAGACTGTCCGTCACCACTCTCTGCTCTGTCCTTCCAGCGCTCACTGGAGCACCAGGCTAGAGAGGGGGCGGGATCAGCGGCACAATGACAGTCAGGCATCTGGGTGGATCTTGACAATATGGTTGGAATCCTTCAAGAGCTTGGAGCGGCTCTGTGATGTCACAAGTAAGTGACTGTATAGTGGGAATAGTTTATTATAGGGCACAAATAAAATAGAAATACGTGTCTGTTGTGCCCCAGCTATAAAAGGAATCGTTTAGGGTACACTTATTTTTCACCTCCCATAAATTCAGGAATAACTGCCTGTTTAGTCTAAGGTGGTGTAATTCCCCTGCATGGGGTACCCAGGACTCCTCCCCAACCCTACAAGCTGGTGTCTCTCATGAGGATCCTTCAATAAACAGGAAGGAGAACACTGTTTGCCAGGGGGTGAAGGATCAGTAAAAGTGCTCTTACCATCTGTGATAGACTCACCCAGGACAGAGGCTTTTGGAGGGGGCTGGATTTTAGCCTCTTGCCTACCGACTATGGGCCCTGGCATTTGAGGGAGCTACAAGCATTTAGGAAGATATTCTGTTATGTAATGCAAAAGGTCTCTGCCAGTGTGGGACACATATCAGATGTATGTGAAAGGAATGCTGATTAATAAGATCTGGAAAGCCCTGGGTCTCCTGTTGGCTACTAGTCTGGAGAGTCTTACACCCATTGTTTGTGTTAATTAACTCTGCTATTGTGTGAAGGAGTTCTGTGTTTATATGTATGATGAGGTGTATTGTAGTTAGGGAGCTAGGAAAAAACAAGGCTAGGACCTGAAAGGTCAGATCTCTAAATCACCTAGTCTGGAAATGATTAGTTAATTAGCTCATGTTATTTTATGTTTCTGGTTACAGGTGTATTGTTAGAGTAATATGAGCAGGTGGAAGGAACCTCCTCTTCAAATGTATAAAGGACTGTATTCTAATAAACAGTTTGTGTTGAGCAACCAAACCAGTACTGCCTAGTTTGTGGTTGTCAGCAGTTTGGAATATCTGTTATCTATATTCAGACTGGGAGGAAGCGGTATATGACGAAAGCACTCAGGCGGAGTGTGGGACGTTTCATTACACCATCCCCTATAGTAAAAGAGCACCTAACCCCTGCAGTGTGAGTGTGGTATATAAAATCTTGATTTTGACTTGATTTCAGGCTCTTGTAATCCCCTGTAGTAGTATTCTGGGAGAGGGAGGGACAGTACTTGGTGCCTGTATAGCATCACTAAGACTGGGAGAGGGAAGGACAGTACTTGAAGCACCAATCAGGTGGCCTGCAATGTTATATGCTTACATGGAACATGCTATCAGGGGGACAGAGCATGACCTCATCAATCTATTGCTGGAACATCACTGATCCATCACAGGCTTGGATGCAGGGAGGCAAACTACCTCCCATCTCTGCCTTTGACCATTCACTATTATTTAAGAAAAATATTTTAAAACATTTTACTCATGTGCTTCTCGACCAGTGTCTCTTCCAAGAGTGGAGACCCAGTGATTGGGTCCTGCAGCAAGTGTCCACACTGTGTGGTCCCATGGCCATGATGCCACGATGCTGCGGCTGACTTCAGAACCTGGGAAGAACTTGAAAGCCAATAGGACGTTTCCATGTGACCCAAGCAGCTCTGTGGGAGCCAGAAGAAGGACCCTCTGACTCAACACTAAGGAGAGCAGAAGATTAACGGGGGGGGGGGGTCTTAATTTTCATTGATCACCTTTAACTCTAGCTGAGAAAATTCAAGTTGCCAACTTAGCTATGCTGTCTGGCAAGGCAGTGTGAGTTTTACTTTGGTTTCACTTTCTTTTAAAAACCTTGTAAAGCTCATCCTTATTAGGAATTGCAGTGTGATTGCCATCATGTATTAGACTGTGTGCACATAAACTGCTTTTAGCAGCAGTTTTGGTGTTCTTTCCATAAGGTATAGGTAACTGTACCAAAAACAAAACATGGCTCAAAGGTAGGAATAGTCCTTGACAAGCCTAGATCAGAGCTCACCTCCATTCCTTACCTCTCACCAGCACATTCCCAAAACTCCACCTCTCCATAGCCTCTCAGGAAAAGCCCACACTACTCGTAAGTATAGTAAAATGGCAGAATCTGACTTTTATTAAACATAAGCGTTTAAATAACAAAACATAACAATAAACCTATCAATCCAGGTAACAATGGTTGCGGTTCTTTGACAGTACTATATAAGCAAAACTTTGTGGCACCAGATAGCCAAGTTTCGACCCCAGTTGCCTCAGGAACTAACCCAGTTGACCTCAGATCTCTACTAGTCTTATCACTACCTGGTCACTGAATTGAACCGTGCCAACTAGAGGAGGCTATACTAATTTCCCATTAGCACCAGATTTAGACCCCTGTCAAGGACCCCAAACTGCCAAAAAACAACAAAATTAATAAAATATGACTACCGGAAAAACTAGGGGTAGGAGGGAGGGACATTCATTCAACAATTTCTACACTGCAATTGGACCTTGACCACTCCTCCACAGCAACTAAACTTTCCAGCTCCTCCCGATCACCCTGTCTACTCGACCAATCAGGTAAGCGTCCATACTGACCACACAGTTAACCCCTTCTGCCTACTTTCTCTTCCACCCTGTCACGTATGCCCTCTGATGAATGTGTTCCTTCTCAGCTTCAGGCATACCTGAAGTTAAATTCCACTTTGTCAGAAAAATAGCAATACAGTCCCATTGTATACATTGGAAGGAATGAAGAAAACCTCATTGTAAATTCTTACCTGCTTCTGTTCCAAAGAATTTGAGGCCATTCTTGTCCCTCCCTCTTTGCTAAGTGGGTGGGCTGTGTACTGTAATCACATGATCACTCCATGTTGTTAAAATAGAAAAACTGCTGGGAAAAGCAGTGAGTCAATTCCATAGAAGAAATTAGATAACTAACAGAATTCTGTGTATAGAAAACAGTCACGTTGCCATGATTAGAAGGAAATGGTATTCAAATTTTCAGTTTTAGAAAAATGCTATAAAATAATTGTATGCAATATATCTGTTTCTAAAGAAGTTTGATTTCACAAATAATCCAGCGGGTAATTGAACAAAAACTTTTCAGTTCCCCTTTCATTTTCTTCTACCAGTGAAGTTAAATAATGATTCAACTTGAAAAGAAAAAAAAGTTCTTGAAGGGAATGTACTTTAGATTTTTATAGTTTTGTGTTTAATTTTTTTTTTAGTCTATACTTGTTTTATCTTTTCTCTGAATATATTGTAATTATTTAATTACATATTTACTAGGGATGCACCGATACTATTTTTTTTTTTAGTATTCACTGTAATACCAATTACCGATACATACCACAACTGTTTTGTTTATGCTTCAGCTGTCAGCAATGGTACAAAGCATTGAAATTTTTTTTACAAATTAAGTAAAAAAAATAATTACATTTTGCGTTTTTTTCTATTTGAAACGTGTAAATATATAATAAAGGTGTAAAAATATTAACAAAGCAAACAAAATATTTTTTTAATTATTAATAGTTTACATAAAATAGAAGTGAACAAAAAGGAAATCAGGAGGGGAAAAAAATAATAAGGAGTTAAGGCTGATTAGAGTAAGTTAAGGGTTGATAAGGTGTTAAACAGAGGAATGTGTAATATAAAAAATAAAATAAAAATTGATCTGTAGATGAAGAAAAACAGTAAGATACAAAAAGAAACAATGTTTCTTTTTATCTTTCAGATGGGCGCCTGAGCAATGTTGTTGATAAACATTGCCCTGCTGCTTTTTCTTTTTTTTGACAGCTCCAATTGGGGGACTTCCATTTACACTTAAGCTGTCAACAGGGGAATCTCACTGACAGCTGAATGAGTCATCGGTTCTTAGAGTGGTTGTATACCCCGCCTGGTCATTTTTACCTACAGGTAAGCCTATAATAAGGCTTACCTGTAGGTAAAATTAATATCTCCTAAAGCTGCACAGTTTAAGAGATATTCACCCTGCATGCAGCTGTTGACGATGATGGCGCATGCGTTCTAAAGGTTGGGCGGATCACGCCGGAACTTTAGAGCCCTTGCCGGAATGGAGGACTCCAGCGCACATGCCACTCACAGCGCCGGAGCGAGTGAACCCGGAAGAAACGTAGAGGGAACATGTCAGCCCCCTCAGCGGTGACCGAGCACGCTGCGGGGGGCCTCGTTCTAAGGTAAGTATTTCATAATGTGCTTATATGCAATGCATACTAGTATTTTATGCTATTGTCTTGCAGGGGTTTTTTTGTTTTGTTTTTTCAGCGGTTTACTACTGCTTTAAGGAAACCCACTGTCAGCTGAAAGTAACCGTTTCAGGTATTGTAGCATTTGCACAAGTACTGATACAAATGCTTAGTATCGGCACTGATACCAGTATAGTGCAACCACCATATTTACATTGCCTATAAAGTATCCACTCCCCTGGAAATGGTAATATTTTATTGTCATGGAACATTGAACCACAATAGATTTTTTTTTTTTTTTTTTTACAATAATCAACAGAAATATATTTAATGTTAAAATGAAAACAGATTTTTGTAGAAGGATGTAGATACCTTACAATTCAAAAAACAAAAAATAACTGACTGCATAAACGTAGTATAGTATAAACCCCCTTCAGTTTAGTACATGGTAAATGCACTTTTGCCAGCAATTAGGTTTTGAGTCTGTGGGGATTATTTACTAAAGCTGGAGAGTGCAAATGCAGGCTCACTTCTGCATAGATACTGATAAAAAATAAGTGCAGCGCAATCACAATAAAAATAAAGTCCACACATAAAATGTAGTGTTCAATGAGGAACCACAAGTCCCAGGCTGAAGATTTAAGAATACAGAGTGAAAAGATGAATCTAGTCCACTGTGGCAAACCATCCACCATCTGATATAAATTGCGCTTACCAGATCTGATGGACCCCTGAATTAACAGGAAGTCAAACATGCTTGTTTCCACAAATAGGATGTATATGCATTGCCAGCTCTCCAGTGAGATGAGGTCAGCCCAATCCAATATATGAAAATAAAACGCACTCTAAGTGCTCTACATTGGTTAACTTCAAATGTCATTTATTGCTAAAATGCTCACTCACATAGGATGCCGCGAATAAAAGCTATGCAGTGGTAAACTACCGCTAATCGGCAGAAATACAATTCTGTATATATCCGTGGTATTGCACAGGATGGCAGTGGGTGACGTCCGCAAAGTAGCCCCTCCCCTTGTACGCGTTACATCCTAAGGGACTTCATCAGCAAGGGTCACTTCTGCATAGAAACTGTAGAAATCAGCTTCCAGGTTTTACTGTCAAAGTTGAATTGAACAAGCCGAGTTTTGAAGCTGATTAGTTTCTATGCAGAAGTGAGTCTGATTTTGCACCCTCCAACTTTAGTAAACAAACCCCTCTATGACCAGGTATCCATCAGATTTGAACATCACATCCTATTGTCTCTCATTCTTTGCAAAAATTCTGCAGCCCGATTGCATGAGAATCATGACCAGCCATAGGAGTCTGCATGGGGGAGCAAGTCCCCCCCCCCCAGAGCAAAGTGTCCGACACACAGGGCTGGTCCTGGGCTGACGCAAATGGGGGGGGGGGGCGCTGAAGCTGAGGCAGTCACTTACTGTTACATTCAGCAGCAGCAATGCCGCCCCCGACTCCCTAGACTCTCTTATTGCACCGTCCTCTGGCCTCTCTGCTGCCCGCTGCACTGGTTGCTAGACTCGCCTGCTGCCTAGCGTCTAGCAACCAGTGACGTCACGCCATGAGACCGAAGCGAGGAGCCAGCGTTCAGAGGGGAGGAGGAACTTCTTTCTTCCTTCCTTCACGCCTGGTCAATTTTGGCTCCATCCACCTCCTCCATCTTCTCCAGGCAGCGTGGCTCAAAGCCTGAGGAAAGGAAGGGAGTCATAGTCCAGCCTCTGTTAGATTGAGATTCAGACTCAGATTGTTGTATATTAAGTTTTGGATTAATACTTGGGACGATTGTCTTGCTGGAGGACAAATCCTCTACCTAGTCTTTGTTTTCTTGTAGACTGCATAGTTTCCCTCCAGGATTTCCCTGTATTTTGTTATATTTATTCTATCCTCATGAACCTTCCGGGGCCTGATACAACATAACATCCCCACAGCATGGTGCTACCACCTCCATGCTTCATGTTGGAGATGGTGCACTTATGTTTATGTGCAGTGTTTGTATTACACTAGAAGTGTTTAGTCTGATTGACAACCAGCTACATTTTGGTCTCATCATCCCAGTGCACCTTCTCCCCCCTTACCTTCCTCCTCCCAGGTGCTTTCTGGAAAACTTTAGTTGATCTGTCATGTTTTAGTTCACAGTGACTTTTTTTCACATAAACTTTCTGCTGGTGAAGAACCAAGGCAACAGTTGTATGCATAGTCTCTTCAATCTCAGCCATCAAGGCCTATAATTCCTTCAGAATGGTCATAGGTCTTTGGTGGCTACTTTCATCAGCCTCTTGACTTTACAGACATTTACGGTGAATGGGCTGTTCTTCAAAGATATACAGCTATGCCGTACTTGTTCCATTTCATAATGCTTGATTTTACTGTACTGCAAAGCATGTGTGGTTGCAACAAAATGTTCTTGTATTCGATCCCTGCAAGAAAAATCCCCCAATATAATAGGATTATAGTCGCCCAAAGAAAAAAGTAAAGTTATGTATGAACAGAAAGGTATATAAAAAAATATAACAAATTTATTATAACATTTTTAAAAATTGACATACAACAATAAAAGACTGGTGTGCAATTAAAAAGAACCATGGGTACATAACAAGATAGCCTCAGATAGCCAGGGAATGACAGCTCTTCACTGTTTGGAGGTTTTGCTCCTTGTCTATGACACAAGGAGGGTCAAAGGAGTTGCCTCCAATGCTGAGCTGCAACAACCATTATCGGGAAGACCATGAACAATGCTCCACTATGAAGTGTCTTCAACCCTGGAGGTGACCATTTTGAGTGCTCCTGCTTGATCATTAGAGAGAACACCACTGTCTGACTGGTGCTACCGTGTGATTGTTCGGGGAGGGAAATGCCACTATTGCTAACTGGTGCTGCTGCCTAATCTTTGGGGAGTATGCCACAGAGCCACCAAGACCTGAGGGATACCAGCTGTTATCCCAGAAGTTGGTGAGAGGCTGCCAGTCAAACCCCACTACACCCTAATAGGGTGGAACAGTATTGTTTGCTTGGGACACAGTGCAGACGCCTATTCCCGGGTTCGGAGGGACTTTATCTGGGAATGGACACACAGAGCAGCAATCACTTTAATTTCCCTGAGGGGAGTTGTTGTGGCATGACTCGCAATGTATGTTTTACAGATTTATTTTAGAGCATTGTAGGCAGGGAAGGTTTAATGACCAGTAGCTGGCAACTAAATCTGGACACCTTTTTGTTTAGCTTACCTCCACTATGAACTTCATTTAATCTTCTCAGAGAATCAGTAATCCCTGATCTGTACAATGTCAGGAACTTCACTGAAGCATATCTTGTTTTCTCAAAATCTTCATGGGAATGGTTTGGATATGTTGTGTTACTCCGATAGCCATAGATCTAAATTACAGTCTTTTGCTCATCTGCTTCTCCTTTACATAGAAACGTTTACCCATGAAGGTCACAGGACCAGTAAACCTGAAATGCAGTCTGAGTTCCATGAAATGGGAATAGCTTTGTGGGAGGAAATAGGCGAGTTGACAGATACCATGCCCCCCTTCAATTTATGTTCCTTAGTTCAAGAGCCCGGGTTAGTCTGAGGGCCAGAACAGGTCTACCCTTGACAACCTTTGATTTCAATGTGTTTTCCATTCAAAGCTGTGCTATGGCAAAGTCAAGTAACCCAAAAGTCCTCAGGCAACTTCAAGGCTGCTCCCAAACGGTTACATAATGTATATAAAGCATTGGCATTGAACCTTCTCTGAATAGGTACACCCACAAATGGCTTTTTTAATTTTCTATTGAAAAGTCAAATATTGAAGTAACATTACAGTGTTAGTAACCTGGAGCTTACATTGCAAAACATTATTGCAAAAACATAACAAAAAGTGCATATTAGGGTGACATTTAAGTCTTTATAATGATTTTTTAGATATACAAATAAAAATCTTAGTGTATGTTACTCCCTAAAAATTGGGTACCATATACTGTATGTGTTGGTCTGGGTTATCCATATAGTTCTTGGTAAATGAAGCCTGTATTATTTCGTATGTTGTTGCTAAATAACTGGTGATCCTTGGTTCATATTTAAAACTGACCATGCCAATGCCAAGCATTTAAGCAGATTTGCGCTGGCAGAGTCAGCTTGCTTCCTGGCAGAGGTGTAACTAGAACACCGTAAACCATAAATTACATATTTACTATGCCTCAGTTATGAATGGACAGAGTCAGTGATCGGTACCAATTGCTGACACTATTTGTTCAGACAAGGAAGAGGCCAGAGAATGACATATTTATCGGCCCCTTTCCTGCTCTCCATCATGACACATCCCCAGGATGAGGGAGGCCCAGGAAAGACCACAGAACTCTGATCACAGCAGGAGTTGGATAAGAATGGCCACATGTAGAGGAACTGATCCTAGGGTTGCCACTTTTTCTATAAGCCAAACCCGAACACTTTAGCAGCACACAGCAATTTATTTTTTTTTTTAGCATACATATAAATAGGATTGTAACAAACCTGGGACACCTTTGGGCGCTCCAAACAGAATAGTTATGCAGAACGCATAGTGCAACATCCTCTTGCCAGGCCCTGTTCTGAGCCACATTCTTGTCTGAATATTGTGTCCGAGTTTCAGGTGGACTTAAACTCAGACACATGATTCAAAACCTGGACTGTCCGGGTGAATCCCGGACAGGTGGCAACCCTAACCGATCCCCTCCATTTTCCTCTTGCAGCCGCTGAAAGGCTGCAGTAGGAAAATAGGAGGGGGTCAGTTCCTCTATATGCTGCCCCCACTGCCCCTCCTATCCAGGGGTACAAGGGGCTGCATAGGGGCTGGGTCACAATTGCGACCCCTGTATGTACTCCCCTTCTTCTAACTGTACCAGGTTTTAAAGGACCTCCCCAAGATCTGAACAAAATCTTGGTGTACCGTGAATCCAGGCTGTGTTCTGGAGGCCAGTAATTGGCCAGAAAGGGGCATGCCAGAGTAGGCATCTAGGGCACTTACCCTACATCTCTTAGGGATGCCAGGGGTCCCTGACACCACAGTTGCCCCCTATGTGGCATGGGGTGGTAAGAGGATATGTGCTGGGGGGTGCATTAGGAGGGGAGAGGACTTGACGGTGTTGGGGATTTCAAATCTGACACCCCCCAACACAAGTCCTTTCCCCTCTGAAAGCACCCCTCCCAGGACATATCCTCTTCCCCCCCATCACTCATCCAGATGTTAATGCTTATTACCTGCCCCCCCTTCTCTGTGTATGTACATCCATAAACACAGACCTCAGATCATCAGTGCGGCTCTTGCACTGTAATGTCCTTCCTCCATGGCTCTTTCACCTCCTGTGTGTGTACAGGAGAACATTGGAGCTGAATACCTTGCACCCCACAAGAGATGGGGGCAGGTTAACTGGGTGCCCACACTAGCTCACCCCATTAGGCAAGTAACTTGTTCCGGCACTGGACTCCAGGGTTCAGCATAGAGTACCTCATGCTGGTGCTGGCCCTGGGCCCCCCCACAGTGGCAGAACAGAACGCCAGGGCCCAATTGAAAGCACAACCTTTGTGCCCCTGACAGTTCTGCCACTGATTCATGGGATCGCAGATAGGATTTACAAGACACCCTGCGGACACATGGCGTGCTTGTATCTCCTGTAGTTGGGTTTGCTGCCATGCCACATCCCCGTAGGAGCATCGCTGTCCAAACTGCAGTGCACACACATGTAGAATGTACTTCCCTGCTGTGTGTGATGTCATACTCTGCCTGCCCACTGTACACCCCCCTGCTATGGGGTAAAAGGATGCTAAGGAAAGCTGTGTGGTCACATTACTGCCGAATAAAACCTAAAAGGGTACATAATTTTTGTTAAAAATATATGTGATTACCAGGGCCGTCTTTTCCATTGGGCACGCTGGGCAGTTGCCCGGGGGCCCCACTTGCCTGGGGGGCCCCACCTGCCCAGCGAGCCAAGCATCATCTATGTGTCACCCTCGTTTTTATTGCCTGTGACCCCGCGCTCCGGCCGCCATGTCCAGTCTCAGGCCCTGTGATTGGGCGAAAGGGGTCATGTGCAGCAGGTGGGGCTGGCCTGTCCTCGATCGTGGGAGAGCGGGCTGGCTTTCACTGTGAGCTGTGGCCGCTATCTTCGCCTCCTCCTCTCCGGGTCACCGATCATGTCCCCGCTGGGGCAGGCAGTCTGGCAATCTGACAGGCGGCGCAGAGCAGAGATGAAAGGAAAAAAAAGGTAAGGGACTCACTCGTGAGTTTTTTTTGCTGGCCGGGGGGGGGAGTAGATATGGTCTGGGGAGAGGGAGAAGCCATAATGTATTGTGTATAATGTAATGTATAGTGTAATGTATTGTGTGTAGTGTAGTGTAATGTATAGTGTAATGTATAGTGTAATGTATTGTGTATAGTGTAATGTATTGTGTGTAGTGTAATGTATTGTGTAATGTATTGTGTGTAGTGTAGTGTAATGTATAGTGTAATGTATTGTGTGTAGTGTAATGTATAGTGTAATGTATTGTGTGTAGTGTAGTGTAATGTATAGTGTAATGTATTGTGTGTAGTGTAATGTATAGTGTAATGTATTGTGTGTAGTGTAATGTATAGTGTAATGTATTGTGTGTAGTGTAGTGTAATGTATTGTGTGTAGTGTAATGTATTGTGTGTAATGTATTGTGTGTAGTGTAATGTATTGTGTGTAATGTATTGTGTGTAGTGTAATGTGTATTGTGTGTAGTGTAATGTGTATTGTGTAATGTATAGTGTAATGTGTATTGTGTGTAGTGTAATGTATTGTGTGTAGTGTAATGTATTCTGTGTAGTGTAATGTATAGTGTAATGTATTGTGTGTAGTGTAGTTTAATGTATTGTGTGTAGTGTAGTGTAATGTATAGTGTAGTATCGTGTGTAGTGTAGTGTAATGTGTAGTGTAATGTATTGTGTGTAATGTATTGTGTGTAGTGTAATGTATAGTGTGTAGTGTAATGTATTGTGTGTAATGTGTATTGTGTGTAGTGTAATGTATTGTGTGTAGTGTAATGTATTGTGTGTAATGTATTGTGTATTGTGTGTAGTGTAGTGTAATGTGTGTAATGTGTAGTGTGTGTGTGTGTGTGTGTGTGTGTGTGTGTGTGTGTGGTGTATTGGTCTGTGGATAGAGTATGCTGTAGCGGTCAGTATGTAGTGTATTGTGTAGTGGTCTGTGAGAAGTGTATAGTGTAGTGGTCAGTGGATAGTGTAGATTGTGTAGTAGTGGTCAGTATATAAATCAGGTAGGGTGGTGTGTAGTGGTCAGTGTGTAGTGTACTGGTCAGTATAGGAATCAGGTAGGTTAGTGTTGTGTGGTGTGGTATGTAGTGGTCAGTGGGTAGTGTAGTTTGTGTAGTAGTGGTCAGTATAGGATTCAGGTAGGTCAGTGTGGTATGTAGTATAGTGATTGGTGTGGTATGTAGTGTAGTTGTCAGTGTGGTGTGGTATGTAGTGGTCAGTGGGTAGTGTAGTTTGTGTAGTAGTGGTCAGTATAGGATTCAGGTAGGTTAGTGTGTAGTGGTCAGTGTGGTGTGTAGTGGTCGGTGTGGTTTGTAGTGTAGTAGTTGGTGTGGTTTGTAGTGTAGTGGTCAGTGTGGTTTGTAGTGTAGTGGTCAGTGTGGTATGTAGTGTAGTGGTATGTAGTGTGTAGTGTAGTGGTCAGTGTGGTGTGGTATGTAGTGTAGTGGTCAGTGTGGTTTGTAGTGTAGTGGTCAGTGTGGTTTGTAGTGTAGTGGTCAGTGTGGTATGTAGTGTAGTGGTCAGTGTGGTGTGTAGTGGTCAGTGTGGTATGTAGTGTAGTGGTCAGTGTGGTATGTAGTGTAGTGGTCAGTGTGGTATGTAGTGTAGTGGTCAGTGTGGTTTGTAGTGTAGTGGTATGTAGTGAGGTGTGGTATGTAGTGTGGTTTGGTATGTAGTGTAGTGGTCAGTGTGGTATGTAGTGTAGTGGTCAGTGTGGTGTGTAGTGGTCAGTGTGGTATGTAGTGTGGTGTGTAGTGTAGTGGTCAGTGTGGTGTGGTATGTAGTGTAGTGGTCAGTGTGGTATGTAGTGTAGTGGTCAGTGTGGTGTGTAGTGGTCAGTGTGGTTTGTAGTGTAGTGGTCAGTGTGGTTTGTAGTGTAGTGGTCAGTGTGGTATGTAGTGTAGTGGTATGTAGTGTGGTGTGTAGTGTAGTGGTCAGTGTGGTGTGGTATGTAGTGTAGTGGTCAGTGTGGTATGTAGTGTAGTGGTCAGTGTGGTGTGTAGTGTGGTATGTAGTGTAGTGGTCAGTGTGTAGTGGTCAGTGTGGTGTGGTATGTAGTGTAGTGGTCAGTGTGTAGTGGTCAGTGTGGTGTGGTATGTAGTGTAGTGGTCAGTGTGGTATGTAGTGTAGTGGTCAGTGTGGTGTGGTATGTAGTGTAGTGGTCAGTGTGGTGTGGTATGTAGTGTAGTGGTCAGTGTGGTGTGGTATGTAGTGTAGTGGTCAGTGTGGTGGGGTATGTAGTGTAGTGGTCAGTGCGGTATGTAGTGTAGTGGTCAGTGTGGTGTGTAGTGTGGTCTGTAGTGTAGTGGTCAGTGTGTAGTGGTCAGTGTGGTGTGGTATGTAGTGTAGTGGTCAGTGTGTAGTGGTCAGTGTGATGTGGTATGTAGTGTAGTGGTCAGTGTGGTATGTAGTGTAGTGGTCAGTGTGGTGTGGTATGTAGTGTAGTGGTCAGTGTGGTGTGGTATGTAGTGTAGTGGTCAGTGTGGTGTGGTATGTAGTGTAGTGGTCAGTGTGTAGTGGTCAGTGTGGTGTGGTATGTAGTGTAGTGGTCAGTGTGGTATGTAGTGTAGTGGTCAGTGTGGTGTGGTATGTAGTATGTAGTGGTCAGTGTGGTGGGGTATGTAGTGTAGTGGTCAGTGTGGTGTGGTATGTAGTGTAGTGGTCAGTGTGGTGTGGTATGTAGTGTAGTGGTCAGTGTGTAGTGGTCAGTGTGGTGTGGTATGTAGTGTAGTGGTCAGTGTGGTATGTAGTGTAGTGGTCAGTGTGGTGGGGTATGTAGTGTAGTGGTCAGTGTGGTATGTAGTGTAGTGGTCAGTGTGGTGGGGTATGTAGTGTAGTGGTCAGTGTGGTATGTAGTGTAGTGGTCAGTGTGGTGGGGTATGTAGTGTAGTGGTCAGTGCGGTATGTAGTGTAGTGCACACAGGGGCCCCGGTGCACTGTATTGCCCGGGGGCCTATAATGCTCTTAAGATGGCCCTGGTGATTACAGTTAACAAATATTATTTGCTGTCCTTATTATTGGCTTTTAGAGTACTATGTCACAAAATCATTTGGATGAACTACATTTAGAATATAGATCTGCTTCAAGTTGAAGTCAGTAAAACTCTTATTTGCTTTGCCAACCTTGTCTATTATGTACACATTTAGACTTTATCTGACTTTATAGAGTTATATTTCTTGAATTTGCCTTTTCTGATTGCACAGACAACTGAACATAAACCTTTTCAATACTGGTAAAAGGGTTACAAATAAACAGATGGAGTTGCAGAGAGGAACAGCTTTTACTGAAGTGTATGGCAGCCACCATATGTTCTGGAGAGACCAGCCACAGTTGGTAGTTGCAGCACTTCAGGGTCTAGGCCTTAGTTGAGGCTCCCCTCTGTGAGGCCATGTGGTGCTCTTCTACAGCTACTTTGGATGCCCATGGGCACTTGATTGCTGTATAAGCTCAAAGGTGCCCAAGACGATTGCCTGTGTTGCCTGAGAGTATGGTTCTCATAGAAGGTATTCTCAAGGACACAGCTGTTGATCAGAGACCTTAAAGCAGAACATCTGTACTTCAGACAGCAGGTTGGAGAAAGATGAGTGAACCCTCCAGGGGATACAAATGCCTCAGTGTTTTAAGGGCACTTCACCACGTTTCAGGTCATTGAATAAGGCCAAAGGACCTAGACGGTATGCAGACAAATGAAAATATTGGTAGAGATGGATTACGGAGTCCTAGCTTACGAGAACGAGGTACAAGAATAAATTGTTTAATGGGGTTAAGCTTCCAATAAGTATTTCAGTAATCTTCAAACAGCTTCACTGAAGCTCTACAGAGCAAACAGAAAATGCTTTGTAGTTTTTCATAAAGATTGTCGGTCTGGAGGGGCCATGGATACCATGTATTAAGAGGAAACAAAGCTGTGGATACTGTGCAGTACAATCACAATAAACAATAAAACATTTACCTGGAAAAATACATATTCCAAAGCTTCCCAGCAGTAATCCTAGCCTTCTTTCCACTTGAGTGCTGTTTGTATCCAATGGCTTCCCTGAAGCTGTAAAACACCCCTGGAGGCCCAATCAAACCAAGTTGTGCTGATGGTACCATATTAATCACAAACACACTTGCAATGCATACGTTACCACAATCCATTTAATTTATCATTAACTTTTTTTTAAATTAAAATTTGTATAAAAGAAAATCCAAACACGGTTTACAGTGCTTTAAGTAGTACAAGCCAGGAACGCAAAGTTGCGATTGAAGAACAATTCCATTTATTTTAAATGGGACCCCAATGCAGGAAATATCTTCTTTTCTTTTTAATTTTGATTACTTCACCATGCGCACTGGTGTGCAGGTTTATTCTCTAGATATGTTGGTGTGCCATTCGTCATGCATGGTACACTATTGCAAGCGCTATGGAGAGAACTGGCCCTCCGTTTCAGTTTGGGGGGGGGGGGGGGTGTTTAACCACTTTAATACCGGTCACCCTTACCCCCTTCCTGCCCAGGCCAATTTTCAGCTTTCAGCCCTGTCACACTTTGAATGTTAATTGCGTGGTCATGCAACACTGTACCCATATGAATTAATTTTTTTATTTTTTTTACACAAATAGAGCTTTCTTTTGGTGGTATTTAATCACCACTGAGTTACCGTAATATTCTTTTTGCTAAATAAATGAAAAAAAGACCAAACATTTTGAAATAAAAACCTGTTTCTGTTATAACATTTTGCAAATAAATAATCTTTCTTCATAAATTTAGGCCAAAATTTATTTAGCAAAATTTTTTGAAAATAACACAAATCTGTGTGTATTATTTAGTCTTTAGGAAAGCTATAGCATCCACAAACTATGGTGTATATATGTGTATATATGTATATATATATATATATATATATATATATATATATATATATGTATCTCATTTTTAGAGGCCTGAAAACACCAGGAGCAGGCCAGGGTATTCTTAAAGAAAATGGTGAGTTTTTTTTTTTAAGTTGTATTTTTTTGTCACAGTTTTTTTTGCAAAAATGCAGAAATGAAAAAAAAAAATCTAAATTTTTTTTTTTTACATACTGTTACTATTGCAGTACAGAACTATCATATAACAGGTATGGTGGTGATTACAGACACTGACTGGTGACAGAATGTAAAAAAATTTAACTATATCATTTTTTTTTCGCAGCGAGTATCTCACATGTGTGGTTTGAACACTGTTTACATTTGCGGTCACGACTTACATATGCGATCGCTTTTGCACGCGAGCACTTGAAATTGGGGCGCTTTATATTGGGGCGCTTTAAATTTTTAATTTTTTTTATTTTTTTACACTGTCAGAAGCAATATAAACATCCTTTGTGACAGTAATAAGCAGTGACAGGTACTCTTTATGGAGGGATCGGGGGTGTATAAGACCCCGAATCCCTCCTTTGCACTTAAAAATATTTAAAGCACCAAAATCGCCGTTTTTGAATACTGCCATTATTTTTTTTATTTGGCGCCTTTAAGTCTTTTGCAAACCGGAAGTGATGTCATGACATTGCTTCCGAATTACTAGATCCGGAAACCCGATCAAAGCAGATTCCGACTTCATTTGGGTCTCCGGCCAGCTGGTGGATGTGTCGGCTGGTCGCTCAGGCCTCCCGATGAGACGGGAGAGCCCGGGCGAGCCACGGCAGGTGGCGGGATGGGAGGAAAGTCCCCTCCCGCTGTTTGGGATAACAGCCGAGCGGCTTCTTAGCAGTACTGTGGAGATGCGTGCAGCTACAGGGACCATGCAAGAACAACCCCTTCAAGCTGAGGCATTTTTGCATACGGTCGGCGGGGAGGGGTTAAACAAGAGGACACAAGTCTTTCAACAAACTTTAGCACTACTTGCTACAATCTTACTTCACTTCCTGTCTTATTTACAGTCATTATGGGGAAAAGGAAGGAGAGGAATCTCCTCAACATGGAACATGGAAACAATAGAAATAACTATTTTTAGTAGGCTATTAAAGTATTAGAACATTTGTTCAGTTTTTTTTACTGCTGCATATTTTGTTTTAAATATTTTACAAATGGGCAACTGATATCTTAGTATTGATCAGTGGTTCCAAATTAATAAATATTGAAAAACATGCACACAGTATCTTTCCATAAGGCCCGGTTCACACTGCTGCGGTGCGGGAGATCGCATATGATTCGCACCGCACTGCAGTTCAAATCATATGCGATCTCTGTGCGATGCAAATTCAGCCATACAGATAGTATGGCTGAATTCGCATCGCATTCGGCCCAAAATCGGACAGGACCCTTTTTTTCGGTCCGCAGCAGAATCGGATCGCATGGTGTTCTCACCATGCGATCCGATTCCTGTCCGAGTTTGCAGATCGCACTGCGATATGCGAGCTGCTATGGGGGTGTCATTAACATTTCATTGACACTCCCAGCAGCTCGCATAGGGCAGTGTGAACTGCCGGCGGGAGACATGCGGTGCGGGAACCCGCAGTAGATTCGCAGCGTTCCCGCACCGCAGCAGTGTGAACCCAGCCTAAAACTGTTCTGTTTATTTGGCACATTAGAGTTTTATTTTTATTTATTACATTTTTTTGTTTATAAACATGTTTACTTAGGTATCACATTATTATTAAATCTTTTTGTTTATAAACATGTTTACTTAGGTATCACATTATTATTACATTGGAATTTTAAGGTAACACGGGCAGTAACTGTAGTATACCTCCCAACTGTCCCTGATTTCAAGGGACTGTCCTTGATTTGGAGCAATGTCCCTCCGTCTCTCTTTAAACCTCATTTGTCCTTAATTTTGGTCTGATCTATATAGTTGTATATAAAATTAACTTTTTATCTTTCAAAAAGTGTTTCCCAGTGCTAAACCTTTCATCCAATTATTGAATTGCTGCATTTGTACATTTTAAAAGCCAATATAAAGGAATAGTAGTGGTAAAAAAAAAAACCTTGTGGATTTAAGTAACCTTTTTTTGGTTAATTCTCCTTTAAGGGGGTGTGGCAGGGGGTGTGTCCTATGCCTACATACGTTTGTTAGTAGGTGTCCCTCATTCCATCTCAAAATGTTGGGAGGTATGCTGTAGCAGTACAAAGGCAGGCTAGTTTCTTATCGGGGTCTCAGGAATGTGATCATGTGATAGAATAGGGTGGTCTTGTGCAAAGCATTATTAGTGCCATGTGCAAAATATATGCAAATAATGCACAATGGAGTACATGTATATACCGTTTAAAATGTCTTTCCCACTGCCTATCCTGGTAACAGGTGGCACCAAGGAAGGGAGTGAAGTAAGGCTGGATTCACACCTATGCATTTTTTGTGCTTTTTGCATTTTGCAGATTTTCACTTCCACCCATTTAACATGGTTTCCTAAGGAACACGTTCTGTAGTGCAAATCTGCAAAATGCAAAAAGCACTAAAAATGCATAGGTGCGAATCCAGCCTAAGATCTCCCTAGTGTGGATGGAGACACCAATCAAATCTAAAATGTGACAGAGATTCTAGCCCCACCCCACCCTATAATAAAAAAAGAAAAAAAAACAGCTATTTAAGCAATACTAAACCCCAAAACAAACATATAATATAATGCAGCTTACCAATTCTTAGCTGCGTTTATTAGACATGTGCACAATAGAAAAATTTGTTTAGTTTCGTTTTGTTTCTGTTCGTTTCCGTTGATTCGTAAGATTCGTAAGTCGTCGGTGTTCGTATTCGGACTCGTTCATATTTTCGTAAGAGTTATTTTTTCGTTGATTCGTTTTTCCGTTAGTCTAATTTTCGTTTATTCGAAATTCGTATTTTCGTTATATTTCGTATTCGGACGCATTCGTATTTTCGGAAGAGCTATATTTTCGTTGATTTAAAAAGATTCGTATTTCTGTTAATCTAATTTTCGTTGATTCGAAATTCGTATTTTTCGTAGATTTAGTTACATTCGTACTTTCGTAAGATTGATTTATTCGTACTTTCGTAACATTGTTTTCGTAGATTCGTAATCAGAGCATAATTCATCATTTTACGTAATGTGTATGCTATTTATATGTTTAAGGCCGGGTTCAGACTGCTGCGGTGCGGGAGATCGCATATGATTCGCACCGCACTGCAGTTCAAATCATATGCGATCTCTGTGCGATGCAAATTCAGCCATACAGATAGTATGGCTGAATTCGCATCGCATTCGGCCCAAAATCGGACAGGACCCTTTTTTTCGCTCCGCAGCAGAATCGGATCGCATGGTGTTCTCACCATGCGATCCGATTCCTGTCCGAGTTTGCAGATCGCACTGCGATATGCAAGCTGCTATGGGGGTGTCATTAACATTTCATTGACACCCCCAGCAGCTCGCATAGGGCAGTGTGAACTGCCGGCGGGAGACATGCGGTGCGGGAACTCGCAGTGTATTCGCAGCGTTCCCGCACCGCAGCAGTGTGAACCCAGCCTAAGAAACAAAGAATTTCTCTCTCACAAGTCAGAACTTAACTCAAAAATCCACCAAAACACAGTGCCTCCGACCCAACCACACCCTATCTGGACTCTGGATGGAATATTTCAGAATCAGAACTAATATTCGTTCTTTCGAATTCTCGATCAGCAGAATTTTTGTTATTTCGTATTTTCGTTGTTTTGATTTCCTTTTTCCGAATATTCGTAATTTCTATTTTTTTTTTTTCGTTCATTTTGATTTTCGTTATTTTTGAATCTTTGTTCGGTATTTTCGTTGTTTCTGTTTTCGTTTTTCGGATTTTCATTCTTTCGTAGTTTCGTTGTTTCTAATTTAATTATTTTGTATTTTCAGTGTTTTTCATATTCGTTCGTTTCGATAGTTCGTTATTCGTTAGAATTTTTAGTAAACCATTCGTTCATTCTTACGATAACGAATTTCAACGGAAACAAATTCGTAACTAAACGAATTGCACATGTCTAGCGTTTATTTTTCATTTTTTAGGCAATTTTTTTCCCTTTATTTTTACCTGGTGATCCAATTTGTCCACCAAAGTAGCAGTTAGAGGGTTGTGACTTACCATTTAACACGACAGGGGTGCTTACAATGGTCAGCTTTATCCCAAAGGAAAATAAATCTGTTGCTGTAACTGCTTATAAAATGTTAGCTGTAGTTCCGCTTAATTTTGTTAGTCACGTGCGTCAAATCTTTTAGCACATCTAATGGCAGGAATACACAATAAGAAAAACGGGCTAAAATTTGTTCTGCGAACGATCGGCCGACTTTCTACTTGTTGATGCCCAGCAAGTAATACCCGATATCGATATTGTAAACGAGAAAGAGCGATTAAAAAAAAATGTAAAAATTGTGTCGTATCGCTTGCGAACAAACAATATTCTATTCGTTGGTGTGAAGGTCGTCATCTCTTGAACATTATCACGCATGAGCAGAACTAGTAGTAGACCCCACTTGTAGGGGAGATGTCAACACTACGTATGAAATCGATTGATCTTTTAAAGATTATTTTTGATGGTTAATGTTGGCAACGATTTCAACAGCGTTCGTTGGTCGGTGGTCGAGCGAACGATCGATTTTCTAACCATGTATTCCTGCTATAATGCTACCTTGTCCCTAAACTGGCAATGTAGCTGTGCTGACCAAGGATGTCTCCATTGCTCCTCCATCCAGAGCAGAGAAGGGAAGTATTCTAGTAGCCAGATCACAGGTGGAAAAAGGAAAAAAGCCCAAAAAAATTAAAACTATTGTAGCCACCACATTTAACCACTTCAATACCTGGCACTTTCGCCCCCTTCCTGTCACACTTTGAATGACAATTGCGCGGTCATACAACACTGTACCCAAATTACATTTTTATTATTTTCTTCCCAAAATAGAGCTTTCTTTTGGTGGTATTTGATCACCACTGGGGTTTTTATTTTTTGCTAAACAAACTAAAAAAAAGGCTGACATTTTGAAAAAAAACGTTTTTCTTTGTTTCTGTTATAACATTTTCTTTTCTACTTCACTGACAAGGCAGCACTGATGGGCACTGATGAGGTGGCACTGATGGGCACTGATAGGCAACACTGATATGCAACACTGATATGCAGCACTGATATGCAGCACTGATAGGCACCGATGGGCTACACTGATATGCAGCACTGATGGGCACTGATAGGTGGTACTGATGTGCACTAATAGATGACACTGATGGAGGTAATGACAGGCATTACTGATGGGCACTGATTGGCATCTGTGAAGGGCACTAACGGGCGTTACTGATGGGCATTGATTGGCGATTTTGGTGGGCACTCATTGGAATTTGGGTGGGCATTTATTGGTATTGTGGTGGGCACCTCTGATGGGGCTGCGCTAACTATCAGTGCACACCCACCTCTGACATTAGAGCCGCCGATCGGCTCTCCGTCAGCGCGAACCGAGGCAAGCCGATTACTGGCACTTCCTGGTTCACGCTGTCACAGCTGATCACGTGGTAAAGAGCCTCCATCACCAGGGTCAAAAGAACTAATGGCCCTTTCGAAAAAATGTCATATCTATTTTTGTTTTGATGACTACTCAAAATGTAGGATTTTCTTTCACTTTTGGTGATAATGGTCACCAGGGCAAATCCTTCTCCATTCTATCCAAAACTACAAAAAAAGTTTTGCCTTTTAGTTTTCCTTTACCAGTTCCCGCCTGGCCTGTAGCAATTTATCGGCCGAGCGGGACTTTCGTCGATCCGCGTGAATGTCATATGAAGTCCTCCCAGAATGAGCCTAACTTGCAGCCTTGCATCTTGTCACCTGACCAATCACAGCAGATCACATGACAGTTGTAAACCATGAATGACTTTCTTTCATGTCATTCATTGTTACAATTGTGTTTTTAGCTGTGATTTATCACAGTGATCACATGGTACAGACAGGGCCAATCACACCCCATTAGCTGTAGCTAATCACAAAAAAACTAACTGAAGGAATCCATTTCATTCAGTAAAATGCTTGATAATAGCAGTGAAATTCAGTGCAATAAGCAATCATAATGTGTAAAAAAAAAAAAAAAAAAAAACCTGATCACTTACCCAGAGTAGTACAATGTTACTATGATAACATTATATTGCTCTGGTCACAGTGTGTTAAAAAAAAAATCTTGAAAAATAAGAAAATAAATTATACTCATTTTATAATGATTCTATAATGCAACTGGTGACAGTATGTAAACATTTTTAAAGAAAATTGTGAAATGCCTTTTCCTTAATTTCTTCAATTTCCCCCAAAAAATTTACAAAAAATTACAACTTCAAAAATTCACCACCATGCCTCTTATTAAATACTTTGGACTGTCTACTTTTCAAAAAGGGGTCATTTGGGGGATATCTGTAGTGTTCTGACATTTTTGGGCCTCAAGAAATTAGATCAGGTTAAATACCATAGTTTGTGGACTTTCCTAAAGACTAAATAATATACACTGATTTGGGTTATTTTCACCAAATAAATGTAGCAGAATAAATTTTGGCCTAAATCTATGAAGAAAGATTAATTACTTGCAAAATTTTAACAGAAACAAAGAAAAATGCATTTTTTCTTGAATATTTTCTGACTTTTTTAGTTTATTTAGCAAAAAAAAAAAAAAAAAAAAAACCCTGTGGTAATTAAAAACTAACAATAGAAAGCTCTATTTGTGTGAACAAAAACAATTCATATGGATACAGTGTTGCATGACCGTGCAATTCTCATCCAAAGTGTGACAGCACTGAAAGCTTAAAATTGGCCTAGGCAGGAAGGGGATAAAAGTGCTCGGTATTGAAGTGGTTAAAGTGGTGGGACACCCTTAAAACAAAAACTTTTAAAAATGTTAACAATTTCAAATGAAAAAAAAAAAAATTTTTTTTTTTTACTTACCAGAAATGGCTGTTGCTAGGCAGATTGTCCTAATCTGCCTCCTCCAGTGCCGCCGTGATCTTCTCTCCTTCCGTCTTCTATGGAATGGGGCGCAGTGTGTTATGGGAACTGTGTCCCACAACACATTGCGTTCCCCATTCACAAATCCCACTCGCGCATGCACAGTAGGCCGCGCGCCGACTCGCGCATGCGCAGTAGGCCGCGCAAAGCCGTTTCCCTTACTGAGGATGGCGGCGCTGGATCCGGAACGCCGAGGGACATCTCGGCCTCCACGAACAGTATCGCGGGCGCCCTGGGAGGGTACTTATTAAAAGTCAGCAGCGACTTTTTTTTTAGCTGCTGACTTTTAAATTTTTTTTTTTTAAGCTGACACACCGCTTTAAGGATTGGTAAGATGCAATATATACATTTTTTTGCTTTCCTAAGTTCAACGGTTCAGAAAGGAAATATGGAATGAACGAAAATAAGTTGTCAGAGGGACAGATAGTAAGGGGGAGTCTTCCCAATGGGATCAAGGATAGCAATAAAAATTTCATAGAATTATTTACTGTTTGCCTGCCTATCCAAAACTAGCTAGAGCAGGGGTCTCAAACTGGCGGCCCTCCAGCTGTTGCAAAACTACAACTCCCATGAGGCAGTGCAAGGCTGACATTTACAAGCATGACTCCCTCAGGTAGAGGGACTTGTAGTTCTGCAACAGCTGGAGGGCCACTAGTTTGAGACCCCTGAGCTAGAGTTTAAAAGTATATGTAAATGCAATCACTAAAAATCTCTGCTACATTATCTATTAAGCTTTAATATGTTAACGTATGTTCAAAAAGTAATATTCAATATTTTTAAATTAGCAGCTTTTATTAAATAACTGGAAATTCTCCAATAAAAGCCATTGTTCATACACCTTCTTGTTATAGAGTGATAAAACTTTGTCCCTTGGTCCCATTTGTGCTCCGTCACCCAGATGGCAGAAAACCCAACTTAAAAAGTGACGTTCAGCCATCCTGAGAGTGCATATAAACAAGAAGTCGTTGCAAAAGGGCTGCAGGAGATTAGTAGCTTAAAACAAAGGAGGAAATTTAGAGGCAAACAAGTATTTTATTTAGAAAACTGTCAGTTTTTTCAATAATACACGGTGCTTCAAATTGGTTTTATCTTCGTTTCATTTAAAGCGGTTCTGCACTCTTTTTTTTTTTTTTTTTGGGCTATATGCCAAGGGCATATAGCTCAATTGGGGGACTTACCTGTTCCATCTTCCATCTCGATCGCCGCCGGTTTTCATCTTCATCTTCTTCTTGTCTTCTTCTTGTCTGCTGGGGTCCATCTTGCCTGTGGGCATGTGAAACCCCACAGGCACTGTAGATGGCCCAGCATGCACCGCCGTTACTCGCGCGTGCGCAGTAACGGCACATCTGCCGACATCTCACGAGATTTCGGCAGATGTGGCCGAAATCTCGGGAGATTTCGGAAGATGCCCGCACTGACTCCTGGGATCAATGACACCAGATCCCAGGAGACAGTGCGGCGTGACGACGATCAACGCAGAGACCCCGCCCGCCGCCGAAGAGATAGAAGACCGGAAGTCATTAATTACAAGGTAAGTAAAAAAAAAAAAACATTTCATTTAGTACTCTTTGCCTGATTTGGAAGGCAAAGAGATTTACTAAATGAAATGGGTGCAGAACCGCTTTAACCCATCATATTGGTATTATGTCAACTGCTTGAGCCTGTAGTGGGCCTAATAGATACATTTCTGAAGAAATAATTTTATTAAATGTAGCAGCTAAAGAGCAGTACAACACCCTTCAGATAATTGGTTATGACCTGTGAAGGGGCTTTATGATTTCTTCTGCCTGGCCTGCAATGCCAAGCACTTGTTTGAAAATTTTAGAAAGTTCCAAATGCTGAATTAAAATCCTGGCAGAAATGTGAAATTCTAGTTGACACCCTTCATTGAGTAACTGATTATATTTTGTTATGCAAGACTGGAATACTCAGTTCTCTTTGAAAGGCATAGTGTCATCCTTTACAGTGACCCTGTCACAATAGGGTCATATGTAGGAATGGTCCTGATGTTCAAGTCGAAAGTTAGTTTAACTCGAACATTGGGCGTTTGTTCACAAACGAACCAAACATATGGGGCGTTTGCGGCAATTTCGAGCGCCCTATAATGCACTGCAAAATCGCAGTGCATTGACCGCTGCTGATTGGCCAAGGCATGCACCTGACCTGCATGCTTTGGCCAATCACAGTGCGATCTAGGGTGCCTTTAGTCAATCATGGCTCAGGTGGCTAAGTCCACGCCCCACACTATATAAGGCTTACACAGCGTATAGTGTGAGATTGAGAGAATTAGAGCTAGATTAGGCAGGTTAGTTAGTGGCGTGCAGGCAGTTTAGTGTGTGTATGTGTATGTGTATGTGTATATATATATATATATATATATATATATATATATATATATATATATATATATATATATATATATATATATATATATATATATATATATATATATATATACAGGGCTCAAAATTTCAAGTCCTGAGCTCCTTGCCAGGCCTCAAGGGTTACTCGCCACCAGTTGCCCCACCCAACTCCTGCCCTGCCCCGCCCCTAATTCCACCTCTAAACACGGCCTCATAAATTATATCATGAAATTGCCCTTAAATGTTTTATGCAAATTAAGCAACTTTTCCATGCTCATCAATGCAGCCTCACCCGTGTCCACCAATGCAGCCTCACCCATGTCCACCAATGCAGCCTCACCCGTGTCCACCAATGCAGCCTCACCCGTGTCCACCAATGCAGCCTCACCCATGTCCACCAATGCAGCCTCACCCGTGTCCACCAGTGCAGCCTAACACTTTAACACCAATGCTGCCTACCTGTGTCCTGAATGAAGGGGAGCAGAGAAGAAGAGCATTGCTGGCCGCAGGGGCGGATCCAGAGTCTAATCTCGGGAGGGGCACTGCCAGAAAATAAGGTGTTGCTTACAGAACTGGGGGGGAGGGGTCAGGAGAGCACACAATAGGGAGGTCAGGATGGGAAATGCCGGCAGGAGGTCAGGACAGCATGGTTCGGGGTCAGGAGGGCACACACCAGGGTGGTCAGGAGGGCACACACCGGGGAGGTCAGGAGGGCACACAGCGGGGAGGTCAGGAGGGCACACACCGGGGAGGTCAGGAGGGCACACACTGGGGGAGGGGTTGGGAGGGCACACACTGGGGGCATCAGAAGGGCACACACTGGGGGGGAGTCAGGAGAGCACACACTGGGGGGGGGGGGTCTGGAGGGCACACACTGGGGGGGGGGGGGGTCTGGAGGGCACACACTGGGGGGGGGGGGGGTCAGGAGGGCACAAACTGGGGGGGGGGGGGAGTCAGGAGGGCACAAACTGGGGGGGGGGGGAGTCAGGAGGGCACAAACTGGGGGGGGGAGTCAGGAGGGCACACAGCAGGGGGCAGTCACAATGCTTTAATGAGCCCAATTTCTCACTGTGCCACATGAAAAATGCAATCCCATTTGTCAGCTAACAGCTCCTCTATGCTAAGTTGCAGACTCAGCATAGAGGTGCCTGTAAACAAATCCACGAAGTGCTGCTAGCTGAGCTTACCTCCAGGAAGTTAACAGTCACTCGGCTCCCTCTGCTCAGCTGTTCACACCTCCCTCTTCCAGGCGGGCGCGGTCTCGGGTGTCAGGCACATCCCCTTCCCTCCCACTCAAGCAGCAGCCTGCAGGAGAGAGGCTATGATATGAGCGCCGAGGGACATGCTGGAACAGCTTTGATTTAAATCGATGTGTGTTCCCGCCGCTCAGCGTCCCGTACAGCCCCGCCCCCTGGCCAGGGAACTTTTATACACATCACTCGTCCCGGGTTGGACGGGTGATCTGTCTATCAAATTCCCCGGGACCAGGGGGCGGGGCTGCGTGTGAAAGCGAGCGCAGGGAACACACGGCGATTTAAATCAAAGCCGCTAGTTATGTTCCCTGCGCTCATATCATCCGGCCGGCTCTGTCCTCTCTCTTCCCCTTCGTGAGCACTGGGAAAGGGACTCGCCCTCCCTCGCTCCCAGACAGCCCTTCCTTGCCAGCCCTCAAAATTTACTCGCAAAATGCGGGCAGGCGAGTGTAAATTTTGAGGGCTGTATATATATATATATATATATATATATATATATATATATATATATACCCTTTGCGTTCAGTGTAGACTATATACTGTATACAGTGCAAACGTTCTAGTGTATGTATGTGTGTGTATATATATATATATATATATATATATATATATATATGAACAAAAGAGTGTATATTGGATGGCCTATGTATATACACTACTCAGCGCTGGATGCGTGTCTACAATGTTACAAACTGATCGATTGATTCAATAGATATATAAATAAGTTGAGGTATTTATATAGATAAATAGATTAAACTAAGCGGCTGTTTAAAATAGAGCAAATATATAAAGGAGATAGTAAAAGATCAAACAGTAGTTACTGTGAAATAAAATACTAAAACAGCGCTACAAATGACATCAAAGATAATAAAATCTTTCTGTGAAAAGGTCCACAGGCCGTAAATTATAGTAAAGAAATAATGTAACGATAGGTAGTCCTTTAGGTGTAACTGAGAAACATAGTGCACAGTTCAAAAAATAGGTGACTTTTCTTGTGGTTATGGTATTTCAGGTGTCTATCCAAGCACCGCTTTAATCCCTCTAGATAACTCCACCACGTGAGGCATGCTCCCCTCAGGGGGTTAAACTCACCAGAAGGATAAATCAAACAAGCCTTAAGGTATAGATCATCATCGCGGTATATACTGCACAAGATACGTCATACATCCAATAATCAAAACCGATCAGATCACTTCCTCAGCATGGGTACCACCAGGGTTTTAGCATAACATCAAGGATTCAAGGGTAATTCAGCTCTCAATGTGTATGTCATATCCATTTTTTATGACATACACATTGAGAGCTGAATTACACAACTCCAACGAGGCAGGTCCTCCAGGGGCCAGCTTAAGGGCCACCACCCTATTGCATCACACCACGCCACAGGTGTAGTGCGCTGCTGACTCCCCGCTGACTTCCAAAATTTAATTGGTGTGGGCTTTTTTCGACACGTGCAGTAGATTGCACTGTTTCTGTTTGCAATCTATGTCTGAAGCGGATCAAGTGTGGCCAGAACAGCACCCGCTTGGGCACCACATGCTTTACAAGGCATATGATGACCTGCCATTCAGTCCATTGGCAACAGCACCTGAAAGTCCCACATAATAAAAAAAAAAAGCTGGACTTCTCCTTGCTCCTCATCTGTGATCTCAACCCCTACTATACCTCCAGTCTTCTCAAAAACCTGCACTGAGAGGAATGAAGGTCTAGCAATAGGTGCCACAAGAACTTGCAGCAAGTCTGCTAGCAGTACACCACCAGTTGATATCAGCAGGCAAATTTCGCTACCCCAGTTCCTGAACCGTAAAAAAAAAAAAATTTATCCCAGCCAACCACATGCTCAATGTCTAAATGCTAGCTTGGCCAAACTGCTAGCATTACAACTGCTGCCTTTTTAGCTGGTTTACTCTGCCCTCTTTCATGAATTTGTGGAATGTGCTGTACCACAGTGGCAGGTTCCAAAACAACATTTTTTTTCACGTAAGGCCATTCCAGCTCTCTGCCGTCATGTGGAAGGCAATGCTTTGTCCTCGTTGAACAGGGTGGTTAGCAGCAAGGTTCGCTGACTCATGGTCCAGTAGGCATGGTCAGGGACGTTACCTTTCATTTGCGGCACACTGGGTAACTCTGCTGGCAGCTGGGAAGGATTCAGGACAATGGTTAAATCATGTGATGTCAGAAGCGTCGAGGTCATCCGGTTATGTCAGTGGAAGGTTACGCCCTTGCCTATATAAGCGCTGTCACAGCGAAAAGACGTCAGTCGACGGGAGCCCTCCTGTGGAGGCTGAGTATTTTCGGGTTTTTTTCTACTTTTATGGGTCCGTCGGGCGGCGTAATTGACAATGAATGTACATCGCTGGACACTTTTTAAATGTTTTTAAAAATTAAGGAATTGTCACCAACTGTCTTTTGTGGTTTTTACTTTTTGACACTTTTTTTTGGTGAATAGGTAGGGGTACAATGTACCTGATACCCATTCACATAGGGGGGGCAGGATCTGGGGGCCCCCTTGTTAAAGGGGGCTTCCAGATTCTGATAAGACCTCCGCCCGCAGCCCCCGACAGCCAATGGCCAGGGTTATCGGGACGAGTCCCTTGTCCCCACCAACATGGGGACAAGGTGCTTTGGGGGGGACCCCAAAGCACCCTTCCCATGTTGAGGGCATGTGGCCTCAACATGCTCACACACCCCCCCCCCCCCCCAACTTGTCCTCCAGGCTGCATGCTCGGATAAGGGGCTGGTATGGATTTTAGGGGGAACCCCACGCAAATTATTTTTTTTTGCCGTGACGTTCCCCTTAAAATCCATACCAGACCCAAGGGGCCTGGTATGGACTAAGGGGGGAACACATTGTTTCACTTTAAGCATTATTAAAATCACTGCTCCTGAAAAAACGGTTGTTTTAAAAACTTTTTTTTGCATTGATACATGTACCCGGGCCCCCATACACTTTTTTATGGCAATAACTTGCATATAAGCCTTTAAAATTAGCACTTTTGATTTTTCATGTTCGTATCCCATAGACTTTACTAGGGTTCGCATACATTTTTTGCCTGTTTGCATGTTCTGGTGCAAACAGAACCGGGAGGTGTTTGGCCCATCCCTAGTCATTCGTACAGAAGACATACCTTGTGAACGAACAGACTGTATACAGTCCTTTGTTGGCCTCTGTGTTAAAATGTCTCAAAATAACCTATTCCCCAGCCAGACACATTGTGGTTGATTTACTAAGTGCAAATGTACTATGCACTTTGCAAAGTGCAGTTGCTCCCGAGCTTAGTAAATGAGGTAAAGCTTCACTTTGCAAAGAATACCCAATCACATACAAGGAAAATTAAAAAAAACACAATTTTGCTTGCGCATGATTGGATGAAGGAAGTCCTTAGAACTCCCCCTCATTTACTAAGCTCTGGAGCATGCTCTTGCAGAGAGCAACTGCGCTCTGAAAAGTGCACAGTCCATTTGCATTTAGTAAATCAACCACATTGTTTCCTCCCACTTACTCCTATGTGATATCCTGTCAATCGAAGGAACCACTACATGTTGCAAGGGGAGCAGGTATTCGACCCACATCGAGAGTGGAATACTTGTAGTGGTTTGGGAGAAGCAAAGTGGTGACATTCAAATACACAGCCACCAAAAAAAGGTAAGCTATTACCTCTTCTTTTACTAAATGTTGCTTTTATACAAAATACTCCTTGGTAGCAAGGTCACTTTATTCCTTAAAAGTATACATACCTGTATGTACTACAAACTTTACCAGATTGGCAATATACAATAGGTAATATACACTACTGTGCAAATGTTTTAGGCAAAAAAATGCTATAAATTAAGATTTATAGTTTATTTTTTATTAATTAACAAAATGTAAAGTAAATTTACAGAAGAGAAATCTAAATCTCATCAATATTTGGTGTGACCACCCGCATCAATTTTTCTAGGTACACTTGCACACTGTTTTTGAAGGAACTTGGCAGGTAGGTTGTTCCAGACATTTTGAAGAACGAACTACAAATCTGTGGATGTAGGCTGCCTCAAATCCTTCTGTCTCTAAATGTAATCCCAGACAGATTTGATGATGTAGAGATCAGGGCTCCGTGGGGGCCAAACCATCACTTCCCGGTCTCCTTCATTTTTTACGCTGAAGATAGTTCTTAACCACCTGATTACTTTGCACTTAAACCCCCCTCGTGACCAGACCAATTTTCAGCTTTTGGCGCTGACGCACTTGGAATGACAATTGCGCGGTCATACAACACTGTACCCAAATGAAATTTTTACAATTTTTTTCCCACAAATAGAGCTTTCTTTTGGTGGTATTTAATCACAGCTGGGGTTTTTATTTTTTGCTAAACAAATAAAAAAAGATGGAAAATGAAAAATAAAAATAAAATCATGTTTAATAGTTTGTTATAAAATTTTGCAAACAGGTAATTTTTCTGCTTCATTGATATGCGCTGATGAGGCGGCACTGGTGGGCACTGATAGGCTGCACTGGTGGGCACTGATAAGCTGCACTGGTGGGCACTGATAAGCTGCACTGGTGGGCACTGATAGGCTGCACTGGTGGGCACTGATAGGCTGCACTGGTGGGGACAGATAAGTCGGTACTGATGGGCACAGCAAAGATGGCACTGATGGGCACGGATGGGTGGCACGGATGGGTGGCGCGGATGGGTGGCACGGATGGGTGGCACGGATGGGCACTGATGGATGGCACTGATAGATGGCACTGATGGGCACTGATAGATGGCACTGATAGATGGCACTGATGGGCACTGATAGGTGGCACTGATGGGCACTGATAGGGGGCACTGATGAGCACTGGTAGGGGACACTGATGAGCACTGGTAGGTGACACTGATGTGCAGCACTGGCACTGTGGGCACTGACATATGGCACTGTGGGCACTGACATATGGCACTGTGGGCACTGACAGATGGCACTGTGGGCACTGACAGGTGGCACTGTGGGCACTGACAGGTGGAGCTAGTGGGCACTTTTATTATGCAAAGGAGGGCACCATGGACCCTGGGCATATTGCAGTGAGAGGGACTGATGTCCCTCTCACTGCCGCCGGTGATCGGCTTTTTTTTTTTTCTCCTCGCGCTGTCAGCGCGAGCAGGAAAAAAGCCGATTACCGGCTCGGTTATTTTCACATGATCAGCTGTCATTGGCTGACAGCTGATCACGTGGTAAGGGGTCGGGATCGACCCCTTACTCGGATCTGTGATCCAGCGAGTCTCACAGACTCGCGGATCACAGAGCGTGCCGCGCGCGCCCTTCAGGGGGCGCACAGGCAGCTCGTTGCCGGGACGACGTCAATAGATGTCGTCCCGGCACATCAGATCCGCGCTGTAGCCGTCATTTGGCTATAGCGCTGGTCTAAGGCGGTTAATGACATTGGCTGTATATTTGGAGTCGTTGTCCTGCTACAGAATGCATTTGGTGCCAATCACAAGACTCCTTGTTGGTATGGTATGATGGATAAGAATCTGCCAGTATTTCTCAGTATTAAGGACACCATTGATCCTGACCAAATCTCCAACTCCATTTGTAGAAATTCAGCCCCAAACTTGAAAGGAACCTCCACAATGCATCTCCAGCCCTTTAGTCAACAAACTGCCTCCTGCTACAGCCAAATATTTTTATTTTGCCTCATCAGTCCAGAGCACCTGCTGCCATTTTTCTGAACCCTAGTTCCTATGTTTTTGTGCATAGTTGAAATGCTTAGCCTTGTTTTCACATAGGAGGCATAGCTTTTTGGTCACAATTCTTCCATGGAGACTACTTCTCTGAACAGTAGATGGGTGTACCTTGGTCCCACTGGTTTCCACCAGTCCTGTGCTGATGGCACTGCTGGACATCTTTTGATGTTGAATGGAAGTAAGCATGATGTGTCTTTCATCTGCTGCATTATGTTCCCTTGGCCGACCAATGGGTCTACAGTCCTCAACATTGTCTGTTTTTTTGTGCTGCTTCAAAAGAGCTTGAACAGCACATCTTGAAACTCCAGTTTGCTTTGAAATCTTTGCCTAGGGAGAGACCTTCAAAGAATCACCACTCCAAGGTAATGACTTCTCCCAAAACAGCTGTCTCCACAATCCCACAGGGTGCCGGCTCTGTTTGCAACAGGAACTGAAGTAGAAAAGATGTAGCTGGATAGCCGCACTCCAAATTATTCAACTTTATTTCAAAAATGTAATAAAATCATAGCATCTAGGCTTGTATACAGACTAATGCGGCGTACACACGAAGGGACAATCCCGCGGGATTATCCGCTGGACTGAAGTCCAGCGGATAATCCCCTCGTGTGTGGGCGCCGGCGGACTTTTTGGCGCCAAAGTCCGGCGGACTTTTTGGCGCCAAAGTTTTAAGTTTGGTTTTAAAATTATCCGCTGGACTTGGCAGTCCGGCGGACAATCCCGCCGTTAGTGGGCAAGTCCGCGGGACTTTTGAAATGAACGGACTTGCCGCTCATCGGCAAGTCCGTTCATTTAGCACGTGACTTCAGGTTACGTAGCTAGCGTAGGCAGTTACTGCCGCCGCGCTAGCTCCGTGACCTGGCATGGATTTAAAGGGACTCCCCACGCCGAAAAAACGGCGTGGGGGTTCCCCCCAAATCCATGTCAGACCCTCATCCGAGCACGCAGCCTGGCAGGCCAGGAAAGGGGTGGGGACGAACGAGCGCCCCCCCCCCCTCCAGAGCCGTACCAGGCCGCGTGCCCTCAACATGGGGGGTGCCCTGGGGAAAGGGGGGCCGTGCGGCCCCCCCCACCCCAAAGCACCTTGTCCCCATGTTGATGAGGACAAGGGCCTCTTCCCGACAACCCTGGCCGTTGGTTGTCGGGGTCTGCGGGCGGGGGCTTATCGGAATCTGGGAGCCCCCTTTAATAAGGGGGCCCCCAGATCCCGGCCCCCCACCCTATGTGAATGAGTATGGGGTACGATGTACCCCTACCCATTCACCTAAGGTGTAAAATGTAAAGTACAAAAACACACACACTTTTGAAAAAATATTTTATTGCACTGCTCCGGGGGTCTTCTTCCGTCTTGGGGGTCTTCTCGCCGGACTCCTTCGCTCTCTTCTGCTCTTTTACCTAGCTCTTTCACGAACGGAGGAGTCCGGCTACCTTCTTCGTCGTCGCCGCCGTCGTCTGGGGGTCTCGATCCGCCTTCGGGGGTCTTCCGGGGGTCTCTTCTGTTCTTGCGGCGGTCGTCGTCTTCCGCGCCGCCGGCGCCTTCTTCTTCTTGTTCTTCTTCTTGTTCTTCTTCTTCCGATGTTGACCCGACGCTCTCTCTGCCCGGAATGCTTGTGCCGCGCTGCGCTGAGACTTATATAGGGGCATGGGGACAGGGTCACATGCACATGTCACATGGTGACCCCGCCCCCTTGTGTTGTCACAGTCCCGGAGGATGCTGGGACTGTGACATCGCAAGGGGGCGGGGTCACCATGTGGCATGAACATGTGACCCTGTCCCCCATGTCCCTATATAAGTCCCAGCGCAGAGCGGCACAGGCATTCCGGGCAGAGACAGCGACGGGTCAACATCGGAAGAAGAAGAAGAACAAGAAGGACAAGAAGAAGAAGGCGGCGCCGGCGGCGCGGAAGACGACGACCGCCGCAAGAACAGAAGAGACCCCCGGAAGACCCCCGAAGGCGGATCGAGACCCCCAGACGACGGCGGCGACGACGAAGAAGGTAGCCGGACTCCTCCGTTCGTGAAAGAGCTAGGTAAAAAGAGCAGAAGAGAGCGGAGGAGTCCGGCGAGAAGACCCCCAAGACGGAAGAAGACCCCGGAGCAGTGCAATAAAATATTTTTTTCAAAAGTGTGTGTGTTTTTGTACTTTACATTTTACACCTTAGGTGAATGGGTAGGGGTACATCGTACCCCATACTCATTCACATAGGGTGGGGGGCCGGTATCTGGGGGCCCCCTTATTAAAGGGGGCTCCCAGATTCCGATAAGCCCCCGCCCGCAGACCCCGACAACCAACGGCCAGGGTTGTCGGGAAGAGGCCCTTGTCCTCATCAACATGGGGACAAGGTGCTTTGGGGTGGGGGGGCCGCACGGCCCCCCTTTCCCCAGGGCACCCCCCATGTTGAGGGCACGCGGCCTGGTACGGCTCAGGAGGGGGGGGGGGGGGGGGGGCGCTCGTTCGTCCCCACCCCTTTCCTGGCCTGCCAGGCTGCGTGCTCGGATGAGGGTCTGACTTGGATTTGGGGGGAACCCCCACGCCGTTTTTTCGGCGTGGGGATTCCCTTTAAATCCATGCCAGCTTACAGAGCTAGCGCGGCGGCATTTACTGCCTACGCTAGCTACGTAACCTGAAGTTACGTTCGAAATGAACGGACTGCTCCGTGTGTGGGCAAGTCCGTTCATTTTCAAAAGTCCCGCGGACTTTTGGCCGGCGGATTATCCGCTGGAGAAGTCCGTGCGTGTGTGGGCAAGTCCACACGCTCGGAAAGTCCAGCGGACCTAGCTGGAAAGTCCTGCGGGATTGTCCGCTGGACTAAGTCCGCCGGCAAAAGTCTGCACGTGTGTACGCGGCATAACTGCACAGCCGCTGACATGTTTCATGCTATGACTAAGCACTGTGTTCGGTGTGAAACATGTCAGCGGCTGTGCAGTTAATCTGTATACAAGCCTAGATGCTATGATTTTATTACATTTTTTAAATAAAGTTGAATAATTTGGAGTGCGGCTATCCAGCTACATCTTTTCTACTTTAGGGAGAGACCTTACTGATGCAGTATAACTACCTTGTATCTGTGCTCGGTCTTGCCATGGTGTATGACCTGTGACATGAAACCGTCTTCCACAACCTCAACTTAGTAGCAGAGTTTGGCTGTTCCTCACCCAGTTTTAAGCCTCCTACACAACTCTTTTTGTTTCAGTTAGTGACTGTTTTTCACCCTACATATGAAATTGATGATCATCAGCCCCTGCTTGGTGTAATTGGTTAATCATACATGTGATTCTAATCCTACAAAATCTCTGACTTTGTGCAAGTGTGCAAATGTAAGAACTGATGGCGATTTGAAGCCAAAGGGTAGTCGCACCAAATATTGATTTGATTTACATTTTTATTCTGTTTGCTCACATTGAATTTTGGATATTGATAAAAAGAAACCATTAAAATATATATATTTTTTAACCGGTTCCCGACCGGCGCACGCCGATGTACGTCGGCCGAATGTCCCTCCTTAATGCCTGCCGTGCCATCGGGAGCGCACCGGGAGCGGCGGGCTCCCACGCCGGTCGGGACCCCCGTGAGTCCGGTCGCGGGTCCCGCGGACTCGATCGCCGCGGGGACACCCGCGATCGTCTCACGGGAAGGCTGAGCGGGGAGATGTGGAAGTACACAGCATCTCCCCGTTCTGCCTAGCAACTAGTGACGCCGATCTCTACTCCCTGTGATTGGATCAGAGATCAGCATTCACTAGCTGACAGCCACCCCCCCCCCCCACAGTAAGAAACACACCCCCAGGCATACTTAACCCCTGCACTGCCCCCTTGTGGTTAACCCCTTCACTGCCAGTGTCATTTATACAGGAATCAATGCATTTAAATATAATTGATTGCTGTATAAATGACAATGGTCCCAAAAATGTGTCAAAAATGTCCGATGTGTCCGCCATAATGTCGCAGTCACAATAAAAATCGCTGATCGCCGCCATTACTAATAACAAAAAAATTATTAATAAAAATACTATAAAACTATCCCCTATCTTGTAAACGCTATAACTTCTGCGCAAACCGATCAATAATCGCTTATTGCGATTTTTTTTTACCAAAAATATGTAGAAGAATACGTATCGGCCTAAACTGAGGAAAAAAAATGTTTTTTTATATATTTTTGGGGGATATTTATTATAGCAAAAAATAAAAAATAATGCGTTTTTTTTCAAAATTGTCGCTCTTTTTTCTTTATAGCGCAAAAAATAAAAACCGCAGGGGCGATCAAATACCACCAAAAGAAAGCTCTATTTGTGGGAAAAAAATGACGTCAATTTTGTTTGGGAGCCACGTCGCACGACCGCGCAATTGTCAGTTAAAGCGACGCAGTGCCGAATCGCAAAAAGGGGCCTGGTCCTTTGGCTGCAAATTGGTCCGGTCTGAAAGTGGTTAAAGCATTCTTACTTTACAGCATTTCTTTACACTTGCCTAAAACTTTTGCACAGTTCTGTATATGTGGGGGCAAATATTTTCGTATTTTAGGATCTACAGGAGTTGTACAGAAAACCAGGAATCATATTTACACGATGGTTTATTTCTCTCCAGTGTTTTTAATGTTTAGCTGAGAGCCTTGAGATTCAACATTAATAAAATCGAATTGAAAATTTGTTCCAAGGAGCCGCTTACAACATAATGTTTATGTGTGATATAAAGTGTTATACAGTGTGTAATTTGGAGATATATTTGGTAAAATTAGTGCTCATAGCTTGTGCTTTAAGTAATAATTCAGTAAATGTACCCTGTGTAATTACTGTTTGGGTGTTTTGTGCTGGTAGACTGAGACGTGAGTTGTATCTGAGACAGATCTGCTCACCTAGCAGCCAGAGACGTAGGTACAAGCATGTCAGGGCAGGCATGTCCCCTCATTCCCGATCTCCTGCTGCTGGCATTGTGCAAGAAATCCTGCTGTCTGACACAAAGGAGCTCATTAACTCTTACCTGCCATCTCACCTCTAAACAGAATGGGCACTCGGTGTAGGTGGGATTAGGACACACTTTGTGGTCTTGTCTAGTGACTGGCAAAGGAGATGATTAAATAGCAGCGCAAGTACTTATTGGTGAACTTCTAACCCTATCTAATAAGCAACATTGCTTAAAGTGGAGCGCAACCTAAAACATTTCTTCCATTTTTGGGTAAGGTGGGAGGAGTCAAAACCTCTCTCACTCTTTTTTATCGTGGTCTGTGACACTGCTATTGGCACGTTTCAGTCCCACCAGAAAAAAGTAGGGTAAAAACTAAAATTTTGGAATTTTGCTATTTCTGTTGTCTTGGTTCTATGAGACAGGAAGTAAGGAAAAATCTCCCAAATGGGGACACAATAGTATAACCTGATGAAGGTTTAGCCTATTCACAGTCTAGTCAGTTCAGTATTGGCTGGAATTCTGCTTTTCATGAAAATCACTATAATGCAGCCAAATTCCACAGTCTTGCCATAGTGCTTCTAGGCAAACACTGTAGCCTCTTATGATTAATTGATGATACAAATTTAACCTGTTCCCATCCGCGTTATAGCCAAAAGACGGCTACAGCGCGGGCTTACAATGCCAGGAAGGCATCATAGATCGGGGGTAAAGGGCCAATCACAGGGGCCCTTTACCACATGATCAGCTGTCAGCCAATGACAGCTGATCACACAATGTAAACAGAAGCCGGTTATAGGCTTTTTTTTCCCCTTGTGCTGACAGCGTGAGGAGAAAAGAATAAAACCGATAACCGGCTTCTGTTAAAGGGACATCGGTCCCAACATTTGCCCACCAGTGCTGCTAATCAGTGCCCACCAGTGCCACCTACCAGTGCCCATCAGTACTGCTAATTAGTGCCCATCAGCGACTCATCATCAGTGTCACCCATCAGTGCCACCTATGAATGCCCATCAGTGCAGCCTCATCAATGCCGTCTCATCAGGGCCCACCAGTTCCACCTTATCAGTGTCCATTAGTGCCTCCTATCAGTGCCGCCTCATCAGTGCCCATCAGTGCAGCCTTATCAGTGCACATCAATGAAGGTGAAAAACTATCTTTTTGCTAAATTTTATAAGAAACCATTATATTATATATTATATTTTGGTCTTTTTTAATTTGTTTAGCAAAAAATAAAAAAACACAGTGGTGATTAAATACCACCAAAGCTCTATTTGTGTGATGATAAAAATTGCATATGGGTACAGTGTAGCATGACTGCACAGTTGTCATTCAAAGTGTGACAGCGCTGGAAGCTGAAAATTGGCCTGGGCAGTAGGGGGTAAAAGTGCCCAGAGGGCAAGTGGTTAAAAACCATGCACATGGGTGTACAGGGCCATCTTAATATCATCATGGGCCCCTGGGCAAAGTAATGCACTGGTGCCTCTACCAGCTTGCTCCAATTTATGCACCTGCCCTCAAGAATTTAACTACAAATTGTTGATGGAATTAAAGAGGAAGTAAACCCTGGTGGGTTTTACTTCCTCTTTATTTCCCTGCAAAGGTAAAGCATAATGGGCTACTGTGCATCGCATAGCAGCCCATTATGTGTCACTTACCTGACACTGAAGCCCACGCTGTCGCCGTTGTCCACACGAGTAGGGAGCTTCCATCTTCGCCCCTCTTCCTTCCGGGGGGCCGAAAACTCCGGCTCTGTGATTGGCCGGAGTTGCGTGATGTCACTCCCAAGCATGACTCCTATTAGAAACGGTGCAATGTCATCGGCGCTCGTCTTTTTAGTAAATATCTCCTAAACCATGGAGGTTTAGGAGATATTTCCAGCACCTACAGGTAAGCCTTAATATAGGCTTACCTGTAGGTAAAGTGGTTGTACAGGGTGTACAACCACTTTAACAACTTCAGCCCCGGAAGGATTTACCCCCTTCCTGACCGAGCCCTTTGTTGCGATAGGGCACTGTGTCGCTTTAACTGACAATTGCGCGGTTGTGCGATGCTGTACCCAAACAAACTTGGTGTCCTTTTTTTCCCACAAATGGAGCTCTCTTTTGTTGGTATTTGATAACCTCTGTGTTTTAAATTTTTTGCACTATAAACAAAAAAATTGCGAAATTTTGAAAAAAAAAAATAAATACTTATTTTACTTTCACTTTCCCCCCAAAAAATGTAAAAAACAAAGTTATTCATCAGTTTATGCCGATATGTATTCTGCTACATATTTTTGGTAAAAAAAATCGCAATAAGCGTATGTTGATTGGTTTGCGCAAAAGTTATTGCATCTACATATAAGGGGATAGATTTATGGCATTTTTTATAATTTTTTTTTTTTTTACTAGTAATGATGGCGATCAGTGATTTTTAGCGGGATTGCGGCAGACAGATCAGACACCTAACTGACATTTTTTACACTTTTTTTGGGAATCAGTGACATTATTACAGTAATCAGTGCTAAAAACATGCACTGGTATTGTACTAATGACACTGACAGGGAAGGGGTTAACATCTGGGGTGAGCAAGGGGTTAAATCTGTTCCCTCACTGTGTGTTCTAACTGTAAGGGGATCTGTGTGACTGGGGAAACACACAGATCCGTCTTCCTGCATAGCAGACAAAATGGATCTATGTAATCTCCTCTGTCAGAACGGAGATCTGCCTTGTTTACACAGGCAGATCCCCGTTCTGTCACCCCGGGGAACAAGCGCAGGTGGCTGGCGGCATGGATTGTCCCAATCGGCAGGTGGACCGGACTGTCACAGGAATCTTGGAAAGTGTGGGGTGCGCCCCACTGACCTCCCAGTGAAGTTAGCCACGAAGGAAACCGATGGACTGGTTACAATCGATCAAATGTTGATATCCAATCGTATAAATGGATCAAAGGGCCAATGGTATCAGCAGGAAATCCAAAGGGGACTGGTGGAAACTAGTAAGCAGTACCCCTTAAAGGGTAGCACAGACCCAAAAAACTTTCATCCACAGAACATGAAAATAAAATAAAAAATGGGGCTCCAATGGTGCAGGTCAAAAATGATGGGTTTTAATGGATAAAAACTGACATACATGAATAAAAGTGATCACAGTTCAATAAAAGCAATATGGGGAGTGGTGTACCTGGCCCAACGCGTTTCGTCCTACTAGGACTTCTACTGGTTAAACATATATACATTAGTACTTTCAATCAAATCTATTTTAGAACATGGTATAAATCAAAGACTAATCAACACAAAGGGGGTAGGCAGAAGGGCACAGTACAGGGGCGATCAGGAGGGCACAATACAGGTTCTGGGATGCTGCCCAGGACATGGCCATCCTGAGACAGCTTAGTAAAAAGCATGTCTGTCCTGGCTAATCTAGGACAGTTGGCAAATACGATGTAACGAGAGATTATCATGGGGCCCTTGTGCACCTGGCCCATGCATTAAGACAGCTCTGCGGCTGTATACTATTTACACAGTATCTTCCTGGCAGCAAGTTCCTGCTCAAGAAGTAGTCAGTACTGCATTTCCACTGACATACAAGTGCTTATGTCCTTATGAGATGGATGCATACATTCTGCATTTGTGCTGCTACCACTGATTTTCCACAATGTTTAAAGGCCGTGAACTCACACAGAGCTATGGATGTCTTCTCTGGCTTCATGTGGCAGCAGTAGGCCAATGAAAGGGCACTTAAAGTGGTTATAAAGGTTATTTTTATTAAAATATACATGGTTTAACTGATCTATGCAATTTTATTGCACAGAGCAGCCCTGGACCTCTTTTTCTGGGGTCCCCCACCAATGCTGTCCACTCCCAAGCCAAGTGTGTGTCCACAGAGACACACCGCACCGCTTAGCTCCACCCCCACAGCTCTCAAATCCTCACAGGATTTGATTAAAAGCAGCAGGAGCCAATGGCTCCCACTGCTGCCTCTGTGTCCTGTGAGGAGAGGAAGAGAGACCAGCGCCACCTCAGATGGGCATAGCTTTGGATTGAGAGAGTCACTGCCGACTTCCCTTAGTGCCATCGCCATGGACTCAAAACTCTGTGAAGAACCAGCCCAGTGAGGGGGCGATACAAGTAGTTGGACATTTTTTACTTTAATACATGGAATGTGTTAATGTAAAAATATATTGGCTTTATAACCAGTTTAACTCTGTCACAGGGTAGAGGAAGGAGTCACATCAGGTAGCACTTTGCTCGTGGTTTGCATGGGCAAAGGAAAGGTTCACTTTAACCTAATATTTTTAATTCTCAGAAAAATGTAAATTTTCACACTGATGAGTATTATCACAAATATTTTTTACGGAGCACAAATGCTTTTACTAAGGGATGTGCTGGATTTTATTTCCTACTTTGCAGGGAAACAAAATCCAGCACATCCCTGCTGACAGGACAGAGCTCTGCCACGTTTACATAGGCAAGAGCTCTGTGTTGTCTTTCTCCTCGCCGATCAGCGGGTGCCGGTGGATATCAATTGGCTGGCACCCACTGACTAATCACAGCACAAGCAATGCTCCCCTACCCAGAAGAGCAGAATCACGTATATATAAACTGCGCAGCCAGCCGAATTTTTGCAGTATATGTACAGTGTGCGGTCGGCAGGTGGTTAGGTAGTAGTTCTGTATGAGTTATTTTTGGAGAATAAGGATATCTTCAATGTCACTTTAAAGTAAAAATTTAAAATTAGGCCTTGAAATGCATACAAGGAGTATAGTTTTTCCCTCTTGTCAGAAAAATAGAGAGATGAAGAAATACCTTCTGCTTACTTTTTGTATAGAATAGGAGGTATTCCCAAACATATTCTTTGGGTTTTCCATGCTGCCTCTTTTATACTGGAAAAACTTGATTACCAAAATGCAGAGGCGGCTCTAGGCTTTGTGAGGCCTTAGGCAAAACTTACACACAAGGCCCCACTCACGCCCGTAATAGGAAAAAAAATACAAGCACACAGAAAAGAGGGTGAGATAAAGAGGGGGGAGAGAGAGAATCAGTGATTGAGCACAGGCAAATTAGGAGGCCGCGAGGCCCCTGTGAGTGCGAGGCCTTAGGCGACCGCCTAATTTGCCTAATTAGAGAGCCGCCTCTGCCAAAATGTCAGCACAAGAAGTTTCTTACAAATACCAGATCTAATACTGCTTTGGAAGTCTGTAAATGACGGCATATCAAGCAGATGCGAAGTTACACAGCACATGGTTCAGGAAGAAGACCCATCCACCTAACATACCAGGAGGTCTCTGAAAACTTCCTTTTGTGGAATGCAGAGACTTTCTAACTTTAGCACAGTGGCATTGTTCGTTGGATAACATTTGCAGTTCATTGGTTCATTTTCTTGAAGAAGTAAATAGTTTTACTACTGCAGCACCTAAATTGTGTGTAGCACCCTGGTCCTAAAGAGCGCTGCTAATAAATCTAGTTGTGCTAGGTGGTAATAAGCCTGGCTAATTGGTAGGTTGATCCCTTGACTCCTGTACTAAGTCTGAGTTTGAGGTAGTCTCTCTCTTCTGTCAATAGGTGGCACTGTTGCTTTTGGCATTAGAATGAAGGATTACCATACAATTAGGTAATAGGTAACTAGGTTGTCTTAGCCAATCAGCAGGAGTTTCTTTAACTGCTGTGTATGCTGGGATAGGCTATTTATTTGGGAGGAGTCAGGTGGTCGGGGGGGTTCTTCCCACCAGAGGCTGCGGCCTGGGTGGGTGTGTGTTGAGAAGCTAGGCATGATTGCTAGGCATGAAGCCTGAGGCCTATCCAGGAGGCATGCTGGCTGCTAAGTCTACTTAAAGCGGTGTTCCGGCCCAAATTATACTTTTTAAATAAAAATACCCCTATAATACACAAGCTTAATGTATTCTAGTAAAGTTAGTCTGTAAACTAAGGCCTGTTTTGTTAGTTTTTAGCAGTAGTTTGTTATTTTATAAACTTGCCGTGGCCATCTTAAGTGTGGGCATCTGAAGCCAGACTGTATTTCTTCCTGGATCTCATCCTTGCAGATCTCGTACATGCTCAGTGCAGCATAAGCAGTGTAATAGGTTTCAGGTCAGGTTTCCATAGCAACGGCAGTTTGAGAGGAAGTTGCTGCCCCTTCCCAGGAGGCATTGCAAACAGGAAATGATGCGATGGGCCGCGGCCAGGGAGGAGGAAGTGAAAAATGAATACAGTAGATATACAGTCTGTGCTGAAAAAAAAAAATATCCAATTTGTTTACAGTGCACAGTTTAGTGAGGGATGCTGAAGAGTTGTAAAAGTGGGTGGAACTCCACTTTAAGGCCTATCCAGAAGTTCAGGGTTCCGCAAAGAAGGAGCAGCCAAAGTTAAGCCCGAAGCCTGTGGCGGAACCGCATGTGTTAGCGGCTCGGCCTGCAGGGAGCCTGTTCATTGTCGGAGGTAAAGGAGAAGCAGTTGCCACAAAGGGACAACCACTCCTTTTACCGAAGTTTGGAAGGGATGAAGTTCTGAAGGAGTACCAGAGCAGACGCTTCACTAGCCGGGGACAGTGAAGTAGTGGGAGAGCTTCAGTAGAGACTCATCCAGGAAGACAGTGGGTAGCTGTGAGTAAAGCTTGAAGGAGTATGGTGGGTAGCTGTAAGTAAAGCTTGAAGATAAAGTACAGCGGTTAGCTGTGGGTGAAGCTCGGGAATCCAGCAGGTACAGTAGCTGAGAGTCCTCTAGTAAGAGATGGCGAGCTGAGCCCAAGGATCTACAGTGGGATACTGTGAGTTAAACTGAAGATCTACAGTAGGCTACTGAGCAAGAATTTGTTGCCATAGGAGACAGCGGTTGCTACAAGATACAGATTGCTGCATTTAGCTTAAAGGCCCTCGTTCTGTATTGCTGTCTGCATAGTTCTATCTTTGTCTACGGAGTTTGCCTTAATTTCTATTGCATTTGCCTAGGAGGGTCCTGTGCCCTAAACCCTCTCTCCCTAACGTTCCTGTTAAGAGAAATAAAACTCTTTGTTAATTTTTACAAATAGTGACTGACTGGCGCCCAATCTTTTCACCTTGCACTACACCCACTATGCCTAGTAACCTGCAACCTCCTACCCTGAGGAGGAATGTCAGTTTTCCCTGGCTCTGGGGGTCACTCAGGCCCGTTGCGACAGGACAGGCAAAACAAGCAATTGCTTGGGGCCCCGAGCTGGCCTGGGGCCCCAGCCACGCTGCTGGCCGCCGCTTTCTATAAGCTGCAGCCTGTAGCGTGACCGAGCTCCTCTTCCTTCCTCCTGCAGTCCGCGTGCTACAGGAGATTCAGTTTCCTGTTCCCGGCCGGACTGACAGGAAGTGCACACACTGAGTGCTCACTTCCTTTCTGTCCAGCCGGCCGGGAACAGAAAACTGAATCTCCTGCCGCGCGGTACGCGGTAGGGAGGGGGGTTAAAAAGAACATGGGGGGGAGTAGTAAGGGGGGGAGGCAGTCATCAAGACCCATTTAGTAATAAAAATATGGTAGCTTGCTGACCATAATAAAAACAATTACCATATTACTGTGATTCCTGTAGGCTTTGCGTGCGTGGGGGGGGGGGGGGTTTGGGGGGCCTCCATGTCCATTTTGCTTGGGGCCCCCAAATTCCTTCAAACGGCCCTGGGGTCACCATCAGGCCCTTGGAAGTTGGGGAGAGCGCTACATGTATCGGCATTGTTATGGACAAATTCTCCCACCCAGTACTTAATACCCAGCCCAATAATTGCATTAGCAGCAGTCTGCAGTGTTACCTTAACTGACAGGTGGAAAAGTTCAAAAGGTTAGACCTGTTTGTAGCAAACTGCGGTAATGACATCATGGATATATTTAGCTGATTTTCCTAACTTCCAAATACCCCTATCTTACTGATTGCTCAAGAGGTGTTTACTGATCACAACTATTATGAAGAATTTAGAAAGTAAGCTGAGTGCCGTTTACCAGGGTACCCGGACAAAACATTTCTGAAACCGCCTCATTTGCAGTTAAAAACCAGAACAGAAGCACAAAAATAATAGAGGCATAAGGTTACCATTCTTCCCTGTTTTCTGGAGATGGTCCCCATTGTGAGGGATTTGTCCCAAAGAAATGGGAATCCCCGGATTTTGTTCCCTGGAATCATAGTGCATTGCCATGCACAGGCCCCGGATCAAACCATCCATGTCAAGTTAGCCCTACTAACTAGTAACTAGTCCTGTGATCTATATGTTGGAACATACTGTACATGTGTTTGCTTTGTTTTTTCTTTTTTTTTTTCCATCTTTATATTTAACAGTAGGTATACACTATTTCTTATACATTCCTATATCTTTCTTTAAAGAACTGTTTAGTCCTTCAGAGCCGAGGTCTTGGCTGATCGAGGGCCTCTGGATTCTTCTCATAACTTTTTTGGGGTAACCACAAGACAGAGAGACGCGAGGGAGTAGGTGTTATGAAAAGGTTTATCGTGCCGCTTCCACGCCAGTCTCTGAACCTTGGCTCCCTCTGACCTGTGCCCAGCCTCTGTAAGCGAGGAGACATATTTATTAATTAAGAGTTGGTAGTCATGACGACGTCTGGTAATTCCAACTTAATAAGGGTCCTGCAACGTGCAGTGGCACCAGAGAAGGCTTGTAACGACGCCGATTACTTTATCTGCTGGTTTGGAAATGTGCCGGTGACATGAAAGCGAGGGTTATGTACTTGCTACAGGAAACTAGATACAGGAACTTAACCCTTTATTTCTCTGACCCATGTTTAACCAGTGTATGCACACAACACATTATAATAGGAAAGCATTTTTCAAAAACAAAATAACTTATAGTTTCCCGATGTTTTCAATGTAATTATTTTTCCTTGTCAAAAATACTTTATTAAGTTCAATGAAATTGAGTACAATAAAATGTACTGTATTTATTGGCGTATAACACTCACTTTTCCACCATCAAAATCAGGTGCAAATAGCGTGTGTGAGTTATATGCCAATACTTCAATTTTAGCTGCCTCGGAGGGGACAGGGAAAGGGGGGGGGCGGGGCGGGGGGAGCACTGTCAGATTACATACAGTGAGAATCACCTGTTTACTTTGCGGTTGTAATAGGAAGTCCCGTCTCCTGGAGCCGCCATTGGACCACTGTCCTGTCTATCATAGGAGATTCTCACTGTATGTAATCTGTCGTCATTCGTCCAGCCCCCTCCCTGTCCCCTCTAGGCTGCAAATGGGCATCGATCAGGCTGCACTGATGGCAATGGTGAGGCTGCTGCATTGAAGGCAATGGTGAGGCTGCTGCATTGATGGCAATGCTGAGGCTGCTACATTCATGGCAATGGTGAGGCTGCATTGATGTGGACTGATGAGGCTGCATTGTTGGCACTTGTGAGGCTGCAGATGGGCAATGATCAGGCTGCATTGATGGCAATGGTGTGGCTTCAGATGGGCACTGACCCTTATTTTATTTAAAATGTAATTTTTTTTCCTGAAACTTCCCTCTTAAAATGAATGTGCGTGTTATACGCCGATAAATACGGTAATTATTTTTCAACCAATGTATTTAGAAGGCAACTCAAATTGGGGATTTTATGAACTAATGTGGTGGGAATTTCTCCCCTCCATGCCCGCCTCTGATAAGGCCTAGGTCCTGTTCAGTTTATGTTCTTGTACCTCATCACAAAGTATCATGCCCCAAACTGTAATATCATGCACATCACATAAAATCCTATGAAGTAGACATCTATTTTGCAGCTTACATACAAGGGAATTAGGAATATTAGAGCAACAGCTACCAGTTGAGGAACTACAAATTAAACTTGAAGGCAAATTGTACTGAGTAGATGTACACTGTCTTTGCTGACTTTGATCTCTGGCTCGCAGTTTCGAAGCAAGCTTCAAAAGTTAAAGCATAACTAAAGGCAAAACTTTTTTGTTTTTTAGTTTTGGATAGAGTACAGAGGGTTTAGAACACCTATTAGGTTTAATTGCTGTCTGCGCCCCCGTTAGGGAGATTCACCCTCTCTATTTGTCCTGTTTCTCATTATCATTGAAAGTAAAATTAAAAGGAAATCACAAATTTTGGATTTCCCCCAGAAAAGTAATAAAAGGGAACATTTCCAATGGGGACACTGGTTTTGGTGATCCAGGGGGGCCCAAGGGATTCTGCACACAATTTTTTTTTTTTTCTACTCCTGTTAAAATACTTTTTAAGTCAAATGTTAAACTCACTTTTTCTGTGTCAGTCCTTTATCCATGTCCGTTTTGTCCCGAAATCTGCACTTTAAAAAAAAAAAAAACAACACTATTTCCATTTTGCTTGTGGGCATTTGAAGCCCACAAGCAATCACTTCCTTGTTCCCACTCCAGGCCTCGCTGGTTCCCGCGCATGCGCACTGACAACAGCGCCGAGCGGCGTACAAACCACTAGGTTGCCATCACAATGGGTGGCGTCCGTGAAATCACGCGAGATTTCTCGTCGGCTGTCCGCACTGACTCCTGGGATGAATGACACCAGATCCCAGGAGACAGTGCAGCAATCAAAGGAAGTGATAAGGATCCCCGCACAGGCCCCGCCCACACCCGCAGAGACAGAGGAATGGGTGCATAGACCGGGCCAGTAATTAGAAGGTAAAAAAAAAAAAAACTGCCATTTAGCACTCTTTGCCAGATTTGGAAGGCAATGAGATCTAGGCAAAAAAGTGTGTGCAGAACCGCTTTAATTTGCAGGGATTTACTCTTACTTCCTGTATCCGCTATGGGACAGGACGTGAATGGGATATTGTCTCAATGGGACACAGATGGCAAAAAAATAAAAAACTTTCTGGTTATAACCCTCCCTTACTCTATCCAAAAGGGAAAAAAAAAGTTTTGCCTACCGTTGCCCCTAAAAGCGAAATATGATCACTTGAACCCAATAGCTGTTCTAGAACAACTAATTGAATGTATTAAGACTAATGCATGAACAAGACAGCAATGAAGGTGGTATTTTCAGAAGAAGTGATCAACAGTGGGTGCCTCCCTCATGACTGGTTTCCTCTAATACAAAATGTGTTAGGTAACTTGAATACCAGTTTCCTACAAAAAAACAGAAGATGGCAAGTGAACAATTGTTGGTTTATATAGTTGTGGTAGCTTTTGGCAGTTTGGTTTAAATTCACATATGGGCTTTTACCCATCTAAGCTGTTTTGCTCTATGTGGATTTACCCATCTAATGCCGCATACACACGGTCGGAATTTCCGATGGAAACAGTCCGATGGGAGCTTTTCATCGGATTTTCCGACCGTGTGTATGCCCATCGGTCTTTTTCTGTCGGAATTTCCGACGGACTTTGGATTAAGAACCTGTTCTTAATTTTTCCGCCGGAAAACCTTTCTATCAGATTTTCCGATCGTGTGTATGCAATTCCGACACGCAAAATTCCGACGCATGCTCGGAAACTATTTGACGCATGCTCAGAAGCATTAAACTTCCCTTTTATAGTGCAGTTGAACGTGTTGTATGCTGTGGTGTTATTGACCGTTGTAATTTGGTGTGACTGTGTGTAGGCAAGACAGTTTGAGCGAAATTCCGTCGGAATTCCGACGGGAAAACCATCAGAGCTTTTCCCGACGAGAATTCCGACCGTGTGTACACGTCATTAATGTAATTTGGGGAGAAACTTTGTAAGAATTGTGCCACTCTTCAATGGGAAACTGTAGTGTATTTAAGTACCTATTTAGCAGAATTTGTGTGTGCATTTCTTTTTTGATTTTGTTTCTCGCACAATTCTCTCATCATTGATTAGAAAATCGTTATTTTTTTCAAAAAATGTTCAACATGCACAAATTTTGATGGCCGCCTGAAATTCGGCCATTGCTGCAGCCCACCAATGGTGTGAAATTCAAATGAAAATTTTTGGTTATGATTTTCATAAGAACGTTTTTTTTGGCATTTGACCCATGTATGGGCCAGCTTAACTGTAACTTGCAGTTTTTGAAACCGGTAAAAAGATAGAAACGTACAATATGCATACACTGCAAAATGATGAAAAACATGTTATGAAAACTACAAAAACATAGGCCCTTCATAGGTTTAAACAGGGTAACACGTGGCTGCATAGTTCTAATTAGAGACTAAATTTTAAATTGAAGCACCACCCCACTGCTAAGAGGTCCAGATACAACTTTTTTTTATCATAAGTCAGGGTGTCAATTTGGGTGTGCCCGCTTCATCAGGGCTTGATTGACAACAATGTGAATAAATTAAAAGCGAACTGGACATTTTTAGTGTTATTTTTTCCAGTGTGGTTACAAGCACATAATTGTGATTGTAAGAGAGAGTCAAGCTGAGAATCACAATTTAATAAAACAGTTCAATAAAGTCCAGGATAGCTCTGAAAGCACATGTGAATAGCTGGAGGGATCGAAGGACAAATAATGACCTCACTGGAGTTGGGTACTCTGGTAGTAACTGGGAAGGAGTTCTCCATGGTAGCTTGGCCTTCTGGAGAAGCTGAGTACTATATGTCTCCAGCCTGGCTACTTGAATGCCAGTTCTAACAGTGGAGGACCTCTCACCTGATTGCAGATCACTTGCCCAGCTACCTCTGCCTCTTAAGATGTGGTCTCTCTTAGCTGCTGAGGGAGGGAAATTGAGGCAATTATATTTCCTGGGCATGCCCAGAATCCCAGGGAGGTGCAGATAATGGAGTTGAAGGGGGCTTGCATCTGATAATAATAAGTAAATGGGCACTCCATTATACATACGATATATTTGCAGTGACTATCATTACCTTCTGTTGGTTCTCTACTGTTTCCTTAACTTGATGTGTGTCTAAGACAGGCCATAGATGATACGATTATCTTTCCTGCAGCCACAGGTTGTGTTCTCCTGTGGTGTGGGAGGGGTGCAGGGAGCTGTCCTTGCTGGGAGAACACAGTGATTATTGCTAGCGGATATAGCTGCTGGCAATAATCATATTTTAAAAGTCTGACATGCTGGTTGTACCCAAGTCAATCGATGGTTCCATTTGGGTACAATTAGCCTGCTTATACATGGTTCCATTCTTGTCCAGTCCCTGCTGAACTGGTTTAGATTCACACTGTCTATGGCTGGCTTAAGAGGGTTGCAGGCTTAAATAAGAAACAAATCTGATTAGCTATCAGAAAAAGGGCACACTGTTAAACTAGCCTGCGTCATCTTCCACCCAATCCAAGTCTGCTAAGGCTTTATTCACACTTGTGCGACTTTGGACACATAGTCACATAACAAGTCGCAGCCCATTGTTTCCAATGGCACCCGTTCAGATTGATGTGACTTGGTGTTACTAAACCTAGGACTCTGCATTCACTATATCTGGTCTCTCACAGTACACAGAACATGGAAATTCAATTATTTAGTAAATATAAACTGCTAAATACCTTTTCTCATCAACAGTATATAGCAGTCTTGTGACTTCTATCAGTGTCTGGTTAAAGCTTGTAGGAGGAGTTTTCATTCTCCTTTGACTGTCCTATGAGGCTGTAGGACCCCTGACCCTCTGTCTAGACAGTGCTGATTGGCCCTGTGCTGATCACATGCACTTTCCCAAGAAAAAAAAAACGTTCTAGCAATACACACCAAACTGAGCATGTGCAGAGTGACTCCAAAGATTTGATATTAGGAGATGAGTTGAGTTGAATCTTAATATAGCGCGGTCTTACCCCGAAGGGTCCCAACGCACATAGCAAAGATCCTGGAAAGAGAGGGCCCAGGGACCAGAAGCAGCACAGAGCGGCAGAACGGTAGAAAAAAGAGACTACGCAGGAAACGCCTGCGGGAAAAGCCAAGTTTTCAGTGACCTGCGGAAGACCGGAATAGTGGGGGCCTCCTGGAGCTCGACAGGGTGGCTATTCCATAGTACGGCACCCTGATGGGAGAAGGCCCGACCACCACGCCGTATCTTCTTGGGCCCCCGAGATGTAGAGGAGATCTCTGTCGGTAGATATGAGTTATCTGGCAAGAGCTAAGTTATGCAAACGAGAGCAGAGATAGCTTGGGGCCAGGCCTCTCATAATCTTAAACATAATACAGCCTACCTTAAATAAGGTGCGATAGTGGACCGGCAGCCAATGCAATGCATCTTTGGCAATCCAAGTTGAGAGAGTTGCAGTAGTCTAGGCAGCGACCTATCACAGATGGATTGGAGACAGTGGAAGAAGGGGAGGATCAGAGAAGTCGGGATCAAACAGCCTTTTTACACAATGTGCAGGATTAACCCCTTAGATTCCACAGTGAGTATAACATGCATGCTTTACTGCATATACAGACTGATTTTACTGTTGTGGGTTTATGCCCGGTACACACAATTAGAAAATCATACAAAAAATACAGATTTCTAATGCGATCGTACGATAATCGGATCGTTAGTACAGAGCTTACGAGAGCCGATCAGGACATTTAATCCGATATTATTTGATCGGACATGCACGAAAGTTTTTTTCTTACGATGCCAGATCGTATGATTTTCATTTAATCAGTACAGTTGTCATTCAAAAATGCAATATAAATGCATTACAACACATGACATCACTTCTGAATTTTTATTCTGTTGTACGAAAATTTTCGTGACTTTGTTAAACTCTTCAGATTCGATCTGAGATTAGCATGCGAAAAAAAAAAAAAAAAGAACGGACGATCATTCGTCCCATAATCTCATTGTGTGTACCGGGCATTAGTAACACTTAATGCCCCGTACACACGGTCGGAAATTCCGACCACAAAATCCGTCTGATTTTTTCCGACGGATTTTGTCCGACACTGTTGTTGCATACACACGGTCGGACAAAGTTGTCGTAAAATCTGATCATCCTGAACGTGGTGACGTTCGTTGCGTACAACGGGACTACGTAGAGGCTAGTAGCCAATAGCTTTGGTCTTGTAATGTGATCTGAGCATGCGTGGCACTTTGTCTGTCGGAATTCGCTACACACGATCAGAAAAAGTCCGATAGGACTTTGTTGTCGGAAAATTTGAGAGCAGGAGATAAAACTTTGTCCGTTGGAAAATCCAACGGAAAAAGTCCGATGGAGACTACACACGGTCGGAATTTCCGACAACATTGTCCGATAGGACATTTTCCGTCGGAAAATCCGACCGTGTGTATGGGGCATTAAAGTAGAAGCAACTTTGAAAAGTTGCCTGCACTACTTTGATGCAACTTTTGATGCAACTTACTGCCAGAGAGTGTAAAATTGAATCAAACTCACAATCAGTTGCATCAAAGTAGCGCGCAAGTGTGAATGGAGCCGAATGGGGACACCTTTTATCCTCTGTAGAAACAGTATAAAAGCATATTCTTCTTTTTTTTTTTTTTTTACATGTCCAATTAACTGCTCATAAACACTGAATATTTTTTGGTCACAGATATATTTTTAAAACAATGGCATTACATTCACGATTGTTTCCTGAGGAATCTAATGGAGGAAGGAAAGATATTTATAAGATCTGCTAATTTAACTTCTCGTCAGTTACTTGGTGCATCACAAACTGTGTTGATTGCTGCTTTATCCATCTGCAAAATGGCGAAATAGCCCCAGCAAAAAGAGATACTAAAAGAAAAAGAAACGATCGCTTTATGTCGAGAATTTGCTGTTACCCTCCCCCTGCTTGACTGTAAACCAGCTCAGCCCAGCAGATGACACATTGGATCATTGTGCAATATCCTGAGGTTTTTAGGATTCGAGAACAGAAAGTGGGAAGAAGGATTTAAGTGGAGGGTGTAGAGGGTACAAATCATTTGGCATGTTTTAGACACAAATAGCACTCGTCACTGTCTAAAATTACATAACAGATACTGACCACCAAAGGTCATCCAAGGCTGCCCTGAAAAATGTGGCATGGGTCTTGGCTGTAGCAATGATTTTTCCATAAAAAGACATGCTTTTGAAGTCAAATAATCAAGGGGTATATGAGGTATCCAACAAACGATTTTACACTCTGAATTCCTTGCACTGCTTAAAATTTGAACCCAAGCCTCGCCTTTTAAAACTTCATTTTTGTCGGGGAAGCCCTTCAGTTTTAGTTGCTGCAACGAACGTCTGCGTCTTTGTATGCCGCTGTGTATGCGCTTAAAGTACAGCCTATGGCTGCATGATGTTCAGGGTCATCTGTCTCATCCTCTGTCCTCTGGACCACAGGGGGGGTAACGTCATCCCACTCAAAGATGCTTACTTCCTGTGATTGACACAAGTATACTCACCGGACACTTTATTAGGTACTCCTGATCACTTGCTTGGTAACACAAATTGCTAATCAGCCAATCACATGGCAGCAACTCAGTGCATTTAGGCATCTAGATGTGGTGAAGACTTGCTGAAGGTCAAACCAAGCATCAGAAAGAAAGGGGATTTAAAGCAAAGTTCCGGACAAATTATTATTTTTTTTAATTTATCTGAGCATCATTCATTTTTAAAATAAAAAACTATTATACATGGTTAATTGTGGATCTTTCTAAAATATAAATTTACTACTTACAATTTTCTCCCTCCCGTTGCCATCATGATTGTGGGCAGGGGCGGACTGACCATTCGGGCACTCGGGCACTGCCTGAGGGCCCCATGCCACTAAGGGGCCCCATCAGGGTTGCCAGCCTCAATAAAACCAGGGACAGTATGTAAAAATCTGTGTTTTTAAAAAAATCCCAAGATTATAGCTGCCCCGCCTCTCCAGTACCTTTTAAGTGTGTGTATGTGTATTCTGTGTGTGTATATTGTGTGTGTGTGTCTGTATACTGTGTGGCCCCCTTATCTATTGCCTGGGGGTCCCATAATCTTCTATTGCCTTGGGGCCCCATAATCTCCTATTGCCCGTGATAGTCCGCCCCTGATTGTGGGCATGTGAAGCCCAATCGATATCTCTTCCTGGATAAGCCTTGGAGAGGTGCATGCTGGGTAACTGACCTCCAAAAGGAATAAACATTATTATTATTATAATTTTTTTCTTTTTGGTTTATTGTCTTGATCAGCCATCAAACTTCTATACCATACTCTTTTTTTATTATCAGGTTCATACTGTGACTCAAGGTGGCACACTAGCCGTCAAGGAGTATTTCGGCCATCTCCCTTGTTTTTGCATTTGTGCGTTTCCCCTCCCCTTCCCTTTCCCTCTCCTCATCCTCCTTTTTGGGCAATACCCGGTAGGACACGGGGGGTGCTGCATCTGACATGACACTTTGTTGCTTTCTGTGTGGGCATTCCTGTTCCCCTTCTCTTGTCTTGAGCATTTGATCTCCGGTGCTTTAAGCGTTTAACACATGAGGTCAGTACTGATATCAATATATATATATTTGTATAGATTTAGTCGCTGTATTTTGCATAAATGTATAGTATTGTGTGTATAATCATGATCTTTTAGATTGTTCATAGTTGTATGGAAGTTTTTCAGCCCTCTCACTCCTTCCCTGAAGAAGACCCTTATCCCACATGTCGAAACGCGTTTGAATTCATCTGTCTGTTTGACAGTTGGTTTGGGCCTCCATTTTTTTTATGTTTCAATCCCATGTGCTAATTATCTCAGTGTTATCATGTGTTTTAGCTTTTTGATATATGATGTAAATTATTTGTTGTAATAAACTTTCTGTTTTTACAAGCGTATTCTTTTTGAGTGTTCGTGGTCCTTTAAAGTCCCGTCTTTTGAGGAAACTTTCTTTTACTCTAAATTAGTTTCTGTCCCCAGCTGCCAAATACCGCCTCGAGGACTTGCTAACTGACCACAGACTCGTACCATCTTACTACCTGGTAGTCTAGACTGAACCAGACCAACCTGGAGGATTCCATCCGCTGCTCCGGCTCTCCTTGATGACGTCATCAGCCCGCGCTGCCCAACTTGGACCTGGAGGCGGGGCCTCCCGAGTGACGCGCTCCATAGGCCACAGAGCCTTCCCCACAAGGCGTGATGTTTTCCTCACAGAGCCGGCCGGCACCTGGTGCAGAACCTCTCCCACTTCGGGCTGACACCCTGACCAAACCAGCAGTGTCAGCCAAATGCACCTGTGCCCTGACGACCAAGGAGGGGACCTGCAGGATAGCACGGTGAGTGTGGCCCCCCTCCAAGGACTCAGCCGTGGATGGGGATTCCTCCCAGGCACCCCACTAGCAGAAGCAGGTGTTTGCTTAGCAGGGGGGCCTGAAGGGTCCCAACTGTGGCTCCCAAGCCGGCGCTGAGATTGAGGGGTATTATATGGGCTAAGGCGCTCCGGGTGCCTAGCCCCCCGTGTGGAGGTAGGCCTCGGTTGAAGGGGGTCCTGGCTCACCCCTTACAGAGATGATGCAATCTGAATCTGGACCCAGTCAATGCCATGTATCTCTGCAGCAGCTCTGAGCTGGCGTCAGAGCTGTTCTAACTCACTTGTTTTCTCTCTAACGCAGGAAACGCAGCACCCGACAAGACCGACGACGTTCCACCACACATTCTGCCTCCGACTGATGTGCCTCTGCTCCACTCCCACACTACTATCACACGGCTCCTCCCCGTCTCCCCGCAACTCCTCCAATCTGGTAAGAGTAAGTTCTTTTTATCTGACCAGCACCTGACTTAACCTATTCCAGTCTGGTAGTTACTTCCACCCCGTCATGTATGTCCTGCGCTTACATTTCTTTCCAGCTGCGTACATGTCTCAAAGCTCAAATCATCTCACCACTGGTTTCTTTAACATGATAATGAGGTCACTGCACTCCAATGGTCTCCACAGTCACCACATCTCAGTCCAATAGAGCACCTTTTGGATGTAATGGAACAGGAGGTTCGCATCATGGATGTGCAGCGGACAAATCTGCAGCAACTGCGTGATGCTATCATATCACTATGGACCAAAATCTCTGAGGAATGTTTCCAACACCTTGTTGAATCTATGCCACAAAAAAAGCAGTTCTGAAGGAAAAAGGGGGTCCAACCAGGCAGGGCCGGGACAAGGGGTGGGCAGGAGGGGCGGCTGCCCTGGGCACTGTGGTATCATGTGAGGTAGGGGGCACCACAAGGAGATTTGTGTTGAGAAGGGGAGTTTGGGGGGGGCGGCAAGGGGTAAGAATTGTTCTAGGAGGGCAAATTTGGGAGGTGTGCTAGGAGTGGTGATTGGGGGGGGGGGATTTGCGTTGGGGAGAAGAGGGTTGGGAGATTTGTGCTAGAAGGGGGGATTTTGGGGGTTTGTGCTATAGTAGAGTGGCAATATTTTTATTTTTTTGGTGGGGAGGGGGTGCAATTTGTCATGTTTGCCCTATGCTTTGGATGACCTTGTCACGCCACTGCAACCAGGTACTAGCAAGGTGTACCTAATAAAGTGGCCAGTAAGTGTATAAGAGCAGTGCATAGACACTGCTAGACTTGCACTGGAGCTGCTGCTAGCAAAGGCAAGGTCTTCGTCTACCCTGTTGTTACAGCTGGTACGTTCATTTTAAAAGCCCTGTAATCTTGTAAGTACAGCGTTAGCAACAGGGCACGCCGACACCATAACTATCCTAGCAGAGATCACAACGCAAGTTTCAAAGGTAGTGTCAAAGGGCTTTCATAGGCAATGCACGCCTTCTGACCTACTTCTGTAATCCCATAGACCTTTAAAGTGAGAGAAGGAGTTCTGAAGCAAGCAAAATCTTGTTGACACTGGCCCCAACTGTGACTGTGCCATACTGTGGTAGCTGGTACTGTTACAGATCTGTCCCACACTAGTACTGGTAGAGAACTTCTCTGCTCCTCTATCATTGCTAACACAGCTGCTGATAAGTCTGTCCACCAGCCTGCCTAGACTCAGGCTACTACCAAGAGTTTACCCAGTAACATAGCTCCCAACTGTCCCTGATTTCGAGGGACTGTCCCTGATTTGGAGCAAGGTCCCTCTGTCCCTCTTTCCCCCTCATTTGTCCCTCATTTTGGTCTGATCTATATAGTTATATCTAAAATGCACTTTTAATATTTCAAAAAGTGTTTCCCAGTGCTAAACCTTTCATCCAATTTCTAAATTGCTGCATTTGTACATTTTAAAAGCCAATATAAAGGAATAGTAGTGGTAAGAAAAAGTCCTTGTGGATTTAATTAACCTTTTTGGTTAATTCTCCTTTAAGGGGGTGTGGCAGGGGGCGTGTCTTTTTCCTACATACATTTGTTAGTAGGTGTCCCTCAGTCCCATCTCAAAATGTTGGGAGGTATGCAGTAAGGTAACCCCTTTCACACGGGACGGACATATTTGGTTAATGACGTCGCCCAGCAGCACGGGGGGACGGGCATTTGTGACAGTAATAGTGGTGGGGTAGGATTGTTCTGATGGCAAGTTTCTGGGTATCACTTGATATGAAATTCTGATAAGTACACTCCCGCATCCACCAGGCTAGAGGTGTGGGGATGAGGCCCATGTCCACATCAATATTGGGACATGGTGCCTTGCTGGAGGGGTAGCTTTGTTGTCTCCCTTGCAAGGTATTCTCCCAATGTTGAGTAAATATGGCCTGGTATAGTTCAGGGGAGGGGCAGCCCATGCTTGCTTTTCTGGCTGGCCAGGCTACATACCTGGATAAGGGTCTGGTATGAATTTGAAGGGATTTGAGGTTTGTTTTGTTAGTTTTTTTTTAGGGATGTGCATGTTTTTGTAAACCCTATGTACTGTCCCAAATTGGTGTGGGGTCCCACAGTGTAGATCCAACATCTATCATGAAGGATTATATGGCGAACAATGTTTGGTCGTCCAGGAAAGGTCATATAAAAAATCAAATTTAATATAGAAGCAATGCACAATTGCGCATGTAGCAAGCAAGATCTTATGCTGGCTATACACCAGTAGATTTTCGAATGAACGAATATTTGTAGATGTAGAACCCTGGTGTTTGCTCCTAAATTTACCTGCCAGGTATAGCTACCTTGGCTAATTGTTGAGGATCAATTGATTTCACTCGAAGTCTGTAATTGCTGCACTTCTCTCTTTTGCTGCTACGTAGCCGGGTACCTGGTGGCATTAGATATGAGGAGGGCAATGCAAGGTCAGATTATGGGTATATGGGGTTTCCCAGCCAATGGACAGGGGTTTTCTTAAATCCCTTGACCTGCTGGGAGAACCTATATATTTGGGTGGAGATCGGTGTTCTGTGCCACCTGGACGGCTGTCTGGGTGGGTGTGGCTTATATGGGCGTGGTTCAAACGGGGGTGTGGTTAGAGTCTGAGATGAATGAGAGATGGGGAAAAGAGGGAGGGAGAGGGAGGGAGAAGGAAAGAAGGAGGGAAGGAGAGAGAAGGAAGGAAAGAGGGATGGAAGGACAGAAGGCCCAGATCCTACACCACAATAGAAATGTGCATTCCAGAGTTTAACAAATCAGCAGATAAAGATACTCCAAACACCTGGTGTTAGCGCTTCAATCATCCCAGCACCATGGTTGTTGTGTGTCAGGATGATTGAAGCGCATTATTACTATTATTACATTGTAATATGGAATGAAAACATTCAACTCCCCATAATCCAGAATCAGTGGGACCCCTGAGCATGTCACCTGCCACGTTGCCTGCCATCAGGTGCCCCCAGCAGAGTCCGTCCTTGCATCAGGTGCCCCCAGCAGAGTCTGTCCTTACATCAGGTGTCCCCAGCGGAGTGCCTCTTAAATCAGTGCCCCCCGCGGAGTGCCTCTTAAATCAGTGCCCCCCGCGGAGTGCCTCTTAAATCAGTGCCCCCCCGCGGAGTGCCTCTTAAATCAGTGCCCCCAGTGGAGTGCCTCTTAAATCAGTGCCCCCAACAGAGTGTTGGCTGCAGATGGAGTGATGGCTGCAGTCTAGCTACATCTCCTCTCGTTCCTCGTATTCAGTGGAGAGGGGAGGGGCCGATCCGTGCAGCTAACCCCGGCTGGAGAATTGTCAAGAAAGAAGCCGATTCACTGGCTGCACAGATCGGCCCCTCCCCTCTCCACCGAACACAAGGAACAAGAGGAGATATAGCTGAACACAAGGGGAAAGCTTCTGCAGAGGCGCCGGTGGCCATTTTGTTGGAGCCAGGAAACAGAACTGCCGCAGAGCCAAACATACTCATTTTTCCATGGACAAGAGGCAAAATCCCAAATCGGGACGGCCTCCGTTCGGGACAAGGGTCCTAAAATCAGGATTGTCCCCAGGAAAATCGGGACTGTTGGCAACTATGCAAGTACCGGAGCAGTATTCTCACCAACTGGGGACAGTGAAGCATCTGGAAACTTCAGTGGGTATCAAGCCAGGGATCCAGCCAGTGGAGGTGACGCTTGCAGAGCAGCCTTGTGTGTCAAGCCAGGGACCGAGCGGGCCAGTATGGTGCAGCTTGAGAAGTATCTTTAGTGCTAAACTAGGGACCCAGCATAGAGGCGGGGGTGATGCTTGAGGAAGATACTACCGCAAAGATTGGAGGAGCTCAAGGGATTCAATGGCAGTGAATCATCTAGTCTAGTGAGAGACTGGGAGCTCAGTGGGCTGAAGAACTACAAGAAGTGATTGTAGTGGAAGGGAAGGAACTGTTACGCTTTGTGTTAGGAACTGTTAAAGACTGTTGCCATAGGAGACAGCATTCCTATACATGCAGATGTGGCGTCTTGCTGGATGCCTTTCCCTGCATGGCTGTCCTCCTGTTGAAGTCTCGGAGTCTGCTAATTAATATTGAAACTACATAAGGGTGTCCTGGCCCTAACCCTCTCTCCCAAAGTTCTGTTTAGAGAAATAAAGTCTCTTTTGCATTCAAGAAGTGTCTGGCGCCCAATCAATCTACCTTGCATTACACCCACTATGCCATGCAACCCACCATATACAGAAGGATGTCAGCTATCTCTGGCCCTGGAAGTTCTCATTAGATCGAAGGAGGCCTGGGACCTTGCTACATAACGAATTTACATACGAAAATTAGTACATTCGATCACTTGACCAATGCTGTTCGAACGCACTTCATAATGTTGTTTGCTTGTAAGATTTGATTTAGAAGTAATTTTAGGTGAAGGTTTTTCCGAATGAAAACCTTATGCACTATTAGAAATTTACCCCGTTAACAAAAAATTTGGAACAAAATTCTATCTAGAGTATGGGCAGCTTTAGAGAAAAATAATGATACAAACATAAACAACTACGGTATTTAAGGGATACCAAATTGCACAGTTTATAGACTCTGGCTATATTTCATTTCTAGGTTATCTGACAAGATAATAACGTTAACAATAATTCTGTCTGGAATATTTCCAGAAGGTATGTGTTTTCCATATAATTTATCAGATAACATCACATGCTACAGCCAGTTTACTGCCCCTCCTATCAGCTGTATTCATCCATTTCTGTATAATCCCTTACCTCATTATATTAATCCCCATGTTCCTAGCTGGTTTCTCTTTTTTTGTTTGTGTTAGTGAATAGAACTTCTACTAGCCAGCAGATGTGAGCTACAGGCTTCAATTTCACTGTCACTGACCAGACTGAGCAGCTACCGAGAATGGCATCAATATACTGTACATAGACAGCTGAAATAAACAGTTGAAATACACATCTGTCCACTCTCTTACCTACCTAAGCGATTTGTAATTCTCACTATCATTTTTTGCAATTTGTAAATTACTAGACCGCACTGCCAGGGAGATGATCCCACTTTCCCTGTCACAGTAAATGATGCAAGAGCATGACCACCAGTGGCGGGGCAAGGCCATATATTATTACTATTATTATTTTACAGGTTTTATATAGCGCCAACAGTTTGCGCCGTGTTTAACAAAATTAAGGCAGACATTACAGTTACATTACAATTTGGTACAAGAGGAATCAGAGGGCCCTGCTCATTACAGCTTACAATCTAAAAAGGAAGGGTCAATTGATACAAAAGGTAATAGCTGTGGGAGATGAGCTGATGGAGGAAGTAAAACAGTGTATTAGTTAGAAGTAGGATAGACTTTAACCACTTGACATCCGCGCTATGGCCGAATGACGGCCATAGCGCGGCCGTCATATGACGTCCTCCCCTGTGCACACTCCCTGCACGCGCCCTATAGTCACTGAGACTCGGGTGATCAGCGGTCCGAGTAAGGGGTGGGTCCCGGCCCCTTACCATGTGATCAACTGTTAGCCAATGACAGCTGATCACATGACCAAAACAAAAGCTCGGTGATCGTTTTTTTTTTCTCCTCATGCTGACAGCGGAGGAGAAAAAAAAAAAGCCGATCACCGGCTCATCTTAAAGGGACATCGGTCCTGAAAAGTCAGAGGCAATTATGTCTCATAAGTGCCACCTGTCAATGCCCATAACTGCTACCTGTCAATGCCCGCAAGTGCCACCTATCAATGCCCACCAGTGCTGCCAATCAGTGCCACCTAAAAGTGCTGCCCATCACTGCCACCCATCAGTGCCCATCACTGCCACCTATCGGTGCCCATCACTGCTGCTTTATCAGCGTACATCAATGACAGACAAAAATTACCCATTTTAAATTTTTATAACAAAATGTAAAAAAATAAAACATTGTTTTTTTTAAATTCAGTCTTAAAATTTTTTTTAACAAAAAATAAAAATCGCAGAGGTGATCAAATACCACCAAAAGAAAGCTCTATTTGGGAGAAAAAAATTATAAAAATTTTAATGTAAATGTTAAAATCAATGTAAGTGAATGCACACTACTGAAGTTGACTTCAGAAAAGGTTCCTGTACTACTTCAATCCGACTTCTAGGCAACTCATACCCATTGATTTTAATGGAAGTTGCCTCCAAGTCGGATTCCCTGTCTTAACTGAAGCAACTTTCCAGGAAGTAAAAATAGTTTTCTAGGCAAACCCCTCCCTCCCACAGAGCTGATTATTATGTGATTGGCCACTGGCAAAGTCCCCTGTCCTGGAGGCAATTTCAAGTTGCCTTGTAAGTTGCCTCAAGTCGCGCTGTGATTCATACTCAAGTCGTGTCCAAGTTGCCTCCCAAAGTCACGCTGGAAGTCGTGTTGCCCCTGTGTGAATGGACTCTAATGCCCCGTACACACGGTCGGAAATTCCGACGGAAAATGTCCGATTGGACCATGTTGTCGGAAAATCTGCCCGTGTGTGGGCTCCATCTGACTTTTTCCGTCGGAATTGCCGACTAAAAAAATTTGAGAGCAGGATCTCAAATTTTCCGACAACAAAATCCGATCTGACTTTTTCTGATCGTGTGTCGAGAATTCCGACGGACAAAGTGCCACGCATGCTCAGATCAAATTACGAGACCAAAGCTATTGGCTACTAGCCTCTATGTAGTTCCGTCGTACGCAACGAACTTCACCACTTTCAGAATGATCAAATTTTCCGACAGCATTGTCCGACCGTGTGTATGCAACACCAGTGTCGGACAAAATCCGTCGAAAAAATTTGAAGGATTTTGTGGTCGAAATTTCCGACCGGGTGTACGGGGGATTAGGGATCATTCTTGGTCAAAGCTTTACTCCAACCTGAAGAATCACAAGCAGAAATCATATTGTACGTAGTCAGTGTACGATACAATTTCTCAGTCAAAGTTTCCTGTTAAAATCTAGTTAACCAAGACAATAACTTTGTGATGCTGCATGTTCAGCAAGTTATAATATCACCCATTAAGAACATTATGGCAGAAACAGTCTGCTAATTAGATATTAGGATACAATTTAATTGTTAGAGTTCAGTCTGGGACAACAGAGTTCCCCCAAGGCAGCCCTCTATCTACCATCCCTCTTACTTTTTGACACTCACCATATCTGATACGAGTTTCTGGCAAAGCTTACTTGGGTAAAACATCGGCCCAAGGGGGACTAGAGAATAATATTCTTAATTGGAACTGACGTGTGATTTTGGGATTAAAGAGCCGTCTGGCAGTGAATAGAGCTGAGTTTATCCTTCAGAGCAGCACTAATGTGTAAAACTGACTTTGTAATCCTGCTTTGGAAGGGGCTGCTGCCTGTGGGGAATTGGCTGGGGCAAAGGGAGATACAAAGTTAGCAAAGTTAAAACACAGAGTGGAGAAAGCCTATTGATATTAACAGGTATGAGTAAGGAAGGTATTGCGTGATGCATAATGTTCGGCCTATCTAGTACTAGTGATTTATAGGGAAGCTATTTTCCGTTTCCTACAAGAACTGTATATCAATAATAAAGTTTATAGATTCTTTAAATTTGAAAGTGAGTTTGTTGCCAAAGAAAAAAACCTTTACCAGTCCCACTCCCACTTTGGAGTTAAAGAATCTTTAGCATCCAACACACACCCTGGGCTTGTTGGATGTCTGGATCCCCTATTGCGTGCTGTGGTTCTACCCCCTGGCCACAATGCCACTGGGATGTCTTGCAATGATGTAGTGGCCAATCAGGACGAACCACAACTCAGATAGGGGAGCCAGAAATCCAACACCCCTGGAGTGTGTGGTAGGCAGTGGCGTTGCTAGGGGGTGGCTTTTGGGGCTATAGCCCTGAATCTGGGGCCCATAGCGCAGAGTCTCTGCAGGGGTCCCCAAAGGGAGGGGAAGCTCTCTGGGGACTCTGATGTAAGTGGGGGGCTCTCTCTGGGGACCCTGATTGTAAGGGGGAGACTCTCTGGGGACCCTGATTTTAAGGGGGGCTCTCTGGGGACCCTGATTTAAGGGGGGAGCTCTCTGGGGACCCTAATGTAAGGGAGGCTCTCTGGGAACCCTGGTGCAAGGGGGAGGCTCTCTGGGGACCCTGATTTAAGAGGGGAGCTCTCTGGGGAACCTAATGTAAGGGAGGCTCTCTGGGAACCCTGGTGCAAGGGGAAGGCTCTGGGGACTCTGATGTAAGGGGGATGCTCTCTGTGGACCCTGGTGTAAGGGGGGGGGGGGCTCTCTGGGGACCCCGATGCAAGTGGGGGGCTCTCTGGGGATATACACACACACGTATATTACTGTATATACATATGTATGCCCGCCCAAGCGTATGACTTTCTTTACTGCGCTGCTATGGGCTCTAGCCCCAGATCTTTTTGTAGACCTAGCAATGCCCCTGGTGGTAGGTGCTGAAGATTCTTGGGCTGGTGTACCTCTGCAACTGGAAACGTAGGCAATGGGACTATCAAGTATTCACTTCCTTCTTTCACATAGAGATATTTAAAAACAGGTTTCGGGCAATAGAGTCAATTTAAGCCGAGGGGGGGGGGGGTTAAAACATAAGTGTTAGGAATTGGTTAAAGTATAACTAAAGGCAAAACCTTTTTTTAGTTTTGGATATAGTGGAGATGGATTAGAATACCTGTCAGTTTTTTATTGCTGTCTGTACCCTCATTAGGGAGATCCCCCACTTTCTATTTGTCCTGTTTACCATTTTCAGTTGAAAGTGAAAGTAAAAGAAAATTCAGAATTTTAGGTTGTCCCCAGAAAAGTAATACAATGGTAATCATCCCATGGGGACACTAGTTCTGGTGACCTGGGGGTTCCCAAGGAATTCCCTTAATCTGCAGGGATTTCCTCTCACTTCCTGTTTGGCTATGGGACAGGAAGTGAAGGGAAATCTCTACAATGGGACACAGATTGCAAAAAAAAAAAAAAAAATCGCACAGGGGTTATAATTCTCCCTTACTCTATCCAAAAGGGAAAAAAAGTTTTGTCTATGGTTCTACTTTAGAGGTCGTTTTTTTTTTTTTTGTTTCATAGTTAAGTGTTAAGGATTAATTGTAAAGGTTAGGTTGAGGGTGTGCAAGGGGTGATACAATAAGGTTACTTTTTAGGGGTAGGTTATAGCTCAGGGTTCTCCTAAAACCAAATTTTTCTACCAGACACTGAAATCCACCATATTAAGGGAGAATTGTAAGGGTTAGTTTAAGGGTGTGCAAAGGGTCATAGAATAAGGTTGCCTTTTAGGGTTAGGTTATAAGGTCAGGGGCATGGGTGCCCATAAAACCAATTGTTTTTCAGCACCTAAATCCACCATGTTAAGGGTGAATTGTAAGGGTTAGGTTGAGGGTGTGCAAAAGGTGATACAATAAAGTTACCTTTTAGGGATAGGTTATAGGTCAGGGGCATGGGTTCTCATACAAACGCATTTTTTTCAGCACCGAAATCCACAATGCCCCTCCCATGCTGCTATCAGCAGCAAAAGCTAACATATCACCCTAAGGGCTCTTTCACACGGGGCGGATTCGTAATGATCCGCCCCGTGAACATCCGCTGCTCAGCGGGGATCGCTCCGCTGATTCCCGCTGAGCCAGCGGATGACTACCTTCACAGTGCCTGCTGCTTCCCAGCATGCAACTGCACCTTTAAAGCCCCAGCTATTGCCAGGCCCAAGCTTTAATGCATAGGGAGTGAGGGCACCATTAACCTTATTCAAATACAGAATTTCATTAAGTTCTTATTTGCAAAAAATCAGGAGTGTCCAGCTGTGTTTAAAGCAGCAAGTAGGTACTGTGATGGTAGGATTTAGCACTTTAAGGTACTTGCTGTACAGCATTAGGGACATTTTTTTATTTCTCTGCTGACTTTACAGGTTTACTTTAACTTTACCACCTGATTCCAAAGCTTAAAGGATAAGTTTACCTTTGATACATGTTCCACCCGTTTTTAGGGTGGAACATGAAACATGTTCCCAATGATACAGCCGATGCCTGATGTCCTGTGACAAAGAAGTTCCCCTCACTAGCTGTCACTTTTGTAAATCAGCACAGCTCCACCCACAGGGCTGCGTCATTTATTCACTCACACAGCTGTGTGTGTGAATGAACTACAAGCCCTGACATCTTTTGCAGATGTTGGCTTGTAGTCCTCAATGAACTACCACGGCACCGTGGAGCGCCATGGTAGTTCATTGACTCTTCCTGTCAGATTGTATCTGCATGCCCATACGGGATGTATGGGAACACAGATATCCTGACAGATCTGAACGAGACCTGCATGGCAACAGCGATCTGCTGATCACTGGCACAATGCTTTACAGCAGGGGTGCCCAACCTGTGGCCCGGAGGCCACATTTAGCCTGCGGAGCCCTCTGATGTGGCCCGCGACCTCCTGCTCTGGGATGGCTGGTTGGCAAGCCCAGATAGGGGGTTCCCGACATGCCATTCCAGAGCTTCAGTGTTGTGAATGAAGCTGGTGGTAGAGAAAGAAAGCGGCTGCATAACCGATGCTTCCTGTATAGCGCCGCCTCCTGTCACAGGCGGAGCGATACAAAGTGCTCTCTGCCTCCTTTGACAGCAACAGCTGGCGATACCTGAATAGAAGACAGTTATTAAAGATGCATTTTTAAATAAAACTAAATTATATATGGGCATATCTGTTCTGCACTGGATACTCTGGGCTGCTTTCAAACTGATCCTGCGGGTTTCCAGCATTGAGCCATAGACTTCTGTTGTTGCCTGTGGGTTTTATGAATTGCACTACATCTGCAGGATATAATAGAAGTCTATGACAAAGTGCAGCTAACCTGCAGGAAGCCATTGGTACACTGCTCTGCATCAGTGGTTCGGGTAAACCACAGTGCATCATTGTGAAAGCAGCCTTAGGCCCCTTTCACAGGATCAGTCCGACCCAATTAGACCCTCCATTCACCTCTATGGAGCAGCAAATGTAAACAGACTTGTGTCCGTTTACACCCGCCTATCTCCAATCCGATCCACAAATAAAACAAAACAAAAAAAAGTAGGGGATCCATCCCCTTCCATCTGGGTGGATCGGAAGGTCCATAGAGTAGAGTGGGCTGTGTCCGTGTCTGCTCTGCAGAGTGGACACGGACCTGTCACCTGCCTGCTCTGCTTATTGTGGCCTGTGACCGGTTACCAAGTCACTTAAAGTGGAGTTGCATCCAAAAAAAATAAAAAATTCATGAATGTTCCTAAAAAAATAAAAAATAAACATTTGGAAAACATTTTTTTTTTTTACTCACCTCTAAATGGCTGTTGCTAGGGGGTCCCTTGTAGTCTGTCTCCTTCAAAGCCTGGGCTCGTGACATCACTTCCTCTCGGCGCAGGAAGGGCTCGGCTCTGCCCCCTCCCTTTTGTCAATCATTTGGGAAATGTGACAGGTCCCAGATGATTGCGTGGCCAATCACAGAGGGGGAGATGAGCGGGGCTTCGATCCCCCGCATGGCTGGACCCTGGGACAGGTAAGTGTCCGATTATTAAAAGTCAGCAGCTGCAGTATTTGTAGCTGCTGACTTTTAATTTTTTTTTTTTTAAATGGGAACACCTCTTTAAGTGACTCGCTCTTCAAAAGGTTGGGCACTCCTGCTTTACAGGCTAAAAAAATAACATAATAAATGCACATTTTTTTACATGCAAAAAAATTTGCATTTATTTTTTTTATTTTCTAAAAAGTGAACTCATCCTTTAGGGTTCTTTGTGACCTCCGTCTGACCAAATCCTGCTCTGGGGTCACTGCAGAAATGACTTTATTCTATAATTTTCTCAAATTCTTTAAAAATCAACCAAACCCGGCAATGACCAAATGCTTTTACAAAGTCAGAGAATCAATAGAGAAATGAACTGCTTCCTCTAAGGACTGCATGAGTCACAAGAGCCTCCCAGCGGAGGTGTTGCTGGTTAAACTCTGAGTAAAGAGCTATCTATGTAACCAAGAAGTGAGGATTAGGAGAGGTTTACAACGCAGAGGTAAAGGTCAGAGGAGCTAGGATAAGTCCTTTTTTCTATGGAAATGTTTTATATATTTGGTTCTCATGATATTGAGAGCTTTCTTGAGACCCACAAATAGCTAATTGAATTCCTCTTCAGGAGCGCGGTATCAGTGCAGAACTATAGCGCCGAAATCAGTATCTCATTCATTAGGGTGCTAAGCAATATTGAAAGCTGAGCTTAGATGATATGAGGTGATGACAGAAACATGTCCCTGTCATCTTCTGACTAGTCTTCCTTAGTGGTGGCGATATGACACAGAGGAAATAATCACTTCAGCGTCAGGTGCACTAATGCCTATAATATCCCATCTTCAGTCGGTATCTGAGTAATACACTCCCGGATTATCCCCTGCCTATTATGCACATCCTCCACAGCCAATTGGTTTTCATATGCGAGCTGTGTGTCTGCCTTTATTGAGAGGTGTAGGGACCCCTTGTATGCTATTCTCAGGGGCTAAGGGAATGAATGGCCTTTGAAAGGGGGCTGAAATTGGAAATGTGTATCAGGAAAGAGAAGGAGGAGGGAAGGTGAATAGAGGAGAAGAGTGTTCATGCACATGAGGCCCTCCACTGCTCACGAAGATAAGGAATTGTATCTAGTGACTCTAGAAGAGGTGCAGGTTAATCTGTCTCGGAGAGGAGTGGGGTTCATGAGACTAACGCACAGCAGAGGGGCTGGCATGCTTGTTTTACACACAACACATTGCCGTAAGGGTAAGTTATTGAAAAAAAAAAAAAAAACAAGGAAAAACTGCGCTGGACAATAATTACACTAAGACATCAATTAGTTATTGAAAAGTCGTAGAATGTGAGCTCTGAGTCAGCCCTCCCCAAAATTTATAAATTCAATTTAACCGATTGCATCTACTTGTATCTTATGGTAACTTGATATGATATGGGTGAGGGTTTTATAGAAAAAAAACAGTTAGGAAAAGACAACGAGATTTAAAAGTTAGTTGTCTGTAGCAGTGGCGGGACAAGGTCATTTAGAGCCAAGGGCGAACATGCCAAATTGCCCCCCCCCCCCCCCCAAGATGTATGGGCATTATGTGTCTGATCCCCACTCCCAACACAAATCCCCCCCAAATCACATCTCCTAGCACACCCTCCCTAAATTTGCCCTCCTAAAACAATTCTTACCCCCTGAAGCCCCTCAAATTCCCCTTTTTAACACAAATTCCCTCCCCCCTAATCTCCTTGTGGTGCTCCCCCACCTCACATGATACCACAGTGCCCAGGGCAACCGCCCCTCCTGCCCACCCCTTGTCCCGGCCCTGGTCTGTAGTTACCAATTTGATTCTCTGATTCATGTTCCAGAGACTAAAGCAGCCCACAGGTGGAAGGAAAGAAAATTGCTGGATTCCCCCCCATCAACGAAGTCTGTGTTGGTGAGGGAATCCCTCCCGCGCACCTTTCCTGCTGGCAAAACCGCATTAAAAAAATCTGATGGGCTGGTTGTACTAAAGTCAATCAATGGATTGACTTCAGTACAACCAGCCTGCCCATAGATAGTAATCTCAAATAATATACTGCGCTATTAACCCTTGAACTGAGCAGATGCAGGCACCACAATTTGACAAAATCTTGTATTATCGCAGAAAAGGTTAGAAAGTCCTGCACTACATTTTGTGATATTAAGCGACTTATATCAGAATTACAATAATGAAAATAATGTGTGTATAAAATAATAATACATCATATGATCATCATGAATCTCCACACTGATCAGTGAATTAAAATAAAATAAAAAGAGTCCATAAGGCTACTTTCACACCGAGGCGCTGGGCGCGCTGGCGATAAAGCGGCACTATATTTAGCGCCACTTTACCGTCGTTTTAGCAGCGCTTTTCGTCCGCTAGCGGGGAAATTTTACCCCCCCGCGAGCAGCCAAAAAAGGGTTAAAAGCGTCCGCAAAGCACCATTGCAGCAGCGCTTTGCAGGCGGGTTTGAAGCGCTGCCCCATTGTTTTCAATGGGAAGGGGCGCTTTAGGAGCGGTAAATACACCGCTCCTACAGCGCTTTAAAGATGCGGCTTGCAGGACATTTTTCAGTGTCCTGCAAGCGCACCGCTCCAGTGTGAAAGCCCTCGGGCTTTCACACTGGAGACACAGCAGCGGCTGATTGAAGGCCCTTTGCAGGCGCTATTTTTAGAACTTTAGTGCCTGCAAAGCGCCTCAGTGTGAAAAGAGCCTTAAGCCTCATACACACGATCGGACCGTGGACCAACTTTCCCGTGGATTTTTGTCCAAAGGGTGTTGACCCCAAGTTGGTATTGCATACACACGGTCTGACTTTTTAGGCAACAAACACGAAGGTAGTGACGTTTCAACGTACTGATGACACTTCAAAAGAGGACGTTCGAATACTCCAGCGCCACCTTTGGTCAACTTCTAGATTGTTGTCTGATCTTTTGCATTGGTTCTGAGCATGCGTGTTTGTACTTTGGACAAAAGTCCGTTGGTTTTGTGTACACACGGTCGGACTTTGGTCCATAGGACTTTTGTTGGCAGAAAGTTGGTCCGTTCGCACAGCCAACAAAAGTCAGATGAAACCTGGAAAAAGTTGGTCCGATGGAGCGTACACACGGTCGGATGTTGGTCCAAAACAGCTAATTTGCATGTTGGTTGTCAAAAAGTCCGATCGTGTGTACGGGCCTTTAGTGTCATCCACAAAGAAATCTTTAGAGATGAAAGTCATAAATTTGTTGAACTTCAGTTTTGATAGGAGGGAACCAAGCCGATCCAAAAAAGTCGCCCTGGTGTGTAAGCCATCACAGATGAGAAGGTTTAAATGCATTTACCAGATTATATGGACTCATGTGCTGTCAACACTGAGTCAAATAGGTATCGGGAGAATAAGCTCTCCCAAACTTATCGCTATATGGCAGGTCACCAATCCAATTCCACATCAAGCAGGGTAAACTTCTCTCTTTCTCTCGGCAGTCACACATAAAAGTAAAGAGATCTACAGTGTAAAACCATTTAAAATTCTATTTATTATTAATATTGCACTTACATCAAGCAGGAAATAAACAGGCATATCGTCATACAATCCAGTGTGTCTGTAGTAAACACAGTGGTTAGATAAGCGTCAACCTGACATGTTTCGTCTGTAAATACATCATCTGGGGTCTAAGCGCCTCATCCTTCACCACGTTTATACGAGAATAGTAATCAAGAATCCTTACAATAGATAGAACAAATCTTGGCCAGTCCCTGCTGAACCAGTGACATTTGATCCATCTATGGCCAGCTTAAATCTTGAAACCTAATTGGTCTCCTCTCTTTGTTACCATTGACTTTTTGTCTTCTCAGTTAACATATTTCTCTATCTGTCCATTACAAGGTGACTTCCTATCCCATGTGTTTAATTTTAATAACAGGCGGACAGAGCAGAGAGATCTCTCAACTGAAGTCCCCCAAGGAATCTCATAAAAATCTGTAATGAGCGAAATATGTAGGCTGCCATTGCTCACCTATCTTTCTAAAGATGATCCTCTGTTTTCAGTACCTTTTGACTATCCTGGGACAGGCATGCAGCTAGTAAAGTCAGAACTCGGACCTGCATATTTCAGGAATTACTGAAGCTTGTGACTCAAAATGACAGCCAAACGTCTAGAAGAGGTCCACAGTGTCACCCAGCAATAATTGACCACCCTAGTTTGCAGAACTGCTCAAGATCAGTTCAATTTTGATGACCGTTTGTGGACTACAAACCTGAAACACCCCCATAACCGGATATTACCACCTCCATGGTTTACTGTAGGAATGTTGTTATTTGGATGGTGAGCTATATTGGATCAATGCCAGACATATCGTTTGGTGTTGAGGCCAAATAATTGCATTGTAGTCTCATCTGACCACGTTAAATACACCTTGACTAGGCCACATGGAAAAAGGTGTTATGGTCTGATGAGACTAAAATCTAATTATTTGGCCTCAACACCAAACGATATGTCTGGCGGACATCCAATACAGCTCACCATCCAAATAACACCATTTCTACAGTAAAGCATTGAGGAATGCAGATGGTGAAAAAAAAAACTCAGTATAACCCTCTATCTAAGTCTTTGAAATATTTTACATGCAGCTCTTATTTTACACGTACAGATTAGGATCTCCCTCTTTTGGTTGTCTGTAAATCCCTGATCAACAACTGATGTGATAAAGTCTCAACCACATAATGTCTGTTTTTAGCCAATCAGACCTGACTATACTTATAAATAGAGCAGTGAAGCACAACAATTATGCAGCGCAGTCTTCTGATTTGTACCAGCGTCGGGTGGCGTTGATATCGGCCCTGCTCTCTGCATCATTGTATGTGAGTGCAGGGCTCTGTAGTGATGCCCCCCAAACTCACGTGATGACCTTGGTTTACCAGTAAGGCCCCTTTTACACTGCCCCGCTGCACATTTCCCGCAGGGTGGTTGCAGAGCAGTCTACCCACGGTTTTCTGTGCTTTCCCATAGACTTTCATTCAGAATATTTGGTGCAATCTCTGAAAGCGCAACAAAAGTCCTGCATGCTGCATCTTTGGTGCACTCTCAGAAAAATGCACCAGAATTGTCCGATTTGATGGAAGACTATGGGAAAGCAGCATGTAAATTGTGGGTACACTATGCTGCACACTCAATGCAGGACAGTGGGAAAGAAGTAACCCCAGATTTCTAAAATCAGTTTTTACTTAGTAGCACGAGGCTAATCCCTTTCTGAGAAATGCCCTACTTGCAGCTAAGTATTGCAGACTATGGGGACTGTCCACTAGAGACAAACCCAAGGCTACCAAGTAACAAAAATCTCCTGTACAGTGTAGGCCCAACCCAACTTCAAACCTGGCATAACTACTTAAAATGCTCGTCGCCAGAAGAAAAAAAACTGCTCGGTCTATCACAGACATTGACAGTGATTTAAAGACACAAATTATTTCATGATACCTCCTCGAGACAATCAATACGTTCGGATAAGGGTTGGTTCACACTGGTGCGACATTCGCTGTGACTTCCAGAGCACAAGTAGCATGATAAAATCAATAAATCAATGGTTCCCCTATGAAAGCCGACTGGTCCGACTTTGAAAATGCTCCCCGCACTACTTTGGTCCAACCTGGGCACGATTTCAGCCCATTGATTTGAATGTAAGTTGGATCTTCATCTTAACTTATCCAACTTGTGGCATGCCACTTGTGCTCTGAGGATCTTGAAAGGGAACCCCACGCCAAAATGAAAACAAAAAAAACCGGGGTGATCTATACCAGGCCCTTTGAGTCTGCTATGGATCTTGAAAGGTAACCCCACGGCAAAAAAAACATGGGGTGACATGGGTTGGGGCCCCTTAATCCATACCAGACCCTTATCCGCATGTGCAGCTTGGCAGACCAGGAAAGGGGGGGCGAGTGAGCACCTCCCCCTTCTGAACTATACCAGGCCACATGCCCTCAACATGGGGACAAGGGCCTCTTCCCCACAACCCTGGGCTGTGTTTGGGTGGTCATACCCTGGGTGGTGATGTCACAAGGGGGCAGGTGATGTCACCGGATGGCCGCGCCCCCATAGCTATATAAGAACTGGCAGACGCCATAGCTGACATATCTGCAGGAGTCAGCGTCAGAGCAGGAAGAAGACATCAGCAGAGCAGAAGACCGGAGGAAGAAGACCTCAGTGGAGGAGAAGACTGGAGGAAGAAGATATCGGTGGCTGAACAGGAGAAAGAATACACGTTGGACCTGCGACGGGGGACATTCTTTATTTTTAACTCTACACTTTTTTTGTACCCCATACTCATTCACATGGGGGGGCAGGATCTGGGGCTTCCAGATTCCAATAAGCCCCCTACCCGCAGACCCCCACAACCACAGCCCAGAGTTTTGAGGATGAGGCCCTTGTCCCCACCAACATGGGGACCACCCCCCATGTTGAGGGCATGTGGCCTGGTTTGGTTCAGGAGGGTGGGGGGGCGCTCGCTTGCTCGCCCCCCCCCCCCCCCATTTTCTGGCTTTCTAGGCTGTGTGCTCAGATAGGGTCTGGTATGGATTTTGGGGGGGGCACACTTTTTTTGGGGGGGGGTTTTGCTGTGGGGTTTCCCCTCAAATCCAAAGTGTCTGGTATGATCTTAGGGAGGGGGACCCAACAACGTTTTTCTTTTACATTTTGGCATGGGGTTCCCCCTCAAGATGCATACCAGACTCCAAGTCGGATGCCCTTCATTGAAGTCGCATGGAAGTGGGACATGAAGTCGCAGGGCAAAGTCGGATCAGAAGTCATGCAACTTCCGCGTCAGAACAGTGTGAGCCTAAACTATAAATTGGCCGAACTTTACATGTCAGGGGTGTTGGACTTCAATCGTGAAGAACTACTAGGAAGACATAATATACTTTAGTACTAATAAGACATTCTACCATAAATTCTATGTGTTTTTTGTACACATAAAATTTACAGGATACAACTACGTATTTCTTTACAATTTGTCTCTCCAAATGATGAAGTATAGGCATAGCATAAGCTCTGTAAATTAACAAGACACATTATAGGGCATAAATTAATATATTTAAGAGTCTCTCAATACATCATGAGGTGTCCCACAAGGCTGCCATGAAATCTCTGGGTCAGCTAAATATGTGATGGGCACCAAGTGCAGGATCACCTGCTGGGTGCTGTAATTTGGCTGACGAAAGGTACGGCTTTGATTTTTGACTGCCTGTCAGCATATGATTCCTGCTTTATGTTTTTATGGGTGCATGAAGGGCACACAAAAGGTTTATTGACTGAAATCCCTATATGCCTGCAAACTTTTACTCGTCTTCTAGGGCCTATAAATATTTTCTCAATCCCTCTCTCTGAGGCAATAAAAAACAAGACTGAGGTTAGCTGTGGGCCACTTGACATCATTTTGGCTTCTTGTTCTGCCTGATATTTCAGTCTAAAACACAGAAGGGATCTTGTGTCTTACAGGTGAAGGTGACAAAAATGGCTCAAATTGTACTGATATCCTAAGAGTTACGATGTGCAAGTTTCAGACCTTGCCGTAATGTTAGGTTAAATGTGAAAAGAACATTTTCTATGCACAAGGAATGTTTGTAGAGAAATGTATGACAGAGTATCAAATAATGATTCCAATAAGTCCTTATTCACACGGGCGGACCTGTCTGTGCACCCATGCGATGGGCCATCTTTGCCCACACAGGATGTACATTTTTTGTGCATCTGTGTGCAAGCAGTTCCAATCATGTCTATTGGGGCACAGAAGCTGCACGGACCGCTGGGTTGAACAAAAAAAAGAGTGGTGTGTACGAGGCTTTAGGCTCACCATACACTCTACAATTTGTACATCTTTAGTGCAAGGGTCTCCATAATTGGATACAGATTGATTGGATAGATTACGTAGGTCCTCCTATTACATTTTGGTAAATTTAAAGTTGATTGTATGGATATTGCACGTTTAGATTGTAACCTTTATGGAAGAAAAAGAAGCACACTCTTGGTTGAAAAAGTCAACACCACATCCCAGGTAGAAATAATTGCAAAAAAGAAGAACAAATGAGACTTTAAAGGTGTTGAACCTCCTCTCCGAATGATTACGAGCGCACTCGATTAAACAATAGATTAAAAATTATTTTAATTACAAAATTTGTTTAAAAATGCAATATTGGACATATACAGTATATCCCTTTTATAACCATAAAAAGTTAACAACTCGTATTCAAACAAGGGAGGGATAACTCATAGCGACGCGTTTTGCCTTTGTCAGCTTCTTCAAGGTCTCAAAGGTGTGCAGTGAAAATGGGTTAAATTAATGAATAGAGGATAGCTCAGGAAGATCCCAAATTAGATTTCTCTCTATGCAGCCAGACTAAATGGTAAATGCCAAGCGGGGACATAAGCCAGGGAGCTCCACCAGGGAACCACGGACATTGCCCCAGGCAGGGGGAGAAAAGAGGGAGGGGAGTTGGCGCCGACACCTCTCACATAAGTCTCGAAACACTAACAAGCTTGTTTAGTATGTGTATTCCTATTGGACTGCAAGGAGAGGCAGTTGCATTTAAATTATGTAGGTCTTTAGTTATCTCTGGTGTAGATTCCTGCCAAAAGAGAAGGTTGCAGCTTCAAATTGGTGTCTGCCACACAGATCTCCAATAGGAATACACATACTAAACGGTGGCATAGTGGTGTAGTGGTTAGCACTCTCACCTAGCAGTAAGAAGGGTCGCTGGTTCAAATCCCAACCACGACACTACCTGCCTGGAGTTTGCATGTTCTCCCTGTGCCTGCGTGGGTTTCCTCCGGGTACTCCGGTTTCCTCCCACAATCCAAAGACATGCAGGTAGGTTAATTGGCTTCTGTCCAAAAAATTGGCCCTAGTATATGAATGGGGACCTTGGATTGTGGGCTCCTTGAGGGTAGGGACCGATGTGAGTGTGCAATGTACAGGGATAGGGACAGTTGTAGACACTCACTCAGGTTGAACTGGATGGACTGGTGTCTTTATTCAACCTTACTAACTATGAAACTATAAACTATGTTTGTTTGTGTCTTATTTTTTTTAAAGGATAAGTTCACCTTTGTTTTTAGGGTGAAACATGCAGCATGTTCCCAATGCTGCAGCCGCTGCCCGATTCCCCCCTCCCTGTGACAGCAGTACGGGGAAAAGTTCCCCTTACTGGCTGTCACTTTTTAAAATCAGCGCGGCCACGTGGGGCTCCGCCTATACAGCCGCATCATTCATACACACAGCTCTGTGTGTGGATGAACTACAAGCCCCCATATCCTTTGCGGTTGTTGGCTTGTGTTTCTCAATGAACTACCACGGCGCTGTGGAGCACCATAGTACTTCATTGGTTCTTCCTGTCAGATTGTATCTGCTCCTACGAGATGTAAAGGAACACATATACATTGACAGGTCTGAAGGAGACCTGCATGGCAAGGCTTTTGCTTGACCGGCTCCAAAAGATTAATAAATGCCCCTTTTTTACCTGCAAAAAAAAGTGCATTTATTTTTTTTTCTAAAAAGTGAACGTATCCTTTAAAGTTGGCCATCGACCTGATCATCTCACTATGCTGGTTAACTTCTACTGTACACAGGAAAGCTTAAACCATAAAAACAGGAAACCTTAAACCTTAAGCCATAGATGGAGCTTGATTCCCCCATCAACACAGTGTTGATGGGGGAATCCCTCCCGCAGAGCCATTGTGTTCTCCCGGTGGGGGCAGGGGAGCTGTCCCCGCTGGGAGAACACAGCGATTACTGCTAGAGGCTATAATAGCTGCTAGCAATAATTGATTGTAAGATCTGGGTAGTGTAAACTCCCACGCTTATGGTATAAAATACAAAGTATATATAAAGAACTTGCAAATAAATACTAGAGTATATGCAGCCTCTATCAATAAATTCACCCTAGGGTGAAGTTAGAATGATATGGGAAGAAAGGGATAGAAATGGCGCTGTTCTTACTATGAGTTATTCCAAAAACTCTAAATGCTAGAGGGGTTACTTTAGTATGTGCAAAATAGTGCATAAAATGTGCAAATGTGCAAAGAATTAGCAGTAAAAATGTCAGAAAAACGTGTAGAAACACAAAAAAGCCAAAAATTTAAAAAAAAACACTAATTGATATCCACACTCTTATATCCTGCTGTGTGGTGGTGTATGTAAGCCTCCTAATCAGAGGACCACTATCTGTGATGAATACTCGTAAAAAACAAAATCAAAAAGAGTGTGCATACAAATAAAAAGGTAATAAAAAGATATATTCCTGTACAAAATCCACAATATAACCAGTGTATAATAATGCTGTGGTACTGGACTCAACATTCATATGAAGTCCTTAGGTACTGGTGTGTTAAAAAAGTCCAAAATAAAATGACAATGTGCTTCTTAGAAAAGGTGCCCCATAGGAAACGCACTCACCACTATTATTCACCCCACAAGGAGGTATTTCACTTTCACAGTATGAGCCACTGTGTAGCATGCGGAATAGGAAAGCGGAAAGCCTCTTGTCCTGTGTCTACAAAGTGCTTCCGTGTCTCCGGTGTAAGTGGTCTCCTTTGCGACTAGCCTCTTATATTGCCCACATATAGAGAAGAATGAAGCTCCATAGTGTATTACCGTAAAAACATCCAAGTATGTGTTCACATAGTTGCTGGGGACTCACATTTAGTAGTAAATTAAAAAGCAAAAAGTTAAAATCAGGAAGCGGGGATGATCTGCGCTCTACGGCCCGAAAACCGGAAGTGGTGCAATGATGCTTTAAGCTCCGCCCTATGCGTTTCGTCACTGGGACGTCATCTGGAGTGGCATGTAAAATCCGACATGCTGGTTTTACCCAATGTGATTGATTGATCAACTCAGATACGATCAGCCTACCCACACATGCTTCGCATCTCAGCCTGTACCTGCCAAACTGGTCGAGATTTGAACAATCTATGGCCGGCTTAAAGTGGTTACACACCACTTTTACCTACAGGTAAGCCTATAATAAGGCTTAGCTGTAGGTACTGGAAATGTCTCCTAAGCCTGCATGGTTTAGGGCAGGGATATGCAATTAGCGGACCTCCAGCTGTTGCAAAACTACAAGTCCCATCATGCCTCTGCCTCTGTGTGTCATGCTTGTGGCTGTCAGAGTCTTGCTATACCTCAAGGGACTTGTAGTTCTGCAATAGCTGGAGGTCCGCTAATTGCATATCCCTGGTTTAGGGGATATTTAACGTATACGCTTGCGCCAACGTCATCAGCACATGAGCACTGAAGAAAGGGCACAATCGTGCCATTTCTATAGGGCCTGTGCCGTGACCGTCAGCTCCCAGACAGTCACAGAGCCGGAGTCAACGGCCCCGGAAGGAAGAGGGGTGAAGATGGATGTGGCCACCAGCGGGGACATCGCAGGCTTCGTTTGCAGGTAAGTGCAAAATAATGGGCTAGTATGTATTGCTTATTAGCCCATTATGCTTTTGCTTTGCAGGGGAATAATGAGGAAGTAAAACCCATCAGGGTTTACATCCTCTTTAAGAGGGCTGTGGGCTTAAATAAGAAAGAAAAAGGGCACACTGTTAAACCAACCTGTGTCGTCTTCCACCCCGTCTATGGCCAGCTTTAGGTTGCGGAGTGTATGGCTGATTGGGCAGTCAAGGGCCCAGTACTGGTTCATCTTTTGAGAAAAAAAAAAAAAGTAGCAAACCCTGTCTGACTGGTCTCTGCTCTGTAAATGGTAGTGTAAGATTGTTTACAGCACTTTATTTGCTCTATAAATTCACTAAAATGGCATGTTTCAAGGTCTCAATTCTATGTAATAAATCAATCATAATGGGACACAAGTAGAAAGTCATTTTGGACGTCAAACGCTAATTGTTAGTTTCTTTTTACAAGGAAAGAAAAGGGTTATGGTAACTCCTGTAGCAGTTCCTCTTCATTATTACACATCATCCGATGAATGAAAGATACTCCCTAGCATAGGATTTCCTGGAAGTGCAGCCTGCACTGGGCTCTGTTACAGTAAAAGCGCCAGACACGCAACAGGAAAATGCAGGTGCAGGAGGAACTGCTTAACCTTTTCAGGGACTATTATACCACTCTGTAACAGCTGTGCTCCAACACCACCCAGGTCATATCAAATCTGCCTGGTTTGATGATAGACAAATGTACTTCCCTGTTCTCTAAAGAAGCGGCCAGAGATAAGCAGCTGCTAAAAAAAATGACACTTCAAGCTCCATAATATGGAAGTGGCGAGCTCAATCCACTCAAAATTCATATTTTCGGTGATGGGCATATGCTTTCACTGCTGAGAGCTCCAAGTTGAAGTTCTCAGCTTTGTCTTACCAGACGTGTAGTCTCATAGCTCCCGACTGTCCCTAATTTGGAGGGACTGTCCCTGATTTGGAGCAATGTCCCTCTGTCTCTCATTCCTCCTCATTCGTCCCTCATTTTGGTCTGATCTATATAGATGTATATAAAATGCACTTTTTATCTATAAAAAAGTGTTTTCCAGCACTAAACCTTTCATCTGATTTATAAATTGCTGTATTTGTAAATTCCAAAAGCCAATATAAAGGAAAAGTAATGGTAAAAAAAAAGCAGTTGTGGGTTTAACCAATCTAGAGAGGGCCGGAAAGAGAATGAACCGCAGGGTAATGGTAGTGTAGGGTCGGACATGACAGTGTGTCTAGTGACACACAGGGAGGATAAAAGGGGTGTGGCCAGCAGCAGGGGGAGCGGCCGTATAAAAAGAGGGGGCGGGTGGCCCCTCCAGTGTGTGGGGGCTCATCATTAGATGGCCCCTCCGGGGTGGGGGGCTCATCATTAGATGGCCCCTCCGGTGTAGTACATCAAATTTATTTGATGATTACTCGTTGGTGCACTGCGGGAAAGGTGTTGGTCTCCGGGCGGTACAGGTGGAGGCCAGTTGGTTACGGTAATATCCCGCAGTGCCCCCTGGTGGTTTTATATATATATATATACACCGAGAATTATATATATACGTTTATAGTACTTAGCTCCGTCACTGACCAACAAACAGGGTGTAACTGATTGTTTATGTGTTTATTTGTGTTTATCGTTATTGGTATTTATATCTGAGTGTATTAGAGTTTACATTTAATAAAAGGCCGTTGCGGCCATTTACTCCACAAGATGGTGTGGCCTCTTATTTTAGGGTTTAAGTAAGGGGGAGTATATGGTTGTATCAGCCTGTGGGTATTATATAGGCTACACTGGTCATGTTTTTTTTTTGTACAATTCTCCTTTAAGGGGGCGTGGCAAGGGGTGTGTCCTATGTCTGCATACTTTTGCTGATAGGGGTCCCTCATTCCCATCTCAAAAGGTTGGGAGGTATGGTAGTCTCACTCCTCTAACTACAGCAAGAAGAGTTTCAATCTTGTTCCTGCAATATGTACTGTATTGTTACGCTAATGAAGGATCATTAAGGAAATCAACTGCCCCTAGAAGAAAATAGTTATCCTATGTGTCCATGCACACTACTGTAAGTTTTTCAAGCTACCGCTTCTAGAATCAGCAGAAAATAAAAAGTGTATAGCTGGTTGTTATAGGAGCACGCTGGCAAGCCAGCCGCCGTGTCCTTAACCACTACAATACTGGGCACTTTCACCCCCTTCCTTCCCAGACCAATTTTCAGCTTTCAGCGCTCTCGCACTTTCAATGACAATTGCGCGGTCATGCAATGCTGTACCTAAATTACATTTTTATAATTTTGTTCACACAAATAGAGCTTTCTTTTGGTGGTATTTATTCACGACTCCGTTTTTTTATTTTTTGCGATATGAGCAAAAAAAGAATGGAAATTTGGGAAAAAAAACAATATTTTCTTTTTATTTTAAAAGAAACCCAATAAAATCACATTTTGTCATAAATTTAAGCCAAAATGTATTCTGCTACATGTTTTTGGTAAAAAGAATCTCATTAAGTGTATAATAATTGGTTTGTGTGATCACGGACAGATGTACGCAAATGATCATGTACAGATGTGCGCAGGTGATCACTGACATATGTGTGCAGATAATCATTGGGACATGTGATTTTACTGTTACATATGTGGGGGACAGGTGTTTTTACTATGTGGGGACATGTGTTTTGGGGACATGTGTGTTAACTTTGTGTGTTTACACTGTGGGGACACTAGACTGGTGATCAGTGAGTAAAAAACTGTAAAAAACAGCTCATACTCACTGATCACCAGCCGGCTGCAGCGATCTGCTCTCCTCTCCTCACCGACAACTTCTGTGTGAGGAGAGGAGAGCCGATTGCCTAGCAACCAATCACAGAGCCCCCTCTGCTGATCGGAGATGCGCCGTGTCTGGGTGACACGAGCGCATCGGGATCATGCCACTGCGCCGGCACGCACTCACGCGTGGGTGGGAAGTAGTTAACAACAGATGACTCATCAGTTGTCAGTGGGGATACCCACTGACAGGCTGAATGTAAACAAAACAGATGCCAGTGTTGTAAATACCGGCAAATAAAATTGAGAAATAAAAACAGCATGGGGGCATGGAGGTGTCCCCCCACCCAAACCTATACCAGACCCTTATCCGAGCATGAAGCCCTGCCCCCTTCTGAACCATGCCAGGCCACATGCCCTCAACATTGCTTCCCCACAAGGGCCTCTTCCCCACAACCCTGGCCCGGTGATGGTGGGGGGTGATGTATCGGAATGTTGAAGCCTCCTTTCACAAGGGACTCACGATCTATGAATAGACCTATAATCATCAGCCCATCCTCCAGTCATAGATCCTATTTTATTCATAGAGAAAGATTTCAACAAAAGGTGGACACAGCAGCACAAGGGACATATCCCAGAGAAGGTAAGGAATGCCCATGGTGCTGATTTTTTATTTTTTTGTTTTCGGTAAATTGGGCTTTAACCCTTTCACTACCAGTATGGACCTACAGCACTGTATCCAGCTGGCCAGGTAACAAACCTATAGCTCTAATCAGCGTATTACAATCTGCTTATCAGAGATATTCACCTCAAATATGACCCCCCCCCCATGCTGCTGCTTCCGTGTTTCCAGCCTCTCCACCTCCCGCCGCTCCTCTTCCTCTAAAAGGCTCCCCCCTTCTTTTCTATGTCTTTCATCCCCCTTCCTCCCTCCTAGCACTGATTTCCTCCCCCACACCGATCCCCTGCACCTACCCTTGAGAATCTGGCTCCCCTCCTCTGCCACTCCCGCTAACTTTAACCGCTGCGGGGGTTTAGAGGGGAACAAACAATGCCCCCCCCCGCATCTCTGACCCCCCCCTCTGCTGGGCGGCATTCCCTCCTTCCACTCCCCCCGTCTGCAGCTGCTGGCCAGCACTCAGCAGGCTGGAGAATGGGGGGGGGGGAGTGGGGCTGGGGGGTCTTGGTAAACATGTGTTTACCAGCTCCCTCCCTTTACTACAATGGACACAGACAGAGATCACTACAGATCGCTCCTGTATCCATTGATAACTGGGCATATTAAACCATGTTTATGAATGACTCCTTATTCGTTCATGTAATGTGCTGCAGAGAAAGGGACTGTCTTTAGTCACTTTGTCTCAAAAAAGAGACATCAGGGGTCTGTTTAGACCTCTGATATCTCACCAAAGACAAAAAAAGTAAAAAAATATAAAAGATTATAATTGTAAAAAAATTTAAAAAGTTAAAAACTATAAAAAAAAACATAGTAAGGCCCCTTTCACATGGAACAGACTCCATCAAGCAGATCCGCCTGCTCAGCAGGGGAACTATCCACTGATCCCCACTGAGCATGCGGATGACTGGTCCGTGTCCGCTCAGCTTATGCAAAGCAGACACGTGCATAGCGCGCTGTTCTCTATGGGGCGGCCAGATGGAAACGAACCACATGTCCGTTTTCATCCGATTGTCATCAGATCCGAACTGCTAGACAGATGGGGAACAGATCCCCTACCGTCCATTTTTGGCAGACTGGATCGAATTAAATGCATGGGGGGTGTAATGGACACAAGACCATTTACATCTGTCTCTCTATAGAGAACAATGGGTGGTCCGATCAGGTCCGCCTGAAAAACAGACAGGCGGACCCAATCGGCCTAAGGCCTTGTTCACACAGGGCATACACAGCATACACATTGATGTCATTTGGGATGTAGCAACTGCACGAACAGCGCTGTTGCTCCCAATTTGACATCCATGTAGGTCTGTGTGCATGTCCCTGATCTCACACTGTTTGCGTTCTGGGTCATGCACCTACACCCACAGAGAGATTGGGAGCTGCGGCTATGCCTGTGCAGCCGTTGCATCCCAATTGACATAAATGGGACTGCCTGCATGGGAATGCATGGAACACCTCCCCGTGCAGGTAAACATGGCCCTCCAAGGGCATATACTTTAGTATGCCACATGTGATCAATGCTTTAGTAGAAATTTAACAGGAATTGTGTAAGTTATGTTGTGTTTGTGTGCACTAATAATGATTTTAGTGTATTTTTTGTGAAAATAACGACTTGATGAACAATTGCGCAAATTATAGCGGGGCCCAAAAAATCTGTAGCACTTTTTTTTATTCTATAGGTCATGTGCTTTCAGAAAATCCATGGTTTGAGGGGTCTTTTACAAATTCTGAAAGCTGTAAGGGAAAAATTTTAACTTCCAGCTTTTTAGATTAAATTGTTTTATTTACTGTTTTGCGCACCTTTCGTTTTTACCATTTCACCAAAAGGTGCAATTTAAAATTTTAGTGCATTTTTATCGAAAATATTGTTTTGGTAAACATTTGTGCAAATATTGCAGGGCCCTAAAAATTTTTAGTACCTTCCTTTTATTCTACTGGTCCTTTCAGAAGATGTAATGTTTGGGGGTCATTTACAAACGCAGTAGGGGGAAAATGAAAACCTGCACCATTTTGCAAAAGGGCATCAGTTAAAATTTATAAATATTTGTTATTTATTAACTCACTATAGGTGAAGCTTTTATATTTATTGGAATTTTGTAAAATGTGCTGTGTTTATATCTGATAATAATGATTTTAGAGTATTTTGAACGGATATATTATGTTGATTAACATTTGCGCAAATATCACAGGGCCTTAAAAATCAGTAGCATTTTACACTTGCTTTCACAAAATATATGGTTTTGTAAGTGAAAAATGAAAACCTCCAGATTGTTAGGCCTCTTGCACACTGCAGCTTAAAAAGGTCAGTACAGCTTATTTTTTTACTGATCTAAAATACAGCTCATTAATTGTAATGTTCCTATGCACACAGGCGCGTAAACAAGCGATGTAGTAAAAAAAAAAAAAAAAAAATAGAAGAAAATCTTTTTTGGTCAGTAATCTACGCCTCGTGCACGCAAATGCTCACTTTTGCGTTAAAACGCGCACAGTTGTGCACAAATGTCTATTTACATTGGGTGAACGTGAGAATAAGTTTGCGTGTGTAAATTTCAAAATTGCGTAAACGCATATGCATGAAAATGCGCGAAAATACATATAAAATAAAGCGGCTGAAAAAATTGATGCTTAAACAGGAGTATCGTGTGCAAAAGGGCCTTATAGAAATTTGGATATTTAAATTTTTGTGTCTGTTTAATTTTCCCCATTTCCCAATAAGGCGCATTTTAAAATGTACTAATATTTGATATTTATTAACTCTATACAGGTTAGATTTTATATTTAGTAGGAATTTTGTAAAGTTTGCTGTGTTTTTATCTGTAAATAATGATTTTAATGTATTTTTTGCGAAAATATTGTTTTGATAAACATTTGCGCAAATATCATTGTACCCTAAAAATCAGTTGTTCCTTATTTTTATTCTACTGATTATGTGCTTCCATAAAATATATGGTTTGGAGGGGTCTTTTACAAACTCTGAAAGCTGTAAGGGAAAAATAAAAAAGCGATGGAAAAATTGCAAAAATGGTCTGGCCAGCTGAGTTTAAAAGTGGAGCACGGGGCCTGGCAGTGAAACGGTTAAAACGGAGTTGCAGGATCAGCAAGCACCATCTAAATACAAGAGGCATGTGCATTCTTACTTAAATCTTGGCTTGCTTTGTGTATTTCCTCCAGATCATTCTAGCATGAAACTTTGTCTCTGTGCAGGAGCTTCCTGTAATAAAGACTGGTAATTGCTGCGCTCTCCGTGTGCGTGGTACATGACTGGTGCATGACTGGTCTCTTCTCCGCCCCCTGCTGTAGTTTTCTGCAGGCAGCAGTAGTGGGTGAAACCTGCTGGGTCCCTCCTGCAGCTCTGCTCTCTGCACAGACTGAGCTGTGATGTCACCACTACTGTTTCAATGTAATATCTGGGTTTGTGAGGGCATTTGATGTGCCCAAAGTAGGTTTATATCTTTAATGGCTGTTGACTAATATCATTTAAATAAAGGTTTTTTTGCCTGAAGTTCAGTTTTAAACTTTCTTTTTTAGATGGCAGTGTCTACTTAAAGTGTTACTAAACCCAGAACCATGCATTCACTATATCTGGTCTCCCACAGTACACATAGGGTTGCAACCTGTCCGGTTTTCTCCCGGACAGTCGAGTTTTTGAAATGATGTGTTCGGGTTTTCATCTCCCTCAGACCCGGGCACACATCATTTGCACCAATCTGCATAGGGAGTGACGAGTCTGATCGCCATCTGATGTGTGTCTCCCCTCCCGACGGCAGCCTGTTTCAGAACGGCAGAGTGTCAGTGGATCAAAACTTCCCCCTCCGCTCTGTTTACACACACACCCCCAAAATCCATACCAGACTTTTATCCGAGCATGCAACTTGGCAGTCTGCAGGAAAAGAGGGGGGACAAGAGAGTGCCCCCCCCGAACCGTACCGGGCCATATGCCCTCAACATGGGGAGGATGCTTTGGGGGCTTCCAGATTTCGATAAGCCCCCCCCACCCGCAGACCCCCACAACCACCGCACAAGGGTTGTGGGGATGAGGCCCTTGTCCCCATCAACATGGGGACAAGGTGCTTTGGGGACCCCAAAGCATCCTCCCCATGTTGAGGGCATGTGGCCTGGTAGGGTTCAGGAGGGGGGGCGCCCTCTCTTTTCCTGCGGCCTGACAGATTGCATGCTTGAATAAGGGTCTGGTATGGATTTTGGGGGGACCTCTACACAATTTTTTTTTTTCCCTAACAATTTTTTTTTTTAATTTGGTGCAAACCATACCAGACCTGAAGGGTATGGATTTTGGTGTTGACCCCCACGCAATTTTTTTTTAACATTTTTGGTTCGGGGTTCCCCTTAATATTCATGCCAGACCAAAAGGTCCTGGTAACGGACTTGGGGGGGGGACCCAATGCCATTTTTTTTTCAATGAGTTTTATCTATATTGCTGAGACCTGACAATTCATTACAGCCACGATCATTTTTAAATGACTTTTTTTCCTTTAGAAATGTCATTTTACTGTGGTACTGTTCTAAACACGGGAAAAATGTGCCACTTTACAGGCATACTATAGGCACCCCAGGCACAATATTTAAAGGAATATTTCATTTTTATTGTTTCACTTTAAGCATTATTAAAATCACTGCTCCCGAAAAAACGGCCATTTTTAAATCTTTTTTTGCATTGATGTCCCCTGGGGTAGGACCCGGGTCCCCAAACACTTTTTGAGACAATAACTTACATATAAGCCTTTAAAATTAGCACTTTTGATTTTTCATGTTCGTGTCCCATAGACTTTAACGGTGTTCATCCAAATTTTTTGCCTATTCGCAAGTTCTGGTGCAAACCTAACCGGGGGGTGTTCGGCTCATCCTTACTGATCACATGCACCCTCCCAAAAAAAAAAAAAAAAAAAAAACTCTCTAACGATGCACACCAGACTGAGCATGTGCAGAGTGACTCCAGTAACTCTGTCTTATTCAGACCTAGTTTTAGAGTCAGTGGCAGAAGAGTGGGATCTGTACATACCTTTTTACACAATGCAGAGGATTAACCCCTTAGGTGCCACAGTGAGTATAACAAGCATGCTTTACTGCATATACAGACTGATTTTACTGTTGTGAGTTTAGTAATACTTTAAAGGTTTAAGTCATGGGTGCTCAACCTGTGGCCCTCCAGCTGTTGCGGAACTACAATTTCCATCATGCCTCTGTCTTTGGGAGTCATACTTGTAACGGTCAGCCTTGCAATGCTTCATGGGACTTGTAGTTTCGAAACAGCTGGAGGGCCACAGGTTGAGCACCCATGGTTTAAGTCAACATCTTTTTTTCTCTATAACTATGTAAACAGTCCACTTTATTGATTAATATGGCGAGCATCTGCTGTAATGCTATTCATGTACAGAAGATCTTGGCTCAGGGACCGGGCCCAAGTCCTGCGGGAACGCATGGGAACGGAGTTCCTGTACTTTTTCCACAACAGGAACTCAGTTCCCGTTAGCAGCCACGTCCTGCAAGACTTTGAAGTATGCAAGCTGTGTGGCAGGTGCTACACCAGCAGCTGCCGACACAGCTCGCAATAGTAAGTGGTGGACTGACCATTCAGGCATTGCCAGTAGGGGGCCCCATGACAGCTTCTTCTTTGATCTACCTGTCAATCACAGCTAGCTGACAGGTAGATCAGGTCCCTGCTGCTAAGAGATTGTATTTAGTCAGACCTCTCGTGATGCGCTCCTTCCCGCCGGCCCCTCCTGATTTTCTTTCTCCTCATCCCCCCCCCCCCCCCAGTCACCTGTCATCTTCAGTGCCATATGATGAGAGAACTTTTTGCATGGAAGCACAATTAAATGAATGCTGATTATTCAGAGAATTACTGTATTTATGTTTATTGAGGATTGTTTTTTTTTGTATGTACTAACAGTTAAGCTTCATACACACAATACGAAAATTGGATGAAAAATACCACTTTTAAAGCGTTCGTGCATATGAGCGTATCATTTTTTTTTTTTTTTTTTTTTTGGTGGGGGAGTGGATCTTGGGTGGGAGTTCCCACACTTTTTTCCCCAGGACTTGACTCCTGCTCAGGGATAAAGTTCTAATATAACAAACACAACATTAGTGAAGTTGCTGCCAATTGAAACATTTTAAGCCTTTTTGATAAACAGTCAGCTCTTCTCTCAATAAAAGAATGAATACTTTGAGTATTATAAATTGAGAAAATGTGGTGCAATGTATTAAAGGATATTTAAACATATGAACATAAGACTTGTACTTTCAGATCAGTCTTGATTACAGAGCTTAGCTTTATACTGTAATTGTCATGGGTGTTACTAGTAGGACAGAGTCCCATGTTTACATTAATAGTCTGTAATAAGGGTGTGCAGAGCATTAGCTTCCCTTCTTTAGTTCCTGTTCTGAGTGACCCAGTTCTTTGTTCCACAGGTTTTGTCTCCTGCCCTCTGAGATGTCTTCCTGGATGTGAAGCTGATTCACGCCCCCTCCCAATCTGGCGTTGCCGGCAACCCTTACTAAATGAACCATGCTTGTGCCAATAGGTAGCACCCAACTCACACCCAGTGTTCTCCTGCTTTGCCTTCAGTTTGACACACCCAGGTATATCACATCACACTCAGTTGATCTTCCATTACGTTGTACTGTGTAATTCCTAAATGTAGACAGTATACTTATTAGTATGTGCACAGAAAATGTAGGGTGCATTCCCAGGCATTGACATGGTACACCAGACTACCAATTATCTGGTGATTTGAAAACACCCAAACAGACCCACTGCATGCTTCTTACAGTCTCTCACATAGAAAAAGCCTGATGTAAAGTATAGACAATAATTCTGGAGCTACAGAGTTAGGTTTTATTCCATTCAGCCTGTGAGCTGATTAAAAAAACAAAAAACATTCCTCCATCCACACCAATGAAGTGAATAGACATGTGTACAATAGAAAAATTTGTTTAGTTTCGTTTCGTTTCTGTTCGTTTCCGTTGATTCGTAACGATTCGTAATTTCGTAAGTCGTCAGTGTTCGTATTCGTAACGATTCGTAAATTTGTAAGTCGTCGGTGTTCGTATTCGTAACGATTTGTAAATTCGTAAGTCGTCGGTGTTCGTATTTGTAACGATTCGTAAATTCGTAAGTCGTCGGTGTTCGTATTCGTAACGATTCGTATTTTCGTAAGAGTTATTTTTTCGTTGATTCGTTTTTCCGTTAGTTTAATTTTCGTTTATTCGAAATTCGGACGCATTCGTATTTTCGTAGATTTAGTTACATTCGTACTTTCGTAAGATTGATTTATTCGTACTTTCGTAACATTGTTTTCGTAGATTCGTAATCGGAGCATAATTCATAATTTTATGTAATGTGTATGCTATTATTACATTGTAAGAGACATGGAAAATTACGAATTGAAAAAAAAGTTACGTATTTTTTTCGTTCAATCCATTCGAAGCACGTTAAGCAGCGCCATTGTAAGAGACACGAAAAATTCCGAATCGCAAAAAAAAAAAAAAAGTTACAAATGTACGAATTTTTTTCGTTCAATCCATTCGAAGCACGTTGAGCAGCGTCATTGTAAGAGACACGGAAAATTACGAATCGCAAAAAAAGTTAAGAATGTACGAATTTTTTCGTTCAATCCATTCGAAGCACGTTAAGCAGCGCCATTGTAAGAGACACGGAGAATTACGAATCGAAAAAAAAATAAAAAGTTACAAATGTACGAATTTTTTTCGTTCAACCATTTGAAGCACGTTAAGCAGCGCCATTGTAGGGACACGGAAAATTACCAATTCAACAAAAAAAAAAAAGTTACGAATGTACAAATTTTTTTCGTTCATTTTGATTTTCGTTGTTCCTGTTTTCGTTTTTCGGATTTTCTTCTTTCGGAGTTTCGTTGTTTCTAATTGGTTATTTTCGGATTTTTGTTGTTTTTCGTTCGATTCGATAATTCGTTAAAATTTTTAGCAAATCATTTGTTCATTCATACGATAACGAATGAACGAATATAACGAATTTTAACGGAAAACGAAAAAAAACTAAACGAATTGCACATGTCTAGAAGTGAATGGATGCGCCCCCACCACCAGGACATTGTATTCCGACAGTGGCACCCACCGCAATCAGAATACAGATCAATTAATACATTTTCCAACATGTGCCTTCATCAAAAGTCGATTAAATTAACTTCCGTCAACATCAAAGTGGACTGGCCAAATTTCCATTACGGTATGGCTAGCGTTTGACGTTTTCCATTGCCACCAATCATCCAAACCTTTTTCCTTGGTGATACAACAAGCAGAGGTGAGGTCGCACAGCACAGGCTTATGAGCAAGGTATAGCGTTGTGTGGCGGCAATAAACGCACAGAGTCCAAGTTAGGCAATAGCAATTTATTGTAGAAAGGTCCAACTCCATACAACTAGGTACGGCAGGTAGGCATGAACATCCAGAGCCGAACTGTAACAGGGGTCTGTAGACTTAAGGCTCCATGCACACTAGCATTTTTTTAAGCTAAAAAAAAACTGGAAAAAACGCTGGATAAAAAATGCTTGTAATAGCTTTTTGTAGGAACATTTAGGAGCGTTTCTGCTGGAAAAATGTTCCAAGAAACTCTACAGAAACAATTTATTTCCTGCTTCTAGACGCTGAAGCTCAAAAAAATGCTAACAGCCTAATGTAATGTGCATTGACACATAAGATAACACCATTTAGCTTCTAGGAGCAGAGAAAAATGCTAATAACAGCTTCTAGGAGCTTAAAAAAATGCTAGTGTGCATGGAGCCTAAAACCTGCCAACAGCATCTGCCACAAGGAGCGCATGGCAGGTCCACACCTAAAGGAGAAGCTTCCTTAAATGAGGTAGATAAAGACCCTGCACTGTCCCTGCCAGATGGGAAAACCTGTCTCTGCACTAGCCACTTGCATAAAGCGTGACTCAGGAGACGAGGCTTAAATAGGCTCTGCCTGACCCAAGATGGCTGCTAAAGTCACGTAGGGGAACCAAAGTCCAATTGGACAGCTTTCATAGAGGAACTAAGTTCCTCACAACTTCCTTCCCCTTCTGCGTTGCCGCTTCAGTTGAGCGCCACCTGTAGTGGGGAGTACAGACGGCACCTGCCCCCAACAAACCAGAACAAGATCTGTAGGATCGGGCTAAAAAAAATAAAAATAAATGATATTGATACTGGAAAAAAAATGCTAGAACGTCGAGGGATTTTTGTCAGTAGAGACAAAAACGAAGTTGCTTCTAGCAGCCTATTTATTGTTAACCGCCTGTGGCAGCATGCATAGCGCAGTGTACACCCTGTACACAGGCACAAGAGTTATGTCCTCATTTGCTGCCCAATGGCAGACACAGAAGACAACCAGCCCTTGGTACCATATGCAAAACAATATAAACCTGGGATAGAAGTTAGAGTTCCTCCTTAGTGAGTATTAAGCCCCATACACACGCTCGGATTATCCGAGGACCAGGTCCGTCGGATCATGTCCGTCGTACTTTGTCCGATGTTGGTTTTGCGTACACACGGTCGGACAAAGTTGTCGGAAAATCCGATCATTCTGAACGTGGTGACGTTTGTTGCCTACAACGGGACTACGTAGAGGCTAGTAGCCAATAGCTTTGGTCTTGTAATGTGATCTGAGCATGCGTAGCACTTTGGCCGTCGGAATTCGCTACACACGATCGGAATTGGTGTGATCGGACTTTGTTGTCAAAAAATCTATCCAGCAGGAGATAGGACTTTGTCCGTCGGACAATCCGATGGAAACTGTCCGATGGTGCCTACACACGGTCGGAATTTCCGACAACATTGTCTGATAGGACAGAATCCATCGGAAAATCCAACCGTGTGTATGGGGCTTAAGTGTGACACTGAGTTCTTGCTAAATGAAGAAGAGACATGGAGCTCACCAATCCTGCAACAGAAGGCCTGATGGGAAGATGTCCTCGAACAGGCTCTTGCAGGTTGCCCAATTGGCTACCTGGTGACCGGAGGACACAGCAGCATCTGTCCAAGCACCCACACAGCCGATGGGGTGTCTGCGGCGATGACTGTGAAGCTGTTGGCGGGGAAGCGGTCACTCGGACGGTAAAGCAGCAGCACCCTTCACTTGCATCCGGTCTCTCCCTTGCCTCTGTGTCTTCTCAGAGCCTGTCTGTGTCAGCGTCGCTGCCCTGTGTCGGGCAGCAAGGTGGGGTGTGCAAGCGGGCTAAGTGGCATCCACTACATGGGTAACCTAATAACCTAAAGCATCTTTCACCGGGATCACCCACCTAAAGTAAAAATACACCCAGAAGGAGGCTGTTCACATGCCACAGCTTTGGCAGATTTAACATCATGTTGTGGGGATGCTTCAGCAGGGACAGGGAAGCTGGTCAGAGTTGATGGGAAGATGGATGGAGCCAAATACAGGACAATCTTAGAAGAAAACCTGTTAGAGTCTGCAAAAGACTTGAGACTGGGGCGAAGGTTCTCCTTACAGCAGACAACAAACCTAAACATACAGCCAGAGCTACAATGGAATGGTTTAGATCAAAGAATATTCATGTGTTAGAATGGGCCAGTCAAAGTCCAGACCTAAATCCAGTTCAGAATCTGTGGCAAGACTTGAAAATTGCTGTTCACAGATGCTCTCCATCTAATCACCTAATTTGTAAATAGAGTCCATCTGTGCATAATTTAATCTCAGTATAAATACAGCTGTTATGTGAAGCCCTCAGAGGTTTGTTAGAGAACCTTATTGAACAAACGGAGCTTGACAGAGCTTTGAAAGAGCTTGAGCTATTTGGCAAAGAAGAATGGGCAAAAATGTCACTCTCTAGATGTGCAAAGCTGGTAGAGACATCCCCAAAAAGACTTTCAGCTGTAATTTCAGCGAAAGGTGGTTCTACAAAGTATTGACTCCGGAGGGCTGAATACAAATGCACGTCACACTTTTCACATATTTATTTGTAAAAAATTTGGAAAACCATTTATCATTTTCCTTCCACTTCACAATTATGTGCCACTTTGTGTTGGTCTATCACATTAAATCCCTATAAAATAAATTTTTGGCTGTAACATGACAAAATGTGAAAAATGTCAAGGGGTATGAATACTTTTTCAAGGCATTGTACATTCATAATCTTGCAAAAATCTAAAAACAGGCTATCAAAGCGGTGTTTCACCTTAAAAATTTTTTTTTAAAAGTCAGCAGCTAAAAAAAAAGTAGCTGCTGACTTTTAATAAGTACACTTACCCTCCCAGGGCGCCCGAGATGTCGGTCGTGGAGGCCGAGATGTCCCTCGGCGATCCGGTTCCAGCGCCGCCATCCTCAGTAAGGGAAACGGCTTCCCGTTTCCTACTGCGTATGCGCGAGTCGGCGCGCGGCCTACTGCGCATGCGTGAGTCTAATTTCTGAATGGGGAACGCGATGTGTTGTGGGACACAGTTCCCATAACACACCACGCCCCATTCACTAGAAGACGGAAGGAGAGAAGATCACCGCCGCGCTGGAAGAGGCAGATTAGGACGATCTGCCTAGCAACAGCCATTTCTGGTAAGTAAAAAAAAAATTTTTTAATTTTTTTTTTCATTTTAAATTGTTATTAACATTTTTTTAAAGTTTTTTTTTTTTCAGGGTGTCCCATCACTTTAAGCATTTATGTACCAGTACATGAATGTATCCTAAATTAGGATAAAGATCTACAATATTTTGTGAATATGGAGCTGCGCATGAATACCAACCACATTTTGGGATATTCTGATGATCACCATTTTGAGAACTCTTGAAATACCATAATGAAGCTATGAGACAGCAAGAATATCTAAACTGTTAGCTTTTAGATTATTATTACAATTACTAGAAATGTTTACAATCTAAAGATACAGCTTTGTTTCCTTTTTGTGTTTTCAGGGTGCTACAATATCTGTATTCCAAAATCTGACATGATTTGTTCTGAACGACTGCAGAAAACTGCGACGATTACCCAGCACTTACATCAAGCATGTATTAGGCTTAATATTCAGTAATTCTCAAGTTAAGGAACTGGTACATCCCCAGAGGTATTCTGTCACTCAGAAATGCAAGTGTGACACTTAAACACCTTTGACAAGCGTCTGAGTGGCAGTGAAAGGTAGGTGTATAGTTAATAAGCATATTTAAGCTATACGGAATTGCACTGTGACATTTTGCTAAATTAGATGCTCTAGATAAATTGCGCAGACACTTTACTGACAAAATATTTTCACGTGTTTAGATGTAACTTTTGTATAAGTGCATTTCCTCTTCTATTTAGCATTGCATTTACCCGGGAATTGAATATAGTGCATATTGGCTTATAGGCAGTAGAGATGTGCCGAACACCCCCTGGTTTGGTTCGCACCAGAACATGCGAACAGGCAAATAATTTGTGCGAACACCGTTAAAGTCTATAGGACACGAACCTGAAAAATCAAAAGTGCTAAGTTTAAAGGCTTATATGTAAGTTATTGCCATAAAAAGTGTTTGGGGACCCGGGTACTGCCCCAGTTTTGTCGTTTTAAAAACTTTTTTTGCATTGATACATGTCCCATGTATTAATGCAAAAAAAAAAACGTTTATACAGTCTTTTCAGGAGCAGTGATTTTAATAATGCTTAAAGTGAAACAATAAAAACGAAATATTCCTTTAACCACTTCAGCCCCGGACCAATTGGCAGCCAAAGGACCAGGCCCCTTTTTGCAATTCGGCACTGCGTCGTTTTAACTAACAATTGCGCGGTCATGCGACGTGGCTCCAAAACAAAATTGGCGTCCTTTTTTTCCCACAAATAGAGCTTTCTTTTGGTGGTATTTGATCGCCCCTGCGGTTTTTTATTTTTTGCGCTATAAACAAAAATAGAGCGACAATTTTGAAAAAAATGCAATATTTTTTACTTTTTGCTATAATAAATATCCCCAAAAAATATATAAAAAAACATTTTTTTTCCTCAGTTTAGGCCGATACGTATTCTTCTACATATTTTTTGGTAAAAAAAATCGCAATTAGCGATTATTGATTAGTTTGCGCAAAAGTTATAGCGTTTACAAAATAGGGGATAGTTTTATAGCATTTTTATTAATATTTTTTTTTTTTATTAGTAATGGCGGCGATCAGCGATTTTTATTGTGACTGCGACATTATGGCGGACACATCGGACATTTTTGACACATTTTTGGGACATTTGTCATTTATATAGAAATCAGTGCTATTTAAATAGCACTGATTCCTATGTAAATGACAGTTGTAGTTAGGGGGTTAACCACTAGGGGGCGGGGAGGAGTCAGTGTGACGTGTTCTGTTTTTTTTTACAGTAGGGGGGCGTGGCTGTACGTCTGACGTCATTGATCGGCGTTCCCGATGACAGGGAACCGCCGATCACTGACAGTCAGTGTAGGAAGCGCGGGGAGAGGTTTGTTTACATAGACCTCTCCCCGTTCTTCCGCTCCGTAACCCGATCGCGGGATACCAGCGGCGATCGGTGTCCGCTGGTCCCGCGGCCGTGGTCACGGAGCTCCCGACCGGGTCGCGCGCGCGCCCCCCCGGGCAGGCAAATTAAAGGGGACGTACAGGTACGTGCTTTTGCCTGCCCGTGCCATTCTGTTGACGTATATCTACAGGAGGCGGTCGGGAAGCGGTTAAATATCATGCCTGGGGGGAGGGTCCCCTTAAGCCCCATACAGACGGTAGGATTTTCCGATGGATTCTGTCCTATCGGACAATGTTGTCGGAAAATCAGACCGTGTGTAGGCACCATCGGACAGTTTCCATCAGATTGTCTGACGGACAAAGTCCTATCTCCTGCTGGATAGATTTTTTGACAACAAAGTCCGATCACACCAAATCCGATCGTGTGTAGCGAATTCCGACCGGACAAAGTGCCACGCATGCTCAGATCACATTACAAGACCAAAGCTATTGGCTACTAGCCTCTACGTAGTCCCGTCGTAGGCAACAAACGTCACCACGTTCAGAATGATCGGATTTTCCGACAACTTTGTCCGACCGTGTGTACGCAAAACCAACATCAGACAAAGTATGAAGGACATGGTCTGACGGACCTGGTCCTCGGATAATCCGCGCGTGTGTATGGGGCTTTAGTCTGCCTGTAAAGTAGCACATCTTTCTGATGTGTTTTACAGTCCCACAGCTAAATGACATTTGTAAAGGAAAAAAATTCATTTAAAATTGCTTGCGGCTGTAATGTATTGTCGGCTCCCAGTAGATAAAAAAAAATTGAAAAAAACGGCATGCGCCCCCCAGTCCATTCCACCCCAGTCCATTCCAGGCCCTTTGGGTCAGGTATGGATATTAACTACTTCCCACCCGGCCACTGGACTTATATAGTCAGGTAGGAGGCTTCTACTTCTGATAGGACATTCCTGAACGTCCTTTAGAAGTAGGGGAATCGCGCTCATGTCACCCGGACACGGCGCATCTCGGATTGGCAGGAGGGCTCTGTGATTGGCCCTCCTGATCACATGACGGCCATGTCCAATCACAGCCGTCATTTGATGTAAACAAACAGACGGTTACTAGGCAATCGGCTCTCCTCTCCTCACACGGAAGTCGTCGCCGAGGAGAGGAGAGCGGATCGCTGCAGCCGGCTGGTGATCAGTGAGTATGAGCTGTTTTTTACAGCTTTTTACTCACTGATCACCAGTCTAGTGTCAACACACAACACACCACACAGTATAAACACACATGTCCCCACACATGTCCCCAAAACATACATGTCCCCAAATAATAAAAACACATGTCCCCCACATATGTCCCACTAAAATCACATGCTCCAATGATTATCTGCACACATATGTCCGTGAGCACCTGCACACATCTGTACATGATCATTTGCGTACATATGTCCGTGATGACACAAACCAATTATTATTCCCCTAACGGAATTTTTTTTTACTAAAAACATGTAGCAGAATACATTTTGGCTTGAATTTATGACAAAATTCTATTTTATTGGATTTCTTTTAAAATAGAAAGAAGAAAAAAATTGTTTTTTTTCCAAATTTCCGCTATCACAAAAAATAAAAAACAAAGTCGTGAATAAATACCACCAAAATAAAGCTCTATTTGTGCAAACAAAATGATAACAATTTGAATTGGGTACAGCGTAGGATGACCGCACAATTGTCATTGAAAGTGCGAGAGCGCTGAAAGCTGAAAATTGATCTGGGAAGGAAGGGGGCGAAAGTGCCCTGTATTGTAGTGGTTAAGGGGAACTCAATGCCCAAAAAAAAAAAAAAGAATAGGATTGATGTATGAAAAGGTTTATGGGCTTTTGAGCTACCCATTTGAGCTATTTTGGGTATGCACACAATTGTAATCAGTGGCATTGAAAACTGTACTGATAAATGGTGCAAATGAAAGGTTTAGATATGGTTGCCGTAGGTACAAACCGTTCAATTTGGACACACTAAAAAATTGGTTCCTGAAGATTACAAATAGATTCTAACATATAAGAAGAAAAACAAATACAGGGGGTCCCCGACTTACGAATGCCCGACCTACGAACATCCCCTACTTACGAACGGGACGCTGCAGGGACCCTCCGCCATTTTCCGCTGTCCTCCGGCCGTTCTGCGCATTCGCGGCCATATGGAGCCTCGGAAAATGCCGGCAAACTTCGGAAATGTCCGTAATTCGCAGAACGGCATTAGACGGAACATCGGAAATGTCCGGAAATGTCCGTAATTGTCCGTAATTGACGGTCTGCGCATGCGCGGCCGACTTACGAACAATTCCGACTTAAGAACAGGCGGGCAGTCCCTAACGAGTTCGTAACTCGGGGACCCCCTGTAACCGCTTAACAATCTATTGGAAAATTAGCAAAACCGTATACAAGATTTGAATTATGGTTTGTATACTAATGACATCAGCTACTAATATACATTTTTAGAAACTCCTTCTTTTTCAGACTGCTTCTACTATAAAACATTTTAATAAATCTGTTTCTTTTTTTTCTGGGCTCCATAAATTATCAGTATTTATCAGGGAGAGCTGGGCCATAACACGGGAGCCTCCTTAGGACCACTGGCACATTGGGGGGTCCCCTTGGTATGCATATTTAGCTCCCATGCAGGCCCAGACCTTTTTTTATTAACTCTGTAGGAGAGATCTGGACACCATGCTAATTACATTCCTCAACTGTGCCATAATTCAGACCTTTATTAAAATTCTGTAGGAAGACGGACAGAAAATTCATTGCTGGCCTGTCTCCTCTCCAGCTCTAATGCCCGTGTCAGCCAGGCTGGTTGTACAAGCTGTGAAGGAGATGAATAATCTGTCATTTCTGTGACCGGGCTCAGGACAATTTATCTTTCTATTACGCAGGCTGTCTGCCACCACGTGAGCTCCCAGCAGCCATCCCTGAAGGATCAAGTTTGCCTAGGGACATAAATCAGAAAGCATGTTTTATCCCCGTTCCTAGCAATGAGCTCAAATACAATGAGGTGATACTGGAATCTTTGAAGTATTATGTAAAGGCCAGTCCCCTCGAAGGGACTTAATGATTTAGCACCTATTGTATTGATGTTTTCGTAGCATGACATACTTCACAGGTGTTTTTGCCCCCGTGTATACAATAGTATGCAATTTCTATCAGGCATGCCTTCAGACAAAGATGCAAGCCTCATACTAGTTTTTTTTTTCTTTTTCGCACAGAATCAATCTTGGATATAATTATTTTTTAGCAAATAAAACTAAAGCGTATACTAATCCAAAAAGCACAAAATAGCTATAAAAATGTTTTAATACCAATCTAGCAAAAACCCTTATGCTTCGTACTAATTAAACCTAAATCAGTTTAACTCCTTCAGATCCGCGCTATAGCCGAATGACGACTACAGCGTGGATCTGCTTTGCCGGGAAGGCGTCAATAGACATCCTCCTCTTTGCAAGCTGGCCACGCCCCCTTAAAGGGCGCACGCTGTGATCACCCGAGTCAATGAGACTCGGGTGATCACAGATCGGAGTAATGGGTCGATCCTGACCCCTTACCTCGTGATCAGCTGTCAGACAATTCTTTTTTCTTCTGACGCTGACAGCATGAGGAGAAAAAATACCGATCACCGGCCTCTGTTGAAGGGACATCGGTCCCGAGCAGGGAGAGGCAAAGCCGCCTCATATGTGCCCACAAGTACCGCCTGCCAGTGCCACAAATCAGTGCCCACCAGTACATCAGTGCCACCTATCAATGCCCACGCGTGCCACCTATCAATGCCCACCAGTGGTGCCAATCGGTGCCTCATCAGATCCCCCTAGCAGTGCTGCCTATCAGTGTCACCTACCAGTGCCGATCAGTGCCCATCACTGCCACCCATCAGTGCCCATCACTGCCAGCTATCAGTGCCACCTATCAATGCCCTTCAGTGCCGCCCATCAGTGCCACCTCATCAGTGCCAATCAGTGCCGCCTTATTAGTGCCCATCAGTGTTGCCTTATCAGTGCCCATCTGTGCAGCCTATCGGTACCCATCGGTGCAGCCTATCAGTGCCCATCAGTGTAGCCTCAACAGCATACATCAATGAAGGAGAAAAATGACCTGTTTGCAAAGTTTATTAACAAAATATAAAACGGTTTTGTATTTTTTTTCTGTTAACAAAACATAAAAAACCCAGAGGTGATCAAATACCACCAAAAGAAAGCTCTATTTGTGTGTGTGTGTGTGTGTGGGGGGGGGTGATAAAAAATTTATTTAGGTACAGTGTTGTATGACCGCACAATTGTCATTCAAAGAGTGACAGTGCTAAAAGCCGAAAACTGGTCTGGGCAGGAGGGGGTTGGCCAAGTGGTTAAATTTGACCTTTGACCAAATGTACAGAACATTTGACCAGGGGTAGGCAACCTGGGGCCCTCCAGCTGTTGTGGAACTACTTTTCCCATGAGGCATTGCAAGGCTGGCAGTTACAATCGCTCCCAGAGGCATGAGTTTGCAACAGCTGGTGGGCCTCAGGTTGCCTACCCCTGTCAGACAGACTAACACTATTTTCATTATTGCTGAGGGGTCCCTGCCTAGAGGGCTCCCCCGCCTCCTTGCTGTCAGAATACACTGATCAGTGCTGCAGCCTATTGACCACATTACTAATCAAACTGAAATTTTACAGCAGTTTCATTCATGAAAAGTTGATCAATAGAACATGCATACATGAATCGAAATTCAGCAAGTTCCTGCTGAACCGGACAAATTTCGCTCCATGTATTGTCAGCGTTAGGCAGGTCATTATTTAAGTCTATATGCTTAAAGAAAAGGTCCCCCCTTTTCCTGTTAGAGCACATTTTACTAGATCAGTAGGTTTGCAAAGCTGCCACCTGGTTCTTCATTCAGGCTTTCTCTAAGTTACACCAGGTGGATATTCAGGTCTCAGCTGATGTCAGTTTCAGACATAAGGTCTTTCAGGCCGGGTTCACATTGGTACAACACGACAGTCATACGACTGTGGATCTGACTTTGCCCTGCGACTTGAAGTCCGACATCCGTCGGACTTCAATGAACAGGGGTTTCCGACTGTGATCCCAGCAATGCAGGCACTTGTATGAATCTTTAGGGGGAACTCCACACCAAATTAAAAAAAATAACAGCATGGGTTCCCCCTCCTTCGGTCTGGTAGGGAATTTATGGGGAACCCCCTACCCTGAACAAACGGTGTGGGGTTCCCCCCAAGATCCATACCAGACTCTTATCCGAGCACAAACCACGACGGAACAGGAAAGGGGTTGGGCATAAGCGAGCACCCTCCCCCCTCCTGAACTGTACCAGGCCGCGTGCCCTCAAAATGGGGGGGTGGGTCCTTTGGGGTGGGCCCCACCTCAAAGCACCTTGTCCTCATGTTGATGAGGACAAGGGCCTCTTCCCGACAACCCTGGCCGTTGGTTGTCAAAGTCTGCAGGTGCTTATCGGAATCTGGAAGCCCCCTTTAACAAGGGGGCCCCCAGATCCCGGGCCTCCCACCCTATGTAAAAAATTAAACGCATGTTTTTAAAGTAATTAATTCCTTTATTTCTTATGGGGAAATTTGCTTTGATATAAGAGTGCTTTGGATTACAAGCATGTTTCCGGAACGAATTATGCTGACAATCCAAGGTTTTACTGTATATCGTGCTATTGTTCTATTTATGTCTTCACTGTATATATCTGCATGATGGAGTACATTCTCTCTGTAGCCTGGAGTATTCTGTATTGCACTGGTAAGGTGTCACAAGGAGCGGTTTGAACTATTCTCTGCCCATTTTTTCCACCACTGCACTTCCCTTTGATCACCCCCGCCAGCACGATTCTTCCAGTTTGTGCTGATGCCACTTCTCCTCCCTCCCAAAGCCTTGAAGCTCATCTCATCAGGAGCCCTGGTGTTCCGCTGACACCCTCCCTTTGCTGTTCCTGGCTCAACTTCTTGGGCTGCAGCACTTGCCTAGCAGTTGATCCTGGAAAATAGTCTGTTTCCTGACGGTGCCAAGCAGCAGCTCCTTGTGTCCTCCCACAACTCGTAGAGCTGCTTCTCATTTTCACAAGTAATTGTCTTTTCATCACCTCCGGGGTGACCACAGAACATTGCTCTTTATGAGCCACTGTGACCACCCAGCTAGCACCGCATTTATTTAAACATGAAAAAAAAAAAAAGTAGCTAGATTATTAAATAACCGCAATTAAAAATGCTGTCAATATGGCTTTAAAGGGAATCGTTCATCAAAAACAAATTTTACTCAATTTGATTAAGTATGTAGGGAAAACATGCAGATGTAAGTGCATTTTGTAGTGGAAATAGTTTGTTTTTATCAAAGGAGAATTTTATTTATTGAATGAGATGTATGTGTCCTTCAGCAGATTAGAAATAAAAGTTGAACACCGATATGTCAAGATTAAAATTTTATCATGAGAGTAAACGTCTAGTATAGTCTAGTATTCACGATGAAGATATGTGAGTGTTGCATCATTCCTTTAGCTCCAACAGTTTAACCACTTCAGCCCCGGAAGGATTTGCCCCCCTTCCTGACCAGAGCACTTTTTGCAATTCGGCACTGCGTCGCTGTAACTGACAATTGCGCCGTTTTTGCAACGTTGTACCCAAACAAAATTGACGTCCTTTTTTTCCCACAAATAGAGCTTTCTTTTGGTGGTATTTAACCGCTTCCCGACCGCCTCATGTAGATATACGTCTACAGAATGGCACGGGCAGGCAAAAGCACGTACCTGTACGTCCCCTTTAAATGCCTGCCCGTGGGTCGAGCGCGCGCCAGCGGCGCGCTCGCGACCCGGTCGTGAGCTCCGTGACCCTGGCCGCGGGACCAGCGGACCCGATCGCCGCTGGTGTCCCGCGATCGGGTTACGGAGCTGAAGAACGTGGAGAGGTATGTGTAAACAAACCTCTCCCCGCACTTCCTACTCTGCCTGTCATTGATTGGCTGTTCCCGGTCATCGGGAAAGCCGATCAATGACGTCAGACGTCAGCCCCGCCCCCTAATGTAAAAAAACACACACACGTCACAGCCCATAAACCCTCCCCTCCCCCTAGTGGTTAACTCTTTCACTACAACTGTCATTTATACAGGAATCAATGCATTTAAATAGCATTGATTGCTGTATAAATGACAATGGTCCCAAAAATGTGTCAAAAATGTCCGATGTGTCCGCCATAATGTCGCAGTCACAAAAAAATCGCTGATCGCCGCCATTACTAGTAAAAAAAAAAAATATTAATAAAAATTGCTATAAAACTATCCCCTATTTTGTAAACGCTATAACTTTTGCGCAAACCAATCAATAATCGCTAATTGCGATTTTTTTTACCAAAAATATGTAGAAGAATACGTATCGGCCTAAACTGAGAAAAAAAAAGTTTTTTTATATATTTTTTGGGGATATTTCTTATAGCAAAAAGCAAAAAATGTTGCATTTTTTTCAAAATTGTCGCTCTATTTTTGTTTATAGCGCAAAAAATAAAAACCGCAGGGGCGATCAAATACCACCAAAAGAAAGCTCTATTTGTGGGAAAAAAAGGACGCCAATTTTGTTTGGGAGCCACGTCGCACGACCGCGCAATTGTCAGTTAAATCGACGCAGTGCCGAATCGCAAAAAGGTGCCTGGTCCTTTGGCTGCCAATTGGTCCGGGGCTGAAGTGGTTAGTCACCTCTGCAGTTTTTATTTTTTGCGCTATAAACAAAAAAAAGAGCGACAATTTTGAAAAAAAAAACACACAATATTTTGTACTTTTTGCTATAATAAATATCCCCCAAAAATATATAAAAAAAAAACTATTTTTTTTCCTCAGTTTAGGCTGATATGTATTCTTCTACATATCTTTGGTAAAAAAAATCACAATACTGTAGGCGTATATTGATTGGTTTGTGCAAAATTTATAGCGTCTACAAAATAGGGGTTCGTTTTATGGCATTTTTATTATAATTTTTTTTTTCTAGTAGTAATGGCGGCGATCAGCGATTTTTATCGTCACTGCGACATTATGGCGGACACATCGGACGCTTTTGACACTATTTTGGGACCATTGTCATTTATACAGCGATCCGTGCTATAAAAATGCACTGATTACTGTAAATGACACTGGTAGTGAAGGGGTTAACCACTAGGGGGCGATGAAGGGGTTAAGTGTGTCCTAGGGAGTGATTCTAACTGTGGGGGGGATAGGCTTCAACTCGCATGACAGCGATCACTGCTCCCGATGACAGAGCAGTGATCTATGTCATGTCACAAGGCAGAACGGAGAAATGCTTTGTTTACATGCATCTCCCCATTCTACCTCTCCGTGACACGACCGCAGGCACCCGGTGGACATCGAGTTTGTGGGACCCACGGTCATGGTCACTGAGATGGGCACTTCTTAAAGGGGACGTACCTGTATGCCCTTTTGCCCACCCGTGCCATTTTGCCGACGTGTATATCGTCGTGCAGCGGTCAGGAAGCGGTTAAAGTATTGGAGTGCATTTGATGAGCACTAGAAAAACAAGATGCTGTGTGTGTGTTTTTTTTTTAACTACATTTAATGTACTTTGAGAAGTTGATGCTAAGGGAAGTGGAGTTAGTGCTGCAGCCAGCCCCCGATGACGTGCCACCAGATCTGTCCCCCAGCTGCTGTGTGTCTGCTCCTGCAGCCCTCTGGACTATGTAATGAGGAAGTACCACACAGGAGCAGCAACACATCACTGTTGCCTAAGTAAGAATGTCTGTGGGGGGGGGTTCTTCAGTAAAAACATTTTTAGAAATGTATGAACAGCCTCTAAATATTGGTGGGGGGGGGGGGGGGGCTAGTGCAGGGAGAAATGGTTCAATTTGGGGCGTAAAGGTCAGTTTTTTAAAGAGCAACCCCAGAATCGCAAGATCTATAGATTGAAATCTGCCAAGTTAGGTACTGACACAATTTTGACCCCCCACCCTTCCTCCAACCCCCATGTGACAGTCAGCTCTAAAATGTATTAAAGCCCAACTACATCCAAAACCTTCATTTTTGGGGGGCACGGAAGGGTTAGTACATCTGTGAACTTTTTATCGCTGTCTTGTTTAGGAGTTTTCTTCATTTTTTTTTGTCCTTACCACTTAAATACTCGGCACTTTTACCCGCCTTCCTGCAAAGGCCAGTTTTCAGTTTTCAGCGCTGTTGCACTTTGAATGATAATTACGTGGTCATACAACATTGTACCCAAACTACATTTTTTATTATTTTGTTCACACATACTTTTTCCTTTGGTAGTATTTAATCCCCCCCCCCCCCCCCCCGGGTTTTTTTTTTTTTTCGAAATAAACAAAAAAAAAGACTCGGATAGTGGTGCTCACTGACCCTTAAGAAGTCATGATTGACGATATAGCTACACAGGCTTATATATCAAACTAGATTAATTGAAGCTAACAAATTACATACTACATGAGACGTTTTGGCACCAGTAGTAAAATTATGTTTATCTCTTTTTATGTGTTATTGAATGACATTTGTGTACTGTACACTTTTTCTTTCTCAATAAAATAAGATTAAATAAAATAAAAAAGACTGAAAATTTTGGGGAAAAAAAAAGTTTTTCCTGGTCTCTGTTTATAAAATTTTGCAAATAAATAATTGTTCTTTACAATAATTGTATTGTATACAATAAATGTATTTTGCTACATTTCTTTGGTGAAAATAACCCAAATCCGTGTATATTCTTTAATCTTTGTGAACGTTAGAGTCCACAAACTATGAGATATATTTGAAAATTGATCAATCCTGACATACTGACTATTTTATTCCTTAAGGCCCTAAACTGTCAGGACAGTACAAATATCCCCCAAATGACCCATTTTTTGGAAAGTAGACTGTCCAAGGTATTTAGTAAGAGGCATGGGGGGTTGGAGTTTTTTTTTTGTCCAAATTTTTGGGAAAATGAAGTGTAGCCAAGTCCCAGGGCCCTTGAACCCTAATGGTGACCTCCAGGGTTAGGGACAGCTGACATCCTTCTGTGTAGAGTGGATTACAAGGCATGGTGGGTGTAATGCAAAGTAGATTGATGGGCGCCAGACACTTCTTGAATGCAAAGAGATTTATTGTCTCTTAACCACAACCTACCAGGCACGAACACCCCCTTCCTGCCCAAGCCATTTTTCAGCTTTCAGTGCTGTCGCATTTTGAATGACAATTGCGCGGTCATGCAGCGCTGTGCCCAAATACATTTTTTATAATTTTTTCCCCACAAATAGAGCTTTCTTTTGGTGGTATTTGATCACCTCTGCGGTTTTTATTTCTTGCGCTATAAACAAAAGAAGATGGACAAGTTTGAAAAAACACTATTTTTTACTTTTTGCTATAATAAATATCCAATTTTTTTTTTAAACAAATTTTTTCCTCAGTTTAGGCCGATATGTATTCTTCTACATATTTTTGGTAAAAAAAAATCGCAATAAGCGTATATTGATTGGTTTGCGCAAAAGTTATAGCATCTACAAAATGTGTATGTGTGTATATATATAATATATATAATATATATTATTTTTTTGTCACTTGGTGATCCTGCCATTAGCACACTTCCTGTTCTATGTGGAATACACTCACTTGTACTATATCTATAAAGGAGCAGCACTGTCATCCTTGGACAGGCTACAAGACACCTCCCCCTCTCATCTAATTTTCATAACAAAGCAGGAGGTGTTCTGTAGACCACAGAGGGGACTAGGAACAATGATAACATTGCAGCAGAGGCAGAGTCCAGGTCACAAGGATTCTCTAAGGCAGTCCATACACGGTTTTAAATCTGCTGAGATATGGGTAGGCTGAATGTACCAAGTTGACCGACCAAGCTTTACCTGCGATTATCGCTAGCGGTTGTTGTAGCCGCTAGCGATAATCACTGTCTTCTCTCGGCGGAGATGGCTTCCCCTGCCCTCTCTTGCACCCCGGCGAGGGAGAAGACAATGGCCCCACGGGAGGGATTCCTGCATCAACACTGTCTGTGTTGATGGGAAAATCAAGCTAATTTCTTTCCTGCAACCTGTGGTTGCAGGAAAGAAATTTGCCCTGTGTATGGCTTGCCTAAGGATCAATGTATTATTCCCACAAACCTCATAGTGGGCCATGCAGTTATGGACATACCTCCCAACTTTTTGAGGGACACCTATTAGCAAACGTATGTAGGCATAGGACACACCCCCTGCCACGCCTCCTCAAAAGAGAATTATACAAAAAAATTATTGGTTAAACCCACAAGTGTTTTTTTTTTTACCACGACTATTCCTTTATATTGGCTTTTGAAATTTACAAATGTAGAAATTAAAAATTTGGATGAAAGCTTTAGCACTGGGAAACACTTTTTGAAAGATAAAAAGGGCATTTTCTTGATAACTATATAGATCAGACCAAAATGAGGGGCAAATGAGCAAGACAGAGCGACTTTGTTCGAAATCAGGGACAGTCCCTCGAAAATCAGGGACAGTTGGGAGATATGGTTATACCTCAGATGGGGGATATTAAATATTCCAGCCAGTGAACTGTCATTTAATCATGTGTAGACTGTTATCTCATTAAGCTTAGAATTTGATAATTTTTTTATAAACTAATCTAATAAACTAATAAACTAAACTAATAAAATGTGCTTTTTTCTGGATTATTGTATGGATGCAAAAGTGAAATTTTCAATAGACAAATCTTGTATTAGCAAGAAGTAAACAGACTGCTGTGAATATCAGTTAAAAAGTACCAGTTACCCAACAGGTTACTGATAGAACTCGATTCATTGATAGTACAAATAAGACTCCCTCTTATGTAGCAAAGGATCTAAGGTAGGTTTGATGTACAGTATGTGTGACCCCTGTGTCTGCAATCCTGAACAGCCAACAGTTCTGCAAAGATCTGAGACTATTTTTCACTTAAAACCCTCATAAACGTAGTAGGTGGGCAAAGACAAGTTTTATGCTCACTCAGTACTACTTTCCAGCAGCAGGAATTTATCAATCAAGCCGCAATCTCTTAGTAAATCTGTCTCATTGCACCTGTTTTGCTCTGCCTTTAAAGTGTGGCATTATTTATCTTTCTCTCCCATGGTGTTAATTTCTCAGTTTTTCTTTCCTATCCGCTTAAAGTGGGGTGCCCCCTAAAAAAAAATTGAAAAGTCAGCAGCTACAAATACTGCAGCTGCTGACTTTTAATAATCGGACACTTACCTGTCCCAGGGTCCAGCGATGCAGGGGAACGAAGCCCCCCTCGTTCCCCGCTCCTCTTGCGGCGCCGGCATTCTTACTGTGGGCACCCGGCTGTGGCTTCACAGCCGGGCACCCACTGCGCAGACAAGTCCCAGGTGACTGTGCCGCGCCGAGGGGAAGTGATGTCAGTGCCCGGGCACTGAAGGAGGCAGACTACGAGGGACCCCCTAGCAACAGGCATTTAGAGGTGAGTACATTTTTATTTTTTCCAATTATTTATTTTTTATTTTTTTATGATTTTTCAAGCTATTTTAATTTTTTTGGTGGAAACACCACTTTAAGGACCGGAAGATGTTCCCCCTTAATGACCATCTTTTGCAATACGGCACTGCATCGCCTTAACTGACAATTGCGCAGTCGTGCAACGTTGTACCCAAACAATTGATGTCCTTTTTTCCCCATAAATAGAGCTTTCTTTTGGTGGTATTTGATCCCTTCTGCGGTTTTATTTTTTGCGTTATAAACAAAAAAAGAGCGACAATTTTGAAAGAACAAGCTCCATTTTTTGCTGTAATAAATATCCCAAAAAAAAAAAAAATTAAAACAAATTTCTTCATCAGTTTAGGCCAATGTGTATTCTTTGCTACATGTTTTTGGTAAAAAAAAATCGCAATAACCTGGTGGCAAGAGATGACCCCCCCCGCTGATGGCACATGTCAGGTTACATAGTTGGTACGGTTGAATAAAGACAACAGTCCATCAAGTTCAACCTGTGTAGGTGTGTGTGTAGAAAAAAATATAATAATAATAATCCCATATCCGCCTATATTGTTTTCGCTAAAATGCACGTCCAAGAGTCTTTTAAAACTAGCCACATCCTTATCGCCCTGACAGTGAAAAACCCCCTAAGCAGCTTAAGGTTAAACCGCCCCCTTCCAGTCTCATCGTGTGGCCCCCGTGTCCTCTTACGCTCCCTGAGACTGAAAAGTTTCATAATTACGCTGGGATCATTGTTGAGATATTTGTATATCGCTATCAAATCCCCTCTCAAGCATCTCTTCTCCAGGGAGAACAATTTCGTCGTTCCTCATAATTAAGGTCCTCCAGTCCCCATATTAATACCGTAGTTGCCCTTCGCTGGACTCTTTCCAGCTCCAGCACATCCTTTCTGAGGATTGGTGACCAGAACTGGACGGAATACTCCAACATGTGGCCAAACCAAGCTTTGTAAAGTGGCAGAATAATCGTTTTATCTCTAGAATAAATTCCGTTTTTAATGCATGCTAATATTCTGCTTACTTTGGTAGCCGCTGCTTGACACTGCATGCTTTTTCTCAGTCTGTCTTCTACTAGGACCCCCAGATCCTTCTTCATCCTGGGAACCCCTAGGGGTTCTTCCCCTAAAGAGTAACTTGCGTTTATATTTTTACCCTCCAAGTGCATTACCTTACATTTACCAGTTTTAAACTTAATTTGCCATGCCCATTTTAATTTGTAGCCCATTCCAATAATTTATTCAGGTCCTCTTGTAAAGTTTCTATATCCTGCTGTGTTGTTATTGCCCTGCATATTTGTGTGTCATCAGCAAACACTGAGATTGAACTATTTATCCCATCCGCTATATCATTTATAAATAAATTAAACAGAATTGGTCCCAGGACAGAGCCTTGGGGTACCCATCTAACCACTGTAGACCATTCTGAGTACACGTTATTTATCACAACCCTTTGGACATGCCCCCAAAGCCAGTTTTTTATCCAGGTACCTACCATATGGTCCATGCCTACAGACCTCAGCTTGTAGATTAGGCATTTGTGGGGGACTGTATCGAATGCTTTTGCAAAATCCAGATACACCACATCCACCCTACCTTTGTCCAGATGGCAGCTCACTTCCTCGTAGAAGGTTAGTAGGTTAGTTTGGCAAGAGCGACCTTTCGTAAACCCGTGCTGATTTCTGCTAATGATGCTATTTTCATCAGCAAATTCTTGGATATAGTCCCTTATCATCCCCTCATATAGTTTACAAACTACCAATGTTAGACTGACAGGCCTAAAGTTCCCTGGAATGGATCTCGCCATTTTTAATATTGGTACCACGTGGGCCTTTTGCCAATCAGCTGTCCTGTCAGTATGCTGTCCATGAAGATTAGGAATAGCAGTCTGGCTATAACCTGAGTTCTTTAACTCTCGGGTGCAAGCCATCAGGTCCTGGTGATTTATTTATGGTAAGCTTCTCTAATCCTTTTCGGACTCCGGTCTCTGATAGCCACAAGGGTGGATCCTGTGGCGTGTTGCTAACAACACTGTTGTGGATGTTATACCCCTCCTTTTCCTGTGTGAAGACTGGAAAGCATTTAGTACAGCTGCCTTCTCCTTGTCACCTGTAACCACTTTCCCTTCCTCTTCCTTTATGGGGTCTATTTGTTCAGTCCTCACCTTTTTACTGTTAATATATTAAAAAAACTTCTTGGGATTATTTTACTCTCCTCCCCTATATGTCTCTCATAGTCTTTTTTAGCCACCCTGATTGCGTTCTTACACCTCACATTGCATACCTTGTATTGTTGGAATGCTGACACTGACCCCTCCTCTTTGTACTTTTTAAAGGCCATTTATTTTTGTCCTTCATAAGACATTTTGCGCTTTCGTTCAGCCATCCAGGTTAACCTTTATTACCCCTTTGGCATGCACTCAGTGATACATTTATTTAATATGTTCTTAAAGCATTCCCATTTTTCCTCTGTGTTCAATGTTTCAAGGATTTGGTCCCACTTAAAATCCTGCAGCATTGAGGGCAGTTTAGAAAAGTTGACTCTTTTGAAATTTTGTGTTCTTGTACTCCCCTCGTGCCTCCCTTTCCTATGATTTACGAGGAATGTAAAAATGTTGTGGTTGCTAGCTCCCAAGTTGTCCCATATTTCCACATCTGCAATCAGATATGTATTATTTGTAATTAAAAGATCTAGTAATGCATTACTCCTAGTCGGGAAATCCACCAATTGGGACATGAAGTTATCCTGTAGAACATTTAGGAAATGGCGGGCCTTTAATGAGTGGGCTGTCCTTTCCGCCCAGTCAATGTCGGGATAGTTGAAGTCCCCCATTATGATGACATGTCTTACTGCCATTTCTAACTGTGAAAGGAGATCCAACAGACCCCCACTAGTAATTTCCCGCTAACTTCCACCCATACGGACGCCACCTCCCCCGTCCCATCACTGATGTCATTCTGCTCTTTTACCTGTAAATCATTCCTGATATATAGCCACACCCTTCGCCCTCTCATCCCCTCCGAGTCCCTCCAATACAAGGAATACCCCTGGATGTTTGCCAGCCAGCCTTGTGAGCTGTCAAACCAAGTTTCTGTTATACCCATGAAGTCCACATCCTCCTCGTGTAATAGTAGCTCCAGTGCCTCCATTTTATTGACTAGGCTCCTGGCATTTGTGAACAGTTTTGCATTGGTGCATATTTTTTTTTTTTTCATATGATTTCTCAGGCTTCGTTTGGGTTTTGTAACTCTTTAACCCCTCTAACGCTCCACTAATTCACTCTGTCCTATGCTCACTCCCTCCCCCTAACACCTAGTTTAAAATACCCTCCAACTTTGTGGCCATCTTTCTTCCCAATAGAGCTGTACTATCCCCATTAAGGTGCAGCCTGTCCTTACTAAAGAGCCGGTAACCGAGTGAGAAGTCAGCCCAGTTCTCCAGGTAGCTGAACCCTCTTTCCTACACCAGTTCCTCAGCCACTTGTTCAGTTTCCTAATCTCCTGCTGCCTCTCTGGTGTGACTTGAGGCACAGGTAGTATTTCAGAGAAAACCATTTGAAGGTCCTTCTACTCAATTTATTCCCTAAATCCCTGAAATCATTTTTTAGGACTCTCCACCTTCCTCTCACTTTGTCATTGTGCCAACGTGTACCATGACAGCTGGGTTCCCCCCAAGCCCCACCCAATAACCTGTCCACCCTCATTTGGAGGAGGCTGAGAGCAATAAAGTTAGGAATACATACCTAAATAGAATTTTCTTTTTTAAGCCAGAGTAAACAAGTGTCACTTAAACCACTTGCTTACTGGGCACATATACCCCCTCCTATTCAGGCCAATTTTCAGCTTTCAGCGCTATCACTCTTTGAATGACAATTTCTTTGTCATGCTACACTGTACCCATATGAAAAATGTTTTTTTTTGTTTTTCACACCAATAGAGCTTTCTTTTGGTGGTATTTAATCACCGCTGGGTTTCTTATTTTTGCTACAACAAAAAAAGTCAGAAATTTTGGAAAAAAATAACTTTCTCTCTCCTTCATTGATGTGTGCTGATGAGGCTGCACTGATAGGGACTGATAGGTAGCACTGATGGGGCGGCAATGGTGGGCACTGATGAGGCTGCACTGATAGGTGGCACTGATGGGCACTGATAGGTGGCACTGATGGGCACTGATAGGTGGCACTGATGGGCACCGATAGGTGGCACTGATGGGCACTAATAGGTGGCACTGATGGGCACTGATAGGTGGCACTAATGGGCACCTATAAGTGGCACTGATGGGCACTATGAGGTGGCAATGAGGGGCACTGGTAGGTGGCACTGATAGGTGGCACTGGTGGGAACTTGTTAGCAGTACTGATGGGCACTGGTTAGGAGCACTGGTAGGCACCGGATAGCAGCAATGTTGGTGACTTTGTGGGATCAATGCCCCTTTTACAGATGCCGGCAATCAGCTTTATTTTTTTCAGTGTGAGGAAAAAAAATTGGTTAAAGCGGAGTTCCACCCTAAAGTGGAACTTCCGCTTATTGGATTCCTCCCCCCCTCCGGTGCCACAATTGGCACCTTTCAGGGGGGAGGGGGGTGCAGATACCTGTATAATACAGGTATCTGCCCTGCCCATATCCGAGGATGCCCGCCCATATACAAGGGTTCCCGTTGTGTCTTGGGAAACACACAGTTCCCAGGACACAACGGGGACTAATAAAGACACGCAGCGCGACTCGCGCATGCGCAGTAGGGAACCGGGCAGTGAAGCTGCAAGCTTTGCTTCCTGGTTCCCTGACAGAGGATGGTAGCGGGGCAGCCGAGAGACGAGCTGTCGCTCGTCATCTCCTGCCTGCACCGCTGGAACCTGGAACAGGTAAGTGTCCATTTATTAAAAGTCAGCAGCTGCAGTATTTGTAGCTGCTGACTTTTAATATTTTTGGTGCGGGTGGAACTCCGCTTTAAACTCACAAGTGCTTTTTTTTTATATTGGCTTTTGGAATTTACCATTTGGCCATTTAGATGAAAGGTTTAGTGCTGGAAAACACTTTTTGATAGATAAAAAGTGCATTTTATATACCTCTATCTAGATCAGACCAAAATGTGGGACAAATGAGGAGGAATGAGGGACAGAGGGACATTGCTCCAAATCAGGGACAGTCCCTCGAAATCAGGGACAGTTGAGAGCTATGCAATAGTGTGAACCTACCCTCAATCCAAATGTACTGTGCTGGGTTACTGCAGTCCAAAAATGAACACACAATGTTTAAATGCTAAGACGGGAAATGGAGGTTGAGTCTAATTCTGCTATGAGTACGAGTAGTTGCCCCTTAGGAGGGTGTAAGACATCAGAGACACGTGTGTTGTTGTTTCAGAAAAAGACATCAGCTTAAATGATGTAAGGGCAGGACTCCTGTGAAGCCCCAGGGTGAATTCAGTGAAGTGTGAGAGCTATTATCAGCATTAAGAGCTATTCACCTGATTGTCTATTAGCGATCAATAATAGTCTCTCCGGGATGCGAGTGAGATGTTCTATCGAGCTGTCATCACACATGTACAGCGGAGCCTCCGAGAAAAACCTGACCCAGGAGATTAAATAGAAAAACACTGCCTGTGAGACCCACTTGTCACACGTCATTCTCCTTTTCTCAGCCTGGGTACTTGTTATGCCATCTTTGCCTATTTTCTTCCAGAAACAAGAGTGTGGGGGGGTTAGTAATACGTCTTTCATTGCTGAGACTGCGGCTCTTAACACTTAACAATTCCTCCACATCATGTACATAATAATTTACACAGTAGTCTGAATGTATATTTTAACCACTTCAGCCCCGGAAGGATTTACCCCCTTCCGGACCAGAGCACTTTTTTGCGATTCGGCACTGCGTTGCTTTAACTGACGTTGCTCCCAAACAAAATTGACGTCTTTTTTTCCCCACAAATAGAGATTTCTTTTGGTGGTATTTGATTACCTCTGCGGTTTTTATTTTTTGCACTGTAAAAAACAATTTGACAATTTTTAAAAAAAAACTATTATTTTTTACTTTTTGTAGAAGAATACGTATCGGCCTAAACTGAGGGAAAGTTTTTATATATTTTAAATATTTAACTCCTGCCCCTTTAAGAGACTCTGTGCATACCTCACTTGAAAAAGGTAAAGGAACCTCTCATAGTGTAATATATAGAGTTGTATTTAAAAAATATATCAAATTGCACTTATATCAATGTCAATATACTCAGGCATGTATAAAGCCCTTTCCATTTTACTCTACCAACATCAGTAATATTTAAAATATTTAAAATATTCTTCTACATATTTTTGGTAAAAAAAATGCAATAATCGTTTATTGATTGGTTTGCGCAAAAGTTATAGCATCTACAAAATAGGGGATAGTTTTATGGCATTTTTATTGATAGCTTTTTTTTTTTTACTAGTAATGGCGGCGATCAGCGATTTTTATCGGGACTGCGACATTATGGTGGACACATCGGACAATTTTGACACATTTTTGGGACCATTGGCATTAATACAGTGATCAATGCTAAAAAATTGCATTGATTACTGTAAAAATGTCACTGGCAGTGAAGGGCTTAACCACTAGGTGGCGCTGTAGGGGTTAAGTGTGTCCTAGGGAGTGATTCTAACTTTGGGAGGGAGGGGCTGTGTGTGACACATCACTGATCACCGCTCCCGATTACAGGGAGCTGTGATCAGTGACAGTGTTATTAGGCAGAACGGGGAGATGCTTGTTTACATTAGCATCTCCCCGTTCTTCCTCATTATGAGGCGATCGCGGGTATGCCCACGGACCCGCGATCACGGTCACGGAGCTCCTGGTGGGCACACGCGTCACCACGAGCCGCCTCGTTAATCTGCCTGTACGCGCTCTTCTGCCATAGTATATCTGTGTGAGGCAGTCGGGAAGCGGTTAAAGTGATGCCAAACTTTTGTTTTGAAAAAAATTTCTACTAAATTCTATTCTATATATTCTTAGCTAAAAAAAAGTAATTTATATGGCTCTCGGCCTCCCCCAAATCTCCATTTTTTTTTTTTTTTTTTTTTTAGCTGCTGTGATCTGACGGTGCGCAAACCTTTGAAGAGCGTTGGTGATTTGGTGACTGGTTGCAGGCCACAATGAAATACATTTTGAATAGCATGATGAAGATTTTAAACAATCAGGATTATCATTTTCCATAGGACCGATCCCCATTGGATGTTTACTCACTGTTTAGTAACCTTCATAAAAATCTCATTTTTTTATTAAACAGATCACCATTAGGCTGGCTTCACACTGGGGCGGTGCGGGGCGGCGACGGTAAAGCAGCGCTATATTTAGCGCTGCTTTACCATCGTTTTACCCGCGGTATGCGGCCGCTAGCGGGGTGGTTTTAACCCCCGCTAGCGGCCGCAAAAGGGTTTAAAAACCTCCGCAAAGCGCCGCTGCAGCAGGCGGTTTGCGGGCGGTATCCCCGCGGTTTCCCATTGATTTCAATGGGAAGGAGCGGTATAGGAGCGGTGAATACACCGCTCCTTCACCGCTCCAAAGATGCTGCTAGCAGGACTTTTGTTGCGGTCCTGCTAGCGCACCGCTCCAGTGTGAAAGCCCGCCGGCTTTCACACTGGAGTGAATGGGCCGGTTTTTTCAGGCGGTACACAGGCGCTATTTTTAGCGCCGTACCGCCTGAAAACCGCCCCAGTGTGAAAGGGGCCTTAATCCAACTCTTGCTCTCAGGTGTGACCAGCCAAAATCAGTGTTGCAGCCTTCACTATATCAGGGTCTTTGCAGCCATCGCTTGAATTGCCAAAACAAGAACTGTGGACAATCTAGAAAAAAAAAAAAAAAAACAGACCAGGGGAGCACATGTCCTAGTAGTGCAATAAACTTATTTTTTAACCCCTTTGCATCGAAGGGTTGAACTAATCTAAATGCCTAAACCAATAAAACAGCGCTGGCAAACAGAATTGTGATCAAATAATGAAAAAATTCCCACAAAATTGACTTGCATCAAAAATTGTGTATGATAAAACTATTATATATGTGACCAAAATAATTAGATGAGTGACATAATAAAAAATGACCATAAAACTAATTCCATGTGTATCAAATTAGTGATAGACCACAAACAAATATGTGATGAGAAATAAAAAAATGTGAATTTGTCCAGTAATTAACCAAAAAAACCAAGACCAAAGTACATATGAGCTCCTCCTTGGAATGGACTCACCGGACCAGTAGACAAACAGCAAAGCAGAGGGCAGATATGCAGACAAGCTGTGATACGGCAAGCAGGCATAAAAAGCAAAGCTGGAGAAAAACAGGCCAGAGGATCCAGGGAGCGATGTATGCACACAGGGCACAGTAATTTTCTTGGGGGTGTTGGACCGGTAAAAGAAGAGAGCAAATTGTAAATGCTGTAGAAGGATATTAAAATGCGCACTCTGCGCTACTTACAGGATGCAAAGGGGAAGGCAAACTTCTCAGATACTTCCGTGGTTGCAGCTGATCCAGCGTGCGCTCCACGGGAACAGGAAGTGGCGTCAATGGTTCTTTGGCCGGAAATTACGTAGACGCATTTCGCCCCTCCTCCAGGGCGTCATCAAAAGCATAATTTTGAAACTTTAAAACGTGTTTGTAAAACTGTATATATCATTGTGCATCCAGGTGGATTATACCGCATTTTTTTCAGGACAAATCGTAATGGACATCTCCCGATTCTTTTTTTTATTATCATAAAAGGAAATTTGGCCCAAAATAGTATAAAAATTGTATAAAAAATAAAATAACCTTCCACCAAAGAACAACTAAAATTAAATGATCCTGCTCCTGATGATCATAGTGATACCACATTCGATACACAGACCAAAAACAATAGTGCCCATTTTGCTTTTTTTATCCATCCTAAAACATACTGACAAAAAAAAAAAAAACTCTGTAAAAAAATAAAAAAATTAAAACTGACCCTGGCACAGACCTACATCAAACCTTGATCTTGGTATTTTTTTGTGTTTTTTTTTTTTTTTTATTATTATTATTTATTTAATTTTTTTACACAGTTTTTTTTCTGCAGGGATAGAGATACCATGTATCTCTCTCCTCTATTCACAGAGAAAGGAAACACGAGGGTGGGCTTCACAGTGACTGATCACTATGATAGCCAATCAGAGGCTATCACAGCGATCGGGTGACCCAGAATCGGAGATCCAGGTCCCGATCGTTCGTAAGGAGCTCTCCGTGAGACCCCGGTCTCTGTGCTTGGAGCGCGCCGTGCTGCAGATGGACACAGTTGACCGACTTTGGGTTCCTAGCACCAAGTGGCCCCGAGATACGGGGCCCCAAAGTCGGGTCGGAAAATGTCAAGCACTTTTCTGCAGCAGAGAATGACATTTTCCGAACCGACTTTGGGGCCTCGTATCTCGGGGCCACTTGGTGCTAGGAACTCCATATTTGGATATGTTATAGTGTTGGTTCCACTGGGTTTGTACACCAAATTTCCTAGCACCAAGTGGCCCCGAGATACGGAGTCGGAAAATTTAATTTTTTTGCTGCAGAAAAGTATAAGTATTTTTTTGCTGACTCAAGTATTAGCCGAGGGGGGCACTTTCAGCACAAAAAAATGTGCTGAAAAACTCGGCTTATACTCGAGTATATACGGTACTCACTATACTTTAAATTCCTTTAACAACTTTTGATTTTTGATTTTTCCTTTTTCTATCTGTAATGTATTATCTTAAAGCGTAACTCCACTTTTGTTGCGAAAAAAACATTCCCCTCTGGGTGATCTCTGTACATTGCAAGGATTATAATAACCTTTGTTGCAAATTCCTACCTTTTGTTATTCTGAAGAAATCCCTGTGTGTTTCTCTGTGCCTCTGTACCGAGTGGGTCTAATGGGAGGGGTTTCATAATTAACTGTCAGTTGTGGAGCTGCAGGGCACTAATGAGGAAATCTGCTGGGCCTGCATCCCTTTAGACGTGTTCCTATTGAAAGTATCTCTCAGAAAATGAAATTTTTGTTGCAAGGAATGCCTGAAATCTGATTTGTATCTTAGGAAGACTTCTGGGAAAATTGGTGAGCCAATCACACAAGCAGGAAATTATGTTTCTGGGGAGTGGTCAGTAAACACTCTGTATACAGAACAACTCCAGGTAGTCATATTTCAATGTCTTCTCAGAAAATTACATTGACTGCAGATTAAAAAGGAAAGGTAATTTATAATATTCAATTACAATATGATTAGTGTCGCAATTATATGCACTATTTTTTTTCCCCACGAAAGTGGAGTTGCCCTTTAATTGTACAGTACAGGACACAGGCAGAATTGTTATACACCATGAGTTATATAGGCATGTACCTTCAGGTAATTGGAGACTGGCAAAGTTTTAGCAGATACACCCTCTGGGCACCTCCTTATAACCCTACCCACTCAGTTGGGCTGATTTACTAAAACGGGAGAGTGCAAAATCTGGTGCAGATTTGCATACAAACCACTCCGCTTGCAGCTGTTTTTTTGTCAATGTTTAACCACTTTCAGACCGGACCATTTTGCTGGCTTAAGACCAGACCACTTTTTGCAATTCTGCACTGCGTCGCTTTAACTGACAATTGCGCGGTCGTGCGACGTGGCTCCCAAACAAAATTGACGTCTTTTTTTTCCCTACAAATACGAGAACGTATGACGAGAAGACCAGAGCAAGAAGAAGCGGATCAGAGGAAGAAGATGATGGAAGAAGAAGATGGAAGAAGATGCCGGAAGGAGAAGATGAAGAAACCGAAGGATGAAGAAAGGAAGAAGGAAGACCAGAAGAAAGAAGATTTTAATAAAGGAATTGTCAAAGACCGTCTCCTGTCATTTTTACCATTTTTGACACTTTTTTGGTGAAATGGTAGGCGTACTTTTGTACCCCCTTACCATTTCACACAGGGGGGGGGGTGGGATCTGGGGGTCCACTTGTTAAAGGGGGCTTCCAGATTCCGATAAGCCCCCCGCCCGCAGACCCCCACAACCAATGGCCAGGGTTGTGGGAAATAGGCCCTTGTCCTCATCAACATGGGGACAAGGTGCTTTGGGGGGGACCCCAAAGCACCCTTCCAATGTTGAGGGCATGTGGCCTGGTACGTTTCAGGAGGGAGGGGGGGGGGCGCTCTCATCCCCCCTCTTTTCCTGCGGCCTGCCAGGTTGCGTGCTCGGATAAGGGTCTGGTATGGATTTTGAGGGGGACCCCACGCCATTTTTTGGGGGTTTTTTGGCCGGGGTTCCCCTTAAAATCCACCCCAGACCTCAAGGGTCTGGTATGGATTTTGAGGGGGACCCCACGCCATTTTTTTTTTTTTGGCTGGGGTTCCCCTTAATATCCATAGCAGACCTGAAGGGCCTGGTTATTGAATTTGGGGGACCCCCACGCTTTTTTTCTTTTATTTTTTTTATTTTTTATCAATGGCTTTCAATGAATGACTGTTCTCTGTGTTACGGGAGCCGTCAATTCATTAGCCGCGAGTGATTTTAAATAGCTTTTTTTCCTGCAAAAATGACACTTTGTGCAGGGACAGTTCTAAGCACAGGAAACATGCGCCCCTTCACAGGCAACCTATAGACACCCCCCAGATGTGATACTGCAATGCTGTACTAACAGCACGCACACACTAATCCCCAGAATCACAGCACATAATGTCAGCAGTCAGCAGCACATAACACTGACACGCTGGAACACAACACAATATACGAGGCCGCCGGCGCGGCGGCCTTTTATACTGTGGGGCGTGTACTAAACCCCCTGAGCTATAATTGGCGATCCTGCCTGTGGCCAATTATTGCTCTCCTCGCCGCTGGCTCTTTGATTGGCCAAGCATGCGGGGTCACAGTGCATGCTTGGCCAATCATCAGCCAGCAATGCACTGCGACTGGCGCAGTGCATTGCGGGCCGCTCGCATCACACGAATTTGATGCGAGCGGCCCAAATAGTTCTGGGCTTGCCGAGCAGGCGAACGCCTGATGTTCGATTCGAACATGGGTTCGAATCGAACACCGGGCCCATTCCTAATTAAAACCTTGGGAGCCATACTCAGAACACAAACTGTAGGATCGACCTGTATGTTTGCTTTGGACACTGGATCCTGGGTGGGCGCTCCCTTGGCACTCGGTGTTAAAGGATTGAGGGGTTTCTGAGTCTGTGATTCCTACCTGGCTAAAAGAAAAAAGTATTATCAAACCTGGAAATCCTTTTTGCCTGGTGTAAATACAGATCAATCCTATAAATTACGCTGTACCTCGCATGGCCTTCCTACAATCAGGTTTTGGCCAGAACTTGGCTTTAAAGCAGTATGTGGCTCCATTCACACTTTGAATATCAGTCGCATGACAAATCCCACCCATTCTTTTCGCTGGCACCCATTCAAATCAGTGGGACTTAGAAAAGGTGCCTGCCTTACTTTGGTGCGACTTTTGATGCGACTGATCCATAGAATGTAGTCGGATCAAAATCGCACCCAAAGTCACATCAAAGTCGCGCTCCAAAGTCTCACTGGAAGTGGTGCAACTTTGGAGACGTACTAATTTGAATGGAGCCTTAAAACCCAAAAGCAAACATTTTATTATATTGGAGCTTACCAATTCTTAGATGTTTTGGCTGTATTAGTTTTCTTTTTTTAGGCTTTCTTTCTTCTATTTTCATCTGGTAATCCAGCTAGCAATGATCTTAAAAAAGAACTGAAAAGTAGACCGTGCTCTTATAAATGCAAATAATATCCAATAAACAATTGTGCAAAAATTCAAAGCCCATAATGAACCAAATAAGGTGCCTAGTGCAAATGAATACATCCAAAGATGATGAAAAGGGTCACGCCAAAGAAAATAGTGCTCTTCCTCTTATCCCAGTAGAATCACAATGCAAATATATGACCTCTTTTCTCAAAGGAGGTCAAACTCGCCAATGGTATTCCCATGGGTACTCCTGTATACAGCTTTTGAGTTGTCAGTTAGCTAATGATATCCTGTACACATGGACAACTGGACGCCATCATATACCTAATAGTACTCCATATCTCCTAACTGTCCCTGATTTTGAGGGACTGTCCCTAAATTGGAGCAATGTCTCTCTGCCCCTCATTCATCCTCATTTGTCCCACATTTTGTTCTGAACTATATATATGTATATAAAATGCACTTTTTATCTATAAAAAAGTGTTTTCCAACGCTAAACCTTGCATCTGATTTTTAAATTGCTCCATTTAAAAATTCCAAAAGTCAATATAAAGGAATTGTAGCGGTAAAAAAACACTTGTGGGTTTAACCAATTTTGTTTTTTGGTACAATTCTCCTTTAAGGGGGCATGACTGGGGGTGTGTCCTAGGTCTGCATACTTTTGCTGATAGGTGTCCCTCATTCCCATCTCAAAAAGTTGGGAGGTATGGTACTCCTGCCCCTTTAAGAGACTCTGTGCATACCTCACTTGCAAAAGGAAAAGGTAAAGGAACCTCTCATAGTGTAATATATAGAGTTTTATTTAAAAAATATATCAAATTGCACTTATATCAATGTCAATATACTCAGGCATGTATAAGCATGGAAAAGCCCTTTCCATTTTACTCTACCAACATCATAAACCATGTAAAGTGACAAAATAAATGTGAAAGTGAAGCAACTCAAACGACAGCCTAAGGCCAGCCATACACAGTTTGAATCAACCAACTTGGGTACAACCAGCCTTCCGGATTCCCTCCTGTAATTATCGCTAGGGGCTGCTATAGCTGCTAGCAATAACCACGGTCTTCTCCCAGCGGGTACAGCTTTCCCCTCCCACCCCCGTCACGAGAAGACAATAGCTGATTTCCCTGTCAACACTATCTGTGTTAATGGGGGAGTCGTGAAAATTGTGAGCAGGCATGAGCAGGGCAAGGTTAAGACTGAGACAGGAAACAAGGGGAGCAGGGTATGGAGTACTGGATGCAGGGAGCAGAGTCAGGTAACGGATCCAGTACAGGAACAAGGCTCCGGATCAGGCAGGTACATGGCTCACAGGGAGAACACTGAAGCACTGAACCTCAATTAAGGGTAAGATTAAAGGATAAGTTCACCTTTCATAACATGTTACACCCATATTCAGGGTGTAACATGTTACAAATGGACCGCCTCCCGCACCTTCCCGATTCCCGATCTAAAGCTAGCGGGGATCCTCTATACCCCCCCCCCCCCCCCCCGCTAGCTGTCACAATTTATTTAAAAAAATGTGGTCGAGCGGGGCTCCACCCACCCGGCCACATCACTCATTTACAGTGTCCTGTGAATGGAAAACTTCAAGGTCCGGCAGCCTTTGTGGTTTTCAATAAACGACTACATCGCTGTGGTGTGTACAGGATGTATGGGCACACAGATACACTGGCAGATCCTGCATGGCACCAGCGATCCGCTGATCGCTGGTGCAATGCTTTACAAGCTCCAAACAAAAATTAAATGTTCGTTTTTTCACCTGCAAAAAAATGTGCATTTATTTATTTTTTTTCAAAAAAGTGAACTTACCCTTTAACCCCCTTTCACCTGCTGTATAGAATGACGGGGACAGGGTGCTCTCTTGTTCTGGGATGACATCATATGACGTCGCCTCCATTCGGGGGCAGGCAGTGCAGCGATCATGGCCGCGCTGCGTCCCTGGGACGGATTTCGGTAAAGAGCCAGTGACGAGAAATGACGGGTATCGTCTCGCCTCACACTGACAGCGCGTGAGGAGGAGACCTGTACAGATAATCGGGGGACTGATCATCAGTGCAGCCCCAACAGTGCCCACCAGTGATGCCAATCAGTGCTGCCTATCAGTGGCCATCAGTGCTGCATATCAGTGCCTCATTAGTGCCGTCTCATCAGTGCTACCTCATCAGTTCCCATCAGTGCAGCCTCATCAGCACACATCAGTGAAGGAGGATAATTAATTAAATCTTTTCTGACAAAAAATAAGTAAAACATTTTTTGCAAAAAAAAAAAAAACAGCAGTGATTAGATATCACCAAAAAAAAGCTCTATTTGTGTGAACAAAAGGATAAAAATGTAATTTAGGTACATGGTTGCATGACCGCGCGATTGTCATTCAAAATGTAACGGCGCTGAAAATTGGCCTGGGCACAAAGGAGGTAAAAGTGCCCCTTATCGAAGTTGTTAAATACCTCCCAGCAGCCCACGTCAGGTGCAGCCTAATTACTCAAATAAGGTGGCTGCTGAGAGACACCCGATGGTGGCCACCGGAACTGCGCCCTTCGCAGGCCATTTTCATGTGTTCAGATTATAATCTACAAAAGCATCTTGGACTCTCTTTGCATTTTGGTTTTATGCCTGCCCTATTTTTTGTAGAAAGCATTCAAAGCCTGACTGGAAAAGACTGCTCCTTACCAGCATGTTGCAGAGACGGACCGTTGCTCTCTGTGTGGAAACAGTGGTCTCTCTAAAGGGGTTCCACAGGCAGCGAGACATTTCCTGATCTGTGCAGCTGCGAACCGGGAAATGTCTCACTGGCTGTGATTAGCCGTGTGCAGTGTCAGCTTCCTGGCGGGATCGGACACGTGGGATTTCAACACGCCCGATGCCCATCTCTAGTTTTAAGTCACAGCTAGAGCTCTCCGATCAGCAAGGAGTATGAGCTTTGGTGATTACAGAGCTATAGGTCTGAGGGGTGTGTTCGACATCTGTAGACTCTGTATAAAGACCACTGGTTCCACAAACACAGAGCAATGGTCCTTCTCTGCAGCATGCTGGCAGGACAAACATTTTTTTATTTTACTCAGCAGTTGTGGCTACTTTCTAAAAGAAACAAATGGTAAAACCTTGCACATGTTTTGTTTTCATAAACCTGAAATAAATGAAGTTGTTATAAACTCAAAGTTCAATTAGGCTTTAAAGGGGTTGTAAAGGTTTTTTTTTTTAAATACCAAACATGTCATACTTACTGTAGATTATAAAGTAAAGTATAATCTGAGTGGCTCTATAATATCCTGCACCTCATCCCACTTAGTAAAATTGTGAATATGGAGGAATAGGATTATAACGGTGCTACTGACAAACGGTTCATGACAAGTATATATATATAATATTTCTTTATTAGTACAAAAAGAGCAAAAATATCAAAATAGTTAAAATAAATGGTAGAGCATATACATGATATATATATTGGGTTGCTGATGACCCACAGGAAAAAGAAAAGGTGGTCACAGATGGAAGTTGAATCCCAACATGTTTCGCCAATGATGGCTTCCTCAGGGGATAGTATGGCACCACCACAAAGATCCAGCTCTAACATGGAAGGCAAAAGGAATATATATATAAGTATTGACACATAAGGACACAAAAACAGACTTTGTCATGACCTTAGGCAGATGTGCAGCACATACCTAAATCATTCCAGAGCCAGGAGATGGAAAATGTTGGGGGTTGCCTCCCCAAAATTGGGGTGGGACAAAGGTGGATGTCAAAAAACTAGCCGCATTAAGGTGAAAAACCTTGATGGTTTACAACCCCTTAAAGGCTATTGATAATGGACCCCAAACTCCACGCCCATGAGAGTTTCCTAAATTGTTTTATACTTGGTACATTATGGACTGCCCAGAAAATGTTTACAATCTCATTGCTCCCAACTGTCCCTGATTTCGAGGGACTGTCCCTGATTTGGAGCAATGTCCCTCTGTCTCTCTGTCCCTTATTCCTCCCCATTTGGTCTGATCTATATAGTTGTATATAAAATGTACTTTTTAGCTTTCAAAAAGTGTTTTCCAGCGCTAAACCTTTCATCCAACTTCTAAATTGCTGCATTTGTAAGATGTCAAAGCCAATATAAAGGAATAGTAGTGGTAAAAAAAAGCACTTGTAGATTTAATTAACTTTTTTTTTTTTTTTTTTTTAACCGCTTCAATACCGCCCGCCGTCATATGACGCCCACAAGGTGGATCTACCATCCTGGGTGGGCGTCATATGACGTCCTCGGATTCCCGGCCGCCCACGGCATCGCTCGGGACCCGGTGCGAGTGCCCGGCGGCCGCGATGTCCGCCGGGCACCCGCGATTGCCCGTTAAAACAACGGGACCGGGCGGGAACGTGGAGCTGTGTGTGTAAACACACAGCTCCACGTCCTGTCAGTGCAGAGGAGACCGATCATGTGATCCCAGTACGGAGGAACACATGATCGGTCTCCTCACCTTAAGTCCCCTCCCCCTACAGTTAGAATCACGTCTATTAGGGAACACATTAACCCCTCCAGCGCCCTCTAGTGTTAACCCCTTCCCTGCCAGTCACATTTACACAGTAATCATTGCAATTTTATAGCAACGATCGCTGTGTAAATGTGAATGGTTCCAAAAATGTGTCAAATGTGTCCGAAGTGTCTGCCGCAATGTCGCAGTCACGAAAAAAAAATCGCAGATCCCCGCCATTACTAGTAAAAAAAAAAAAAAAAAATTCAATAAATCTATCCCCTATTTTGTAGACGCTATAACTTTTGCGCAAACCGATCAATATACGCTTATTGCGATTTTTTTTTACCAAAAATATGTAGAAGAATACGTATCGGCCTAAACTGAGGAAAAAAATAGTTTTTTTTTTAAAAAATGGGATATTTATTATAGCAAAAAGTAAAAAATATTGTGTTTTTTTTTCAAAATTGTCGCTCTTCTTTTGTTCATAGCGCAAAAAATAAAAACCGCAGGGGCGATCAAATACCACCAAAAGAAAGCTCTATTTGTGGGGAAAAAAGGACGTCAATTTTGATTGGGTGTAACGTCGCACGACCGCGCAATTGTTAGTTAAAGCGACGCAGTGCCGAATCGCAAAAAGTGCTCTGGTAAGGAAGGGTGTTTAAAAGCCCTGTATTGAAGTGGTTAAGGAGGTGTGGCAAGGGGCATGTCCTATGCCAACATACATTTGTTAGTAGGTGTCCCTAATTCCCATCTCAAAATGTTGGGAGGTATGCAATCTTGCAGATACAATTTAAGAACTGCTTATGAAACAGGTCCTTAACTGCTTCCCGACCAGTGCACGCCGTTTGGGACCCCCGTGAGGCCGGTCGTGGGTCCCACGGACTCGATCGCCGCGGGGACACCCGCGATCATCTCACGGGAAGTTCTGCCTAGCAACTAGTGACGCCGATCTCTGCTCCCTGTGATTGGAGCAGAGATCAGCATTCACTAGCTGACAGCCACGCCCCCCCCCCACAGTAAGAAACACACCCTTAGGCATACTTAACCCCTACACTGCCACCTAGTGGTTAACCCCTTCACTGCCAGTGTCATTTATACAGGAATCAATGCATTTAAATAGCATTGATTGCTGTATAAATGACAATGGTCCCAAAAATGTCCGATGTGTCCGCCATAATGTCGCAGTCACAATAAAATTTGCTGATCCCCGCCATTACTAATGAAAAAAAAATTATTAATAAAAATGCTATAAAACTATCCCCTATCTTGTAAACGCTATAACTTCTGCGCAAACCAATCAATAATCGCTTATTGCAATTTTTTTTACCAAAAATATGTAGAAGAATACGTATCGGCCTAAACTGAGGGAAAAAAAACGTTTTTTTTATATATTTTTGGGGGATATTTATTATAGCAAAAAATAAAAAAGAATGCGTTTTTTTTTTTTTCAAAATTGTCGCTCTTTTTTGTTTATAGCGCGCAAAAAATAAAAACCGCAGGGGCGATCAAATACCACCAAAAGAAAGCTCTATTTGTGGGAAAAAAAGGACATCAATTTTGTTTGGGAGCTACATCGCACGACCGCGCAATTGTCAGTTAAAGCGACGCAGTGCCGAATCGCAAAAAGGGGCCTGGTCCTTTGGCTGCAAATTGGTCCGGTCTGAAAGTGGATAATGAGGTCATGGTGCTGTCAGAAGATGGCCCACAGTTTCTCTTGTCATTGGGTCGTATTGCTCTTAAACCTCTTCTCTTCCACACATGGCTCGTAAATCAGACTTAATATGAAGCAAACTCTCCCAGTGCATTCTAACTCCAGTTGTACTGAAATAAAGGGTGCACACAAAGCAGAGATGGGAGAAGAGGAGGGAGAATATTGCTTGGCTCACAATGAAACCACATTAAAAACAAGCAAGCCTTTAAAATCCCTAATAAAAAGTTGCTGTATGGCTGTGTAATAAACTATCTGCTTTTAATAAATATTTGGCGGTTATTCTATCGGAGCTCTGGTAACAAACAGTAGGCATGTTACAGAGATCTGGCTTAATTTGTTAGAAGATTTATGTGAACCATGTGTATTGGCATCTCATAATACCCTTTTATTGCCGTTTATTGCTCGAATCCTATCTGTAGCAGAGGGGTTAACCTGGCAAGCCAGAGAAGGGCTAAACGGTTTGCAACGCAATGCCAGAAAACCCGCTGTGAAGTGGGAAGATGGTTCATCACACAAAGCGTCCCGGTGTTGGGAATTATAAACACATGGCAACGTTTTGCAAAACACTTTCTCCCCCAATAAATAAACCTCTTAGGGATGCGAAACAGCGCAGAGGGAGTCACAAGTACAGATCTTGCTGGCAAGCCCTGGAACTGGTCTACTGACAAATCTAGAGGCGGCGTGCTCTGGCCTCGATGGTGTTGGCAAGGCAATGCACACAGCCTTGTACACGCTTATTTTGAAAGACTGCAGCATTTATGGCTGTACATTATTGAGAATTGAAGAGATGCCCATACTGTAGTCACAGCTGTCTCTGCACGTCTGTCTACTGTTCAAAGATAGAATTACTTGCGCAGATGATTGCAGTGGAGGTCTGTGTATGATAACTGTTTAGATTGGTATAATTCATTGCATACATGGGGCATATCACAGTGCAGGCAGACTTGCTGGGTTCACTGAAATAATTATTAAAGGAGAAGTACTGCCTAAGCTCGTTTGGCTCTACTTCTCCTGTGGATCGCAAGAGTGCAATTTGTTCTGCACTCCCTCTGACCTGTTTTCAGCAGACAGTGGGCTGAAGTCACAGAGCTTGTCTAGGCTGGGGCAAGATCACGACAATAAAGTCGGGATCCGCCCACAACCCTGGACCGGGACCTGTCACAGCCTCTCAGCGAGACACTGAGAACCTGAACCAGTAGCTCCTGCCCCCTCCACAGCTCAGCTCTGTGTGCACTTGTCGGGCTGAGGAGGAGACGAGCAGTCAAATATTTCAAGAAGAGCCATTGGTTTAAATACAAACTGTACAGCAAAAAGATCTTAGGATCAGCGGTGCAGCCAACCAAGATACACCAACAGGGTTCTCATACTACTATCCGACCCCAGTGTGCCTTCTTGGCGCCCTCCTACATCTTTTCACCGTGACATACGTAACAACCCCAAACAATTGGAGCAATCTGTGGCATCTTTTACCCTCTTGGATGCCTGGCCCCCTCCTCTTTTTTGACGGGTATTCGTTTCTTGTCAAACAATGCCATTTAGGAGAACATAAGGTGAAGAAGCTCCTCCTCCCAGCCGTTGCTTTTAAATCAAATTATAATGCTCCTGTATACGATATTTTGATTCACTGAATGTTGTTACACTCTCACGTCTGAAGAAGGAGGAAACTACCAATCTCCGAAACGCGTCGGGTGTGAGATAATTTTCATGAGATACATTCATACTTTGTACCTTGCAAATTAAGTACTGTTTGAACATTCCAGTTCTTCTTTTATCTCTATATATATTTTTATGTATGTTAATACTCCATATATCAATTTTTTGTAATAAACGTTTTTCAACTTATACTACTTCGTTTTCAATCTGGGGTTAAAAGTTTTTATGCCTTAAAAGTCCAACCCATAGGGGATCCCCCCTTTCTTTTCTGTGTGTGTGTGTGTGGGGGGGGGGGGCAGAGCAGAGAGCTGGTGTCAGAAACCATGAAATCAGAACCGAGACAGAAGTACAGTTAGATCACACTTGTTTAATAATAAGAGTAAAAAGAACAAACGTAGTCAAAACATAGCCAAAGTTCCAATGCCATAGGTAACAATGCCACCCAGTGGTAGAGGAGAGAAGTGCATCAAACTCAGAAGTAGGAAAAGAATCGGGAGATCCCCTAACAATTGGCTAGGTTAGTTACCACCTAGTAAACTAGATTTTACAGCACCCATGTTCAAGGCCAGGGTGCTACATAGGCAAGTATGATTTTGAAAAAAAAAAAAAAAAAAAACACTTGTAAGAATTAGTATAATCCCTAAAACATAAAGCACATTACTAATATAAACTCAGAATAGGTTTTGCAGTCTTTTCTATGCGGTAAGGACTCATTAAACCAATGACAAATGCGTGTACATCAGTGCATATGTGTTGCAGGTGTACCGCTAATCTGGCTGCACATCCATGACGTGACTCTCCCTTTCCACCACATCCCAAAGGTTCACTATTGGATTGAGATCTGGTGACTGTGGAGGCCATTGGAGTACAGTGACCTCATGTTCAAGAAACCAGCGGTGAGATGATTTGAGCTTTGTGACATGGTGCATTATCCTGCTGGAAGGAGCCATATTTATTTATTTAATTCACTTGCAATGTGCTGTTGAACTTGCAAGGGAAATTAAAGGGACTAAATGCCCAAATTTACAAAAAAATTGTGGATCCCATCGATCAGAAACTATCTATTTTTTTACTTTGACTACTGACTACTGTACTTAACCTCCCTGGCGGTATGATTATGTCTGGAATTTTGTGCTGAAAGCGGTACAATTATTTTGCATGGAAATTTGGCGTTTTTATATTGTAGGCATGCAATTCTTATGAATAACTCACTTAAATCTGTCCAAACCAGAGTCTAGTAGACATCCTGGGTATGATAAAGTTTGAAACACAAAATCATAAATTATAATAAAATAAAAATATATATAAAAATTATTCAATAATGTAATCAAATCAAAAACACAAAAATTTGCTCAGTTGCAGAATAGTCGCTGTCATTAAATTTAGTGTTTGATGATGAATTGTGATTCTAATGTATTATCGCTGTTTTCTAGCTGGTCTAAAACCACTTTTGACATAAAGGGACACTTTTTGGTTGCTATGGACAATCTCCAGTTTCCAGGCAGAAAAAAATCTATTTATTATATAAAATGACATGCAGGGCACTGGGCAGACCACTAGGGACAAAGGGGATGTGTATTTTTTTTATACAGTACTGTAATCTGTAAGATTACAGTACTGTATGTGTGTTGTGTTTTTTTACTTTTTTGAATTTGGGGCTGATCTCCGCTCCCGTGCGTCGTAACGTCACAGGGAACAGAGATCAGCGGCACTCGGGCACTGTGTGAATCGAGCGAGCAGAGGGCTCACACACACAGCGGGGAGACATCGCAGGATCCAGGGGATAAGGTAAGTAACTTCCCCCTGTATCCTGCAATGCGAGCCCGAGTCTGGCTCGGGGTTACCGCTTTTGGTACAAAAATCTCACCCCGAGCCAGACTCGGGAATACCGCCAGGGGGGTTAAACTATGAGAGAATATATAAGTTGCTCATAGAACAAACACCCTTCCTCTTCCATCACAGATCTCCATGTCACCATTATTGCCTTCCTTTTCTACCTTTACCGTTTTCCCATAGTACTCCTCCCCCTCATTATTTAAAAAATTTTTTCTTCATTATATATCTTAATACGACACTGGTTATAAACGTAGCCTGTAAATTATACATCTTTCGCTACTAGTGTTCATTTATCTGATAGATCCAATATGCAATCTACTTGAAATGGGAAAAAGACCCTTTTATGGGATTTTGAAGGCAACAAAGAAAGAAAAATGCATAATCATTTATATATAAAACCACTTTTTATTACAAAACTCTAAGAAAAACAGTCTTGTGTACAATGGATCTTGGCCTAAATATGGCCACGTGTTTTTAATATCAATATGCCGTTGATACTTTGGCAATGTTACATATCTCTTTGGAGGATTTGATATTCAGCAGATAGTTTGCTTGGGCATCATACATCCAACGCGTTTCTAGATTTATTAATTCATCTCTTCCTCAGGGATGATTAGATGCCTTTCAATTTATCAAAAAAATATTACCACTCATGATGACTGCCCATATCAACCTCCACTTGCTTGTGAGCAGGGGTGAATTCTTGCAAGGATCATAAAGATTCCCATACCATGGAAAAGGGACTTGTAAAAATTACACATTAAATTTTTCACTGCTGTTCACGCAAACCAAGCTGTGAAGGACTGCTCATTGGCACATCTCATAAGATTGTGTCCCTAGAAACATGCAATGTACTATATGTAATGCGATAGAAGGTTTCTGCAATGTTCCCAAATACATGGTTGTGCCTATTAGGTTTGGACCCATGCATGTAATCGCTTGGCTATCATGTAATGTCTGCCATATTGCTTATTGCTTAAATCTCAATAAAAACGTGAACAAAAAACATTGGGGTTTATATAATAACTTCCATTACAACTGTTCTAATCACCGGTAAATACATTGCCTAATTTTGCATTGTGTGTTTAGCTGTACTGGCTAAAGAAGCTTTAGGAAAGAAAAATAGGACATTGAGCTGCATTCAGTACACACACAAGTGTGACACAATACTGGAACTGGAGTGTAGGTATACCCAATAATTTGTAGGTGAGTGAACATAGAGATTTTAGGGCAGTGAAGACTAGAAGACATAATGGGGTGGATTTACTAAAGCTGTAGAGTGCAAAAGCTGGTGCAGCTGTGCATGGTAGTCGTTTCTAGCATCAGCTTGTTCAATTAAGCTTGGACAAAAAAAAAAATTGGAAGCTGATTGGTTTCTATGTAGAGCTGAACCGGATTTTGCACTCTCCAGCTTTAGTAAATCAGCCCCAATTTGTCTGCCTTTTGAGCTAAACATTCTGCAATGTTCTACATAAACACCCATGCGTTTATTGGCCAAGTATACCTTTTTGTTTTCAATATAGAGAGGAAGGAGAGCCTACGAGATACTAACCGTTTCTGCAGAGCGAACACGGACAGAGTCCGCTCTGCTCTATGGGTGTCTGGGTGTAAATGTGGGTGGCTGGGTGTAAATGTGGGTGGCTGGATATAAAGTCCCATGACCATTTACACCTAACTGCCCTCCAATCCAAGATGGAGGCGGGCCGATCCCCTTTCTATTTGTTTTTAGCGGATTGCATTGGAGGTAGGATGGTGTTAACAGACACAAGTCTGTTTACACCCGTCAGTCCATAGGGGTGAATTAACCGTCTGAAAAACTGACAGGTGGACCTGATGGGAATGGTCATGTGAAAGGTCCTCATCAGTGGCGGCTGGTGGTAAATTTTTTGGGGGGGGGCGTGCATCCACAGCCACCCCACCCCCTCCTTGGTTGATCGGGTAACCTGCACCCACTCTGCGCCCACCCTTTTTTGAAGCCTATTAGAGCTTCTGCCTCTAATCGCGGCACTCTGCATGTAGATTAGGGGGCCGGATGCATATGGATGGGAGGGTGGTGCCCCTAATGAACGGGCAGCCACTGCTAGAGGGAACAATGACCATCAGTATAGGTTTTTTCACCATTGCTACTGAGTGTTACTACTGAAAACTACCACTGGGTGTTTGCTTCTGCAATGACAGGAAAATGTTCACTAATGTGCCAAAGACCAGGCACTGCCAATCTATGGGTGAATTTTTAACCATTTCAGCTTGTGTACTTTTATACCACGTACCAGAGCATTTTTTTTCATTTCAGCTATGGGTCTTATTGATTTAATGAGCAATTATTATTACTTTAGTAATACTTTTGATCCTAAAGTAATGCATACATCATGTTTTTTTTGGCACAAACAAGGCTTTCTTTTAGTAATATTGTCTTGCAGAAGTTATGTTATTTTCTATGCAAGCTGCAGCTTTAAAGAAGTAAATTGCAGTTTTTTTGGGCCCAGTGAAAGTTTTGCAATAACTAGTGTTACTGTAGATAACAAAATACAACTTATATTCTTTAATTTTCCTGTGTATAAAAAAAGAAAAGAAAAAAATATTCCTGGTACAAATCATAGTAAAATTATTTACACATAAAATACAGGCGTTACTTGATGAAACTCAAACGCTCGAAAATATAGCAGGACTGTTGTTTTTTGCTTGTCTCTCTCCCTTTTCTCTCTCTTTTTATGTTTTATTATCCAGATGATAAATCAGTTTGTACATCCACATGTCCTATGCTGGAACCCATGTTTTGTCTATTTGTACTGATCAAAGCTTCAATAAACATTATTGCAAAAAATAAAATAAAAAATACAGGCAGTTGTTCCTATTACAAACCCCCAAAAAAATAAAAAATTGCATACGAAGAGTAAAAACAATGTTAAAAAAGGTAATTGATGTGAAAAGGAGATAAGGGAGTTAATTATGGCTGATAAATGTTAACAAATAGTTATAAAGGGTTAAATATGTAATCCCTTTTATTGCTTATGTGGTTGCTTTAACATAGATTATATGTAGATTACATGACAGTCTAAATATATTGTAACAATATTACTAATGTTTGCAGGCATCAATTACACAGGAGCTGATAAAGGACAGAACGGGACCAAGCTGTCCCAAAACGGCCACGGCAGAGTCAGAGGGCGAGGGCATACAAGGTAAGGCAAAGGAACTTGAATGACTTTTTTTTGGAGCATATCTTGTACACCCAAGGCTTCTAACATGCTACATAAATCTCTTCCTACCAGCTTAGCATATGCTTAGCTTATGCAGAAGTGAGCCTGATTTTGCACTTTCCAGCTTTAGTAAATAAACCCCATTGTGTACTTAAAAGTGGGGTATGCCTGTATATGTATGTGTATATATATATATATATATATATATATATATATGTATATATATATATATATATATACACTCACACATTATTACCAAAAGTATTGACGCCTGCCTTTACACACACATGAACATTAATGGCATCCCAGTCTTAGTCCGTAGGGTTCAATATTGAGTTGGCCCACCCTTTGCAGCTATAACAGTTTCAACTCTTATGGGAAGGCTGTCCACAAGGTTTAGGAGTGTGTCTATGGGAATGTTTGACCTTTCTTCCAGAAGCACATTTGTGAGGTCAGGCACGGTAGTTGAACTCACTGTCTGGCCTGTCTCACTGTGCAGGCCAGTCAAGTTCCTGCACCCAAAACTCGCTCCTCCAAGTCTTTATGGACTTTGTTTTGTACACTGGTGCGCAGTCATGTTGGAACAGGAAGGGGCCATCCCCAAACTGTTCCCACAAAGTTGGGTGCATGAAATTGTCCAAAATGTATTGGTATGCTGACACCTTAAGAGTTCCCTTCACTGGAACTAAGGGGCCAAGCCCAACCCCTGAAAAACAACCCCACACCATAATCCCCTCTCCAACAAACGATTTGGACCAGTGCACAAAGCAAGGTTCATATATTTATATATATATATATATATATATATATACACACAAACAAAATTTGTGTTTGCCAGACATACAGTTTAAATTTACAGAGTAATGTAATTCATAGGTAATATATAACACAGAAAAACCCCAAGTGGACAGGGTAACAGAAGGTCATTTGCAAACGGCAAGTGTAGGGAAACCAAACCTTTTTACTTTTTTTTTTACTTTTTATTTTGGATAGCATAAGAAAGTTTTAAATTTCTGTCTGTTTCTCTTTACTCCCTGTCCCTGAGCGTAACAGAAAGCAAAAGGAAAATTATACAAAGAGAGGGAAATTGCCCTTTTAGGCCTGTCACCAGAACAGGTGCCCCCATTGGTAGAAATGCCTTCACATCTTGCTCTTGTGACAACTGTAAAATTTTGCAATTCTCATCACTTTCTGCCCAGTAACAATAGTCCCCAAAACAAAGAAGGTGAATCCACCAAGTTATTATTATTATTATACACGATTTATATAGCGCCAACAGTTTACACAGTGCTTTACAATACAAAAGGTACAGGAGGGCAAGTGAGGACGCAGACAGGAAAAGTGACCAAGGTTTCTCCTTTATTTTATCCAAAACCTTAAAAAAAAAAAAAAAAAGTTTTGGCGATATATACAAATTAACAAAAATAAAATACAAAGAAGTACCAATATGTCACCATAAATAAAAGATCAACTTTACCAATAGAAAGCTCTCTAGTTTTAGTGGGAGTTTGGACCACTGCAAAAGTGTGGTGTTTTTAGCATTGATTTGGTGTTTTTCAGGAATAATAGATAGTTTATAAAGTCCAGCTTGATTGATTATCAAGATATTGAGGTTGATTTACTAAAACTGCAAAATCTGATGCGACTCTGCATAGAAAGAAACCAATCGGCTTCTAACTTCAGCTTGTTCAATTAAGCTGTGTCAAAAAACCTGGAAGCTGATTGGTTTCTATGCAGAGCTGCACCAGATTTTGCACTCTCCAGTTTTAGTAAATCAACCCCATACTGTATATGGAAGAGTTGTTGAACTCACAAAATATAACCAAAATAATAAATTTACAGTATTTTCCTTGTAATGAGTGAGCAGCTAACCTGCAGCCAAAGACCTGACACCTTAAATATTTAAAATATCAGTTCTTGCTCCCTCCACTAGATATTATTGCACAGCTCCATGGGTTTCCAAGGCCACAGTTGACCGCCCCCTCCCCAAAAAATATCAATAAGCTATGTAAATCCAAAATGTTCAACGGACTAAGGTACCAGAAGCAGCCGATTGCCCAGGAAATAAATAAATACTGGACCAACCGGCAGACAGCGGGTGGGGGGGGGTGGTGCCCACCGCCTGCCACTGGTGGTTACATAGAGGCCTGTAAATCACAAGGCTGGCTGGACAGAATTGGAAGGAAAGCTTTTGGCTGGCACCCAGGCATTTCAACTGACAAATTCACTTCCTTCTTAAAGTTGTGCTTTAAAAAAAAAGAAAACTATAGTAGGCAAAAGAAAAAGGAAGTGATTTATGTGGATGGAAGGAATCAATAAGTTATAACTACTTAATTTTACTAAAAAAGGTAAAATGCCTACAAGCCGCAGTGTAAAGAAAAGATGAGCAAGCAAAATCAACATCGGTATTTCCTCACAGCAAGGTAACCCATTAGAGACATGTACACTTCTTGTGGTTCTATCACGCTGCACATTCTGAAAATAAACCTTTGCAGTGTATTGTGCAATGTGGGAAGCATCACACTGCCATGACCAGAAGTTACACATATGGCAGAATTTTTACGGAAGGTTACTGGTTATTAGAAATGACTGGATGAGAGCTGCGGTCAGAAATGCACGTGATGGTCCTTGGTCATTCTTATACTGGTAGGTCATTCACACCAAACTTTCGTCACAAAAGCAATTGTGAAATAACTAGGAGGTACTGTGTAATACAGCATGCAACAATGTAATCAAAATGATCTTAGCAACAAAAGTGGTATGGTTCCAGGGTAACAGTGTGGTTTGTACACTTTAAAAGTGGTAGTTACATAGTGGGTCAGGTTGAAAAAAAGACACAAGCCCATCTAGTTCAACCATAAAAAATAAAAATAAAATAAAAAATATCATACAATCCCATATACCCAATCCTATACCCACAGTTGATCCAGAGGAAGGCGAGAAAAAAAACTAGAAAAGCATCATCCAATCTGCTACAGCAGGGGAAAAAATTCCTTCCTGATCCCAGAGAGGCAATCGGATTTTCCCTGGATCAACTTTAACTATAAGGCCCCTTTCACACTGGGGCGTTTTTCAGGCGTTTTTCAGGCGCTTTAGCGTTAAAAAAAGCACCTGTAAAACGCTTGAAAGAAGCCTCATCTGCAATTCCAATGTGAAAACTCAAGTGCTTTAAGAGCCCTTTCACACTGCCAGCACCCGAAAAACGCTGGTAAAGCGCCGCTTAAACTAGCGGCGCTTTACCAGCGCTTTTCGAGCGCTAGTGGGGCACTTTTAACCCCTGCTAGTGGCCAAAAAAGGGTTAAAATCGCCCACAAAGCGCTGCTGCTACAAGCGCTTTTCAGGCGTTTTTCAGGCGCTTCCCATTGATTTCAATGGGAAGAGGCGCTTTAGGAGCGGTGTATTCACCGCTCCAAAAGCGCTGCAAAGAAGCTGCTTGCAGGACTTTTTCTGACGCCCTGCCAGCGCAGCACCTCAGTGTCAAAGCACTCGGGCTTTCACATTGGGATTGCAGTTGCAGCTTCTTTCAGGCGCTTTACAGGCGCTTATTTTAACGCTAAAGCGCCTGAAAAATGCCATAGTGAGAAAGGGGTCTCAGTGTGAAAGCACTCGGGCTTTCACATTGGGATTGCAGTTGCAGCTTCTTTCAGGCGCTTTACAGGCGCTTTTTTTAACGCTAAAGCGCCTGAAAAAACCCCATTATATTATGTACATTTAGTAAATCATCCAGGCCTTTCTTAAAGGGAGTCTATTCCACATTTTCACAGCTCTTATGCCGCGTAACACACAATCGCAAATTCGGCCAGCAAAAGACTGATGAGAGCTTTTGGTCGGAAAATGCGACTGTGTGTATGCTCCATCTGACTTTTGTCGGCCGAATTCCCGCCAGCAAAAGATTGAGAGCAGGTTCTCAATTTTTCGGTCGGAAAAAGTTCCGATCAGAAATTCCGATTGTCTGTACCACTTCCGACGCGCTAAAATCCTACGCATGCTCGGAAACAATTTGACGCATGCTCGGAAGCATTGAACATAATTTTCTCGGATTGTTGTAGTGTTTTACATCACTGCGTTCTTGATGGTCGAAAGTGCATAGAACTTGTGTGACTGTGTGTGCGCAAGCCAAGCTTAAGTGGAATTCCGTCGGAAAAACCATCCAAGAACGGAAAATCTGCTCGTGTGTACGCGGCATAACTGTGAAGAAACCTTTCCATATTTGGAGATGAAATCTCTTTTTCTCTAGACGTAAAGAGTGCCCCCTTGTCCTCAGTTTTGACCGTAAAGTGAATAACTCAACACCAAGTTCACTATATGGACCCCTTATATATTTATACATGTTGATCATATCCCCCCTTATTCTCCTCTTCTTAAGAGTGAATAAGTTCAGTTCCTCTAATCATTCCTCATAGCTGAGCTCCTCCATGCCTCTTATCAGTTTGGTTGCCCTTCTCTGGACTTTCTCCAGTTCCCCGATATCCATCATTGGGATCAGTGGGAGGAATAGTGCCCATCACTGGGATCGTTGGGAGGAATAGTGCCCATCACTGGGATCAGTTGGAGGAATAGTGCCCATCACTGGGATCGTTGGGAGGAATAGTGCCCATCACTGGGATCAGTTGGAGGAATAGTGCCCCATCATTGGGATCAGTTGGAGGAATAGTGCCCATCACTGGGATCAGTAGAAGGAATTATGCCCCATTGTTGGTGTCAGTGAGAGGAATTGTGCTTCTCTTTTGTGGGGGGGAATAGTGCCCCAAAGGCCAGATAAAGGGCAGCAAAGAGTTGTAGTTTGGAGACCACGACTTTAAGCTGATCACATTCTCAGAGTAAAAAATGCTTCTTTTATATGAAAGAACTTTTGGGAGCCATTTGGAACGTTTTTTTCTCTGGATTTTGCATTATTGGCAGGCAATATTTGAACAAGAGAAATAAATAACAGCCAATAATACTGTCTAAGTGACAGAACAACTGCAATGTATTTATTCCATTTAAAGGGCCTTGACATATACAATTCTTTGACAAAACATCAAATCCTTCATTAGGCTCCAATTATGCATTTTTTTTTTTACCATAAAGCTGCGTTTACATTCTTGACATGAAATCAGCTACTCTTTCAGAATTATAGTGCAGTAGATTGCACATAAAAATATGCCTGACACAAAGAATATGATGGTATTAAAAATGAGCTCTGCTCCCTTGCTGTCAATCTGTCAATCAATTCACTGAATGCTGAACAAAAGAGGTGACTGATCTCTGCACATGAGAGGCCACTCTCTGATCCAGATGTAAAAAACAGGAAAACATCTGGATCGTATTTTATATGGAAGCTGGAAGGTGTTTAAAAAAAAAAAAAAAAAAGGCCATACTTCTCTTGTGGGTCACAGGACTACACTCAATTTTGCAGTCCTGTGACCCAGAATTAGCCAACAACGATCGAAAGCCCAGTGCTGGCTGATATCACAGAGACACTCCAGTCTCTAAATGTATCTAACCACTTTCAGACCGGACCATTTTGCTGGCTTAAGACCGGACCACTTTTTGCGATTCGGCACTGCGTCGCTTTAACTGACAATTGCGTGGTCGTGCGACAAACAAAATTTAGGTCCTTTTTTACCCCACAAATTGAGCTTTCTTTTGGTGGCATTTGATCGCCCCTGCGGTTTTTATTTTTTGCGCTATTAACAAAAAAAGAGCAACAATTTTGAAAAAAACACATTATTTTTTACTTTTCTTTTTGCTATAATAAATATCCCCAAAAATAAATAAAAAAACGTTTTTTTCCCTCAGTTTAGGCCGATACGTATTCTTCTACATAATTTTGGTAAAAAAAAAAATCGCAATAAGCGATTATTGATTGAAGTTATAGCATTTACAAAATAGGGGATAGTTTTATATAGTTTTTTTTTTACTAGTAATGGCAGCGATCAGCGATTTTTTTGTGACTGCGACATTATGGCGGACACATCGGACATTTTTGACCCATTTTTGGGACCATTGTCATTTATACAGCAATCAGTGCTATTTAAATTCACTGATTCCTGTGTAAATGACACTGGCAGTGAAGGGGTTAACCACTAGGTGGCAGTGTAGGGGTTAAGTGTTCCTAGGGGCGTGTTACTAACTGTGGGGGGCGTGGCTGTGATTTAGTGAACACTGATCTCTGCTCCAATCACAGGGAGCAGAGATCAGTGTCACCATTTGCTAGGCAGAATGGGGAGATGCTGTTTACTTCCGCATCTCCCCGTTCAGCCATCCCGTGAGATGATCGCAGGAATCCCCGCAGCGATCGAGTCCGGACTCACGGGGGTCCTGACCGGCGCGCGGGCGCGATGGCACGACGGCAATCTTAAAGGGGACGTACCTGTATGCCCTTTTGCCTGCCTGTGCCATTCTGTCGATGTACATCGTCGTGCGCCGGTCGGGAAGTGGCTAAACAATAATTTTGAGATCCACCCAGATGCCCAGTGAGCGCTAGAGGGGCGAGGCAGAGCTCCTGTGCTCTGTACTCAGAGTGGACCTCAGAACTGAGCGATCAGTGGTCACATGATCACACAGTTCTCTGGCTTAGAGCTGGCAGGAGACAGCTGCGGCATTGGAACGATGTTTCAGCCATATAAGCGAGTATAGATGTTTGTTTGTGTTTTTTTTTTAATTAATGCACTTCTCCTTTAAGTCAAAAGTCCAGGCACATATAAAAATACTAATTAGTGCAGATAGGTATATATTTACAAATCATTATATGTATTTTCTGTGCAGATTGTGCAGCTGAATGTTACTTGGTTTCAGCCTCTTGCAGTCCTCTATGCAGCAGCACTCAGACTGGGAGAGGGAGGCGCAGGATTAGCAGTAAATCAGATGTGCAGCATGCAGTGTGCTGGCAATGAAAATGCTGATAGGAGAAAAGAGAAGTGTAAGCAAAGTGGTAACTTCCTCAGTCTACTGTTGATCTTCCACTGTCTAGATAGCATTCTCAGGGTGAAGAGTGGATGCCATTGTATTCCTTAAAGGCATATGTCAGAAACCATGAAATCAGGCTGAGACAGAAGTACAGTTAAATCACACTTGTTTAATAATAAAAGTAAAAAGAACAAACGTAGTCAAAACATAGTCAAAGTACAGTAACCGTAATGGATAGGCAGCCAGGCCAGAAGTCAGGGATCAATGTAGTGGAACAGCAAGCAGGATCTGGAGCCAGAAGGGATGTCAGCAAAACAAGTTGAACAGGATCGCAGGAGGTAGTTTCTGTGATGTGACCAAGGCAAAGGCAGAGATCCTCTGGACTGGACGGGTTAAGTAGGCAGGACTGACGAGCAGGATATCATCAACAGCTGAGTACCTGTGGAGAGATAGGAGCTGGCTATTAGCCGACAGCTGAGAAGCCAGCTCAGAGAAGGAAGGGCTGAGCCCAGCCCTGGCAGGTAATTATTCTCACCTGCATAAGATGGACATTGATCATGAAATTTCATGGTGCCATTTGTTGCCCTGTACAGTTAATCCTCACATTCTTGGATCGGTCATTTCTATTTGTGTTGAAACATAGGTTCATAAGGTTCAAGGCATGTCGCTGTACGGGTTAATGCATGACCCCTGTCTGTAGTGTGAGACCTGATACTTCCTGTGAAGAAACTATATCTCCCACAATCCCTGGGACTTTCAATCAGTCACTAGTGAAGGTAATGCAGTGTTTCATCATGTTAGCACTCTCATATTTGCTTGTGAGTTGCACCACAGAGGGCATGGCATGGACTCGATACTGTGCGACACAGAAAAAGAAGTTGGCATGTCTCTTTTGGGTGAATAAGGACAAGCTAAGTTGGTGCAATATATGGGTATTGGGGAATTGCCACGACACTACAAACTGTAGCCACAACATATGAACCCAGCATTACAAAGCAAGGCAAAACAGCGAATATAACTACACTAATACCTAATTTAATAAAAATTTAAAAATGTGACAGTATACGATGCCTTTAACTGTAAATTGAGTCAGCCACCTATTTGTGCTGTCTTATAGGGCTGTGTAAATCTCAGGACTGGATGGACAGGGATATATATCCTTGGGAAGGAAACAGCTACTTCATATGTCTTTAATCTGTGCATGTAACTGTGGGATTGGAATTTCACTCTAACATCAAAATATAGAAAACAGTTATTCATTGATGTGTGTAAAATAAAGCAGTCTATAAACAGCCAACCCAACACTTTAACAGATCTCTACATATGTATTGTGCTATGGCTGTTGGAGATTGTGATTTTTTTTTTTTTTTTTTTATGTGGGATGGGACAAAAAAATCTCTCCAATGGAGGAGACGGACCACAATATAAACTTGACAGGGGACCCTTACCAAAATGAACGAAAATATACTGGAGTTGGCCTTTAACTACTTGCCGCCTGCCTACCGTCAAATGAGCGGCTCTTTAACCATGTGATCGGCTGTGTCCTATCACAGCCGGTCACATGCAAACATGGAGATGCTGGAAATCTACGCTTCTCGCCTCACACTGACAGAGTGTGAGGCGAGGCGATCAGCGGCATCTGCTTATAGAGGACATCTAGGCATGTAATCAGGGCACTGATCATCAGTGCCCTGATTCCAATTAAGTGCCCACCAGTTCCAGCAATGCCACTGCCAGCAATCAGTGCCAACCAGTGCCCACAATTGCCAGAAATCACTGCCCACAAGTGCCAGCAATCAGTGGCCATTAGTGATGCCAGTCAGTGCTGGCTATCACTGCTGCCCATCAATGCCACCCATCAATGCCACCCATCAATGCCGCCTAACCATGCCGCCCATCTGTGCTCACCAGTGCCACATATCAGTGCCCATATGTGCAGCATATTTGTGCCTTCTCATCAGTGCCACCTAATCAATGCCCATAAGTGCTGCCTCATTAGTGCCCAAAGGTGCCACCTCATCAGTGCTGCCTCATCAGCGCCCATCATTGAAGGAGAAAAATAATTTCTTTACAAAAGTTACTGACAGAAACTAAGAAAAACTTTTTTTTATTTTTTTACAATTTTTTGGAAAAAAAAAAAAAATCCAAGGATTGATTAAATAACACCAAAAGAAAGCTCTATTTGTATGAAGAAAATTATAACCATTTCACATGGTTACAGTGTAGAATGACCGCGCAATTGTCATTCAAAATGTGACAGCGATGAAAGCTGAAAATGGCCTGGGCAGGAAGGGGGTGTAAGTGCCCGGTATTGAGGTGGTTAAAGATTTGTAAACTTTACAGGCCTCTTTAGAATATTGTTTAACTTCTTGCCGACCGCCCACTGTCAATTGACGGCGGAGCGGTGCGGCTCTTGTGGCGGGACGCCGTCATATGACGGCGCTACTATTTTGGCCACTAGGGGGCACGTTCACACTGCGGGAGGCGCGCGCGCGCGTGCCCGCTGCGTCGCTGGGGACCCGATGCGCGCGCCCGGCGGCCGCGATGTCCGCCGGGCACCCGCGATTGACCAGTAACTGAGCAGGATGTAAACACACAGAGCCACGTCCTGTCACTGGAGAGGAGACCGATGGTGTGTCCATTGTACATAGGGACACCGATCGGTCCCCTCCCCCAGTCAGTCCCCTTCCCCCACAGTTAGAATCACTAACATAGGGAACATATTAACCCCTGCAGCGCCCCCTAGTGTTAACCGAAAATGTGTCAAAAGTGTCCGATATGTCCGCCGCAATGTCGCAGTCACGATAAAAATCGCAGATCACCGCCATTACTAGTAAAAAAAAAATAATAATAAAAATTTCATAAATCTATCCCCTATTTTGTAGACGCTATAACTTTTGCGCAAACCAATCAATATACGCTTATTGTGATTTTTTTTTACCAAAAATATGTAGAAGAAAAAAATTGTTAAAAAAAAAAAAAATTGGACATTTATTATAATAAAAAGTAAAAAATTATTATGTTTTTTCAAACTTGTCCCTCATCTTTTGTTTATAGCGCAAGAAATAAAAACCGCAGAGGTGACCAAAATAAAGCTCTATCTGTGGGGAAAAAATGATAAAAATTTTATTTGGGTACAGCGTTGCATGACTGCGCAATTGTCATTCAAAATGCGACAGCGCTGAAAGCTGAAAAATGGCCTGGTCAGGAAGGAGGTGTTCGTGCCTGGTAGGCAAGTGGTTAAATACTAAAGCTTGTGTAGCTAGGTTTTAGTTTCGGTTCTTTGTGACCTCATACCGGGCTAGTCTGTTCTGAAGTATTACTCCAATAATTCCATCTGTCTCTTGCATCGTCCCTTTTACATTTGGCCTCAATCTTTCCCAGCATCTCCACTGAATTCTGCCTTCATATTGTGGCTATTTAATGTGCATTTAAACCCAAAAACTAAAATGTGATATATTTAATCTTACCAGTCCTTATATCTGGTGGATGCATGCTGAGTGTTGATCAAAACCTCAACTATTAGTCATTAATATAAGCACACTATACATAAAACTGGTGTATGGTGGACATCGCTACCTGGAATTGCATATTTAGCTTGTTCACTGGAGGCCGCATTCGTTTTTTAGGCTAAAAATATTTTTAGCAAGTACAGAAAATACTTGTTGATCTTGCTAGAAAATGTCCTTGTCACACCCTGTGAGCTGAAAAGACAACATAAACAATGTTATCTCTCCTTTGTAAACTGCTAGTCCCATCAATCCACTGTATAATGGAGATGAAAAAATAACAGCTCAGCCTGTGTGGCAACCACAGCTGCTTCCATTACCATTGAGTCAAAAAGGGACAGATAGTATGTTATTCACAAGATTACCAGGTGAAACTAAAGAAAAAAGGCCCAAAAAAGAAAACTAATGGAGCCATCACATCTAAGGACTGGTAAGCTGTACTATGATATTTTATGGGGGGGGATTTAAAAAAAGTAACCCTAAAAAAAAAAAAAGCTCCTGTATAGCAGGTTAAACAGCACAGTGCTTGTGCTGTCTATTCTATCTAACTATAGACCTGTTAGTTTAACTTCTATAGTTGGGAAGATACTGGAGAGATTAATAAAAGACCACATAGATAAGTTCTTGCTGGAAAAAAATATTTTAAGCAACAGACAGCATGGGTTCATGAAAGACAGAAGTTGTCAGACAAACCTGTTTTCTTTTTATGAGGAGGCAAGTAAAACCTTGGACAGAGGCGTGGCTGTGGACGTGGTATACTTGGATTTTGCAAAAGTGTTCGATACAGTTCCCCACACACGGCTCATGTGTAAGGTAAAGTCTACAGGCTTGGAAATATCAGTTTGTAAATGGATAGAAAACTGGCTAAAAGACAGAATTCAGAGAGTAGTGAATGGTCTAAGGCAGTGTTTCTCAACTCCAGTCCTCAAGGCGTCCCAACAGGTCATGTTTTCAGGATTTCCCTCAGATGAAACGGTTGGGGTAATTACTAAGGCAGTGAAACTGATCAAATCACCTGTGCAAAATAATGGAAAGCTTGAAAACATGACCTGTTGGGGCGCCTTGAGGACTGGAGTTGAGAAACACTGGTCTAAGGTTATCAGTGGTGTACACCAAGGTTCAGTACTGGGACCCTTACTTTTTAATATCTTTATAAATGATATTGGGTCTGGTATCAAAAGTAACATTTCCATCTTTGCAGATGACACCAAGCTATGCAGTGGAATAACGTCCTTCAGGAGGTCTCCAATTTACAAGCCGACCTCAATGCTCTGTCTAATTGGGCGACTATGTGGCAGATGAGGTTTGATGTTGATAAATGTAAAGTTATGCACTTGGGGGCTAAGAATATGCATGCATCATACATACTAGGGGGATTACAACTGGGGGAATCAATGGTGGAGAAGGATATGGGGGGTTTTGGTAGATCATAAGCTCCATAATAGCATGCAATGCCAAGCTGCGATTTCCAAAGCGAGCAAAGTCCTTTCATGTATTAAGAGAGGTATGGACTCCAGAGAGAGAGATATCATTTTGCCCCTGTACATATCATTAGTAAGAACTCATCTGGAATATGCAGTTCAGTTTTGGGCACCAGTTCTCAAAAAGGATATTGAGGAACTGGAGAAAGGTGCAGAAAAGGGCAACCAAAATGATAAGAGACATGGAGGAGCTCAGCTATGAGGAAAGATTAGAGGAACTGAATTTATTCACTCTTGATAAGAGGAGATTAAGCAGGGATATGATCACCATGTATAAATATATAAGGGGTCCATATACAGGGGGTCCCCGACTTACGAACGCCCGACCTACGAACAACCCCTACTTACGAACGGGACGCTGCGGGGACCCTCCGCCATTTTTCGCTGTTTTTCGCCGTCTTCTGGCCGTTCTGCGCATGCGCGGCCATACAGAGCCTCGGAAAATGCCGGAAATGTCCGTAATTTGCCGCGCATGCGCAGAACGGCATTAGACGGAACATCGGAAATGTCCGTATTTGTCGGTCTGCGCATGCGCGGCCGACTCACAAACATTTCCGACTTCCGTACGGGCGGGCAGTCCCTAACGAGTTCGTAACTCGGGGACCCCCTGTAGTGAACTTGGTGTTGAGTTATTCACTTTACAAAGAGGACAAGGGGGCACTTTACGTCTGGAGGAAAAGAGATTTCATCTCCAAATAGAGAAAGGTTTCTTCACAGTAAGAGCTGTGAAAATGTGGAATAGACTCCCTGCAGAGGTGGTTCTGGCCAGCTCAGTAGATTGCTTTAAGAAAGGCCTGGATTATTTCCTAAATGTACATAATATAACAGGGGACCAACATTTATAGGTAAAGTTGATCCGGGAAAATCCGATTGGCTCTCGGGGGATCAGGAAGGAATTTTCTCCCCTGCTTTAGCAAATTGGATCATGCTCTGCTGGGGTTTTTCGCCTTCCTCTGGATCAACTGTGGGTATAGAATTGGTTATATGGGATTGTATGGTATTGTTTTTTTTTGTTGTTTTTGTTTGTGGTTGAACTGGACTGACTTGAGTCTTTTTTCAACCTGACTAACTATGTAACTATGTAACTATCTCTTTTTAAGCTGTAAAAAAAACCTGGTTGATCCTGTCTGTCCCTGTGTCCTGACCATGGTAATCATGGCTGCTTGTCCCTGATACCGTGGTCAGTTTATGTGCCTCCATCACACCACTGCTCACCTCCCCCCCTCCCTCCTTGCCTGTGAGCTCCTGTGTGTGTGAGAACTGATCTCTTACCCACCCTTCCCCTCCTTTCGCTATTAGTAGCTGGCAGTAAAGTTAAAGAAGAATTACTGCCAGCCCCTCTGTTCTACAAAGCAATAACAAACTGTGTAAAGTTTTTTTTTTATTTAAAATGATACCTCCAAATACAATTTTTCAGTTCATTTCTGGCCGGTCACATAAGCTCCAGTCGCTTTCTTCCCCCGATCTAAGGGCTACAGCGGGAGGGGCTGAGCAGACAGCACAGTGGTCATGTAACCTCCCCGGATGATGTCAGAGAGGATCTTGGCTCCTGCTGTAGCCCTTCGATCAGGGAAGGAGAGTGGCCGGAGGTCACGTGACCGGCCAGAACGGAACTAAAATAAGGTATTTAGAGGCAAAATGTTATACAAACATTTTTACAGTGTAGTAGGGCTTGATAGAACAGAGGGGCTGGCAGTAATCTTTCTTTGAGTTTATGACTGCTTTAAGTACCCTCTTTTGGCTTATAACTAGCAGTTATCCTAGTGTGCAATCTGGTTGTATTTCCTGACTATTGACTGGTTTGGTGATTCATGCAATTGCAGGGATTTCTACACCTCTCTACAGCATCATGGTTCAAAAAACATTGATTTTTCAATTTAGCAGCGAGTATTTTAACCAGTTTACTGACTGGAATGGTACCAGTGGATTGGAGAAAAGCCAATGTAGCACCAATATTTGAAAAGGGCCCAAAACACATCCCTGGGAATTACAGACCAGTTAGCCTAGCATCATTAGTATGCAAGCTCTTGGAGGGGATGATAAGGGACTAGATACAAGATTTTAGTAATGAGAACAGTATCATTAGCAGTAATCAGCATGGATTCATGAAGAATCGTTCTTGCCAAACCAATCTATTAACCTACTATGAGGAGGTGAGTTGCCCTCTAGATAAAGGAAGGCCTGTAAACGTAGTGTATCTGGTTTTTGCAAATGCATTTGACACAGTTCCCGATAAACATTTACTGTACAAAATAAGGTTCGTTGGCATGGACCATAGGGGTGAATACATGGATTGAAAACTGGCTACAAGGGTGAGTTCAGAGGGTGGTGATAAATGGGGAGTACTCGGAATGGTCAGGGGCGGGAAGTGGGGTCCTACAGGGTTCTGTACTGGGACCAATCCTATTTAATTTGTTCATAAACGACCTGGAGGATGGGCTGGACGGGATCCTCTTCTCCTGGAAAAGCTGCAGTAATGCCAAAAGCGCCGGACGGACGCCACATCAGTGTGGATAGGACATGTGTCGGACTCCCATAACTTTGATGTAAGTGGATAATTGCACCTGTAATTCATTAAATGCTACTAGTTCTAACCTGGAGACGCCTGTTCTATTTTTTTTCTTCTGCCATCAAAGCTTCCCATGTCCACTCAGTCTTCCTCCTGGATCTATGCATTCATGGAAGTTATCTTTCATGAAGCTTATAGGAAGTGACAAGGACACTGCATTCCTAATAATATCATCTGGCATTTTCTATATTTGCTGAAAATGTTCTTAGCCTGGAAAAAAGAAAACAAATGTAGCCACCACATCTAAGGACTATAAGCTAGTGTTGCCAACCTACCAGATTAAATTTTACTGACACGACACCCAAAATTTACTGGCACAGCTAAGTTTTTACTGGCATTTCCAAAAATTACTACATGGCAAATGAGGTTTAATGTAGAAAAATTTAACAAATTAATGCAACTACATGGCAAATGAGGTTTAATGTAGAAAAATTTAAAATAATGCATTCTTGTGGCAAAAATATGAATGCAAAAATTCCTTCTTGATCCCCCGAGAGGCAATCGGATTTTCCCTGGATCAACTTTACCTATAAATGTTAGTACCCAGTTATATTATGTACATTTAGGAAAGTATCCAGGCCTTTCTTAAAGCAATCTACTGAGCTGGCCAGAACCAGGTCTGGAGGGAGTATATTCCACATTTTCACAGCTCTTACTGTGAAGAAAACTTTCCGTATTTGGAGATTAAATCTTTTTTCCTCTAGACATAAAGAGTGCCCCCCTTGTCCTCTGTGATGACACTAAAGTGAAAAACTCAACACCAAGTTCACTATATGGACCACTTATATATTTGTACATGTTGATCATATCCCCCCCTCAATCTCCTCTTCTCAAGAGGGAATAGATTCAGTTCCTCTAATCATTCCTTGATGCCTCTCATCAGTTTGGTTGCCCTTCTCTGTACTTTCTCCAGTTCCCCGATATCCCTTTTGAGAACTGGTGCCCAAAACTGAATTGCATATTCCAGAGGAGATCTTACTAATGATTTGTACAGGGGGATAATTATCTCTCTCTCTCTCTCTGGAGTCCATACCTCTCTTAATACAAGAAAGGACTTTGTAGGCTTTGGAAACCGCAGCTTGGCATTGCATGCTATTTTTGAGCTCCCCCAGTTCTTTAGGCTGCTCTCTTTAGTTGGACTGCATACTTTTCCCCCTCCCCTCTTCTCTGTTCTGTAGTCCTAAATTATTTCCCGATTACACTGTTTGACATAACACTGAAAAATGTGCAGGACATTCCTTGATTTACAGCAGGATTAACAGGTTGTATTTAAATTTTTTTTGCATTTATCAAACATATAACAAAACGGTTATAATGGTATATTTCTGACAGGGTCACTTTACAGTACTTCTTGATTGCAATGTAAGCTGTCCTACCTATGGCCTTCACTCCTTCACACGGGCATTTAGCCGCATATACACGATTCCAGTGGCATTACTTTGTACAGGCTGAACGGCCGCCGCTATTCGCATGCACCTGTCATTCCAGCCGCAAGAATATGGCGATTCTTGCTACTGGAATTCAGTGTATGCAGCTAAATGCCTGTGTGAAGGAGGCCTTACATTCTTTAACCCAGGAAGCCATCTTGAGAGCAAAATTTCAAGCTCCTAATACAGTGGAACCTTGGATTACGATCATAATCCGTTCCAGGAGAATGCTTGTAATCCAAAGCACTCGCATATCAAATCGAGTTTACCCATAGAAGTCAATGGAAACGAAGATAATTTGTTCCGCATTGACTTCTATTGCATGCAATACCGCATGTGGTCAGAGGTGGGGGGGGGGCGCCGGAGAGCCTCGGAAATACTCGGGGACAGCTCAGCTGAACTCGGAAACCCTCAGAAAGGCTTGGAAACACAGAGTAGGAACAGAGTATTTCTGAGTGTTTCCAAACGGCTCCAAACCGTTCCAAGTGTCACCGGCGCCCCCGCACCTCTGGCCAAATGCGGTACTGCACACCCCATTGGCTTGAATCCTGCTCGTTTTGCCAGACAACACTTGCAAACCGAGTCAGGATTTTTTTTTTAAAGTTGCCCGTCTTTCAAAGCGCTTGTTAACTGCGTTACTCACAAACCAAGGTTCCACTGTATGTTCTTTTACTTTCACAATTGAGACACATAATTAAATTCACAATGTGCACATTATACAAAAAAAGTTCATCACAGATGTTAATGATCTAGATATTGTACCAGTTATCACTGATCTCAGCTGCATTTTTGAGAAAGCCCTGGTTTCCGACAGGGCTTGTGACTGACAAGCGTCCATAACAACATCACACTGCAGTTATACAGTCCTGTGAAAGGGTTAATCTTGACTGTTTCCAGAACTGCCAATCAAAGGCATTGGTTCTAAGTGGGTTAAACTCTCAGGTAATATGTGTCTGTCTCAGTGGACACTCTCGATCTGCCTCCAACAGATAATGGAAGGCAAGGCTCCTCGGCTGCAGATCAATACCATTAAAGTCCTCAACTTCCAAAAATAGTTATAAAATATCAATTACATACATTTTCATTAGCTAAATGTAATTATTAGGGATGATTCATTGATTGTGTTCATCTCTCAGTTCCTTGGCGGGTTGGTATTGGCGAGGAGCCAGGCCAGGGGAATTGATGTATGATGGGATAGACAGCCAAACTGAAAGTGCCTAGAGTGAGACAGAGACTGACCCCATCACATGGGGTTAAAGGGTGAAGATAGTTCGGGGCCGCCAGAAGGCTCGCCTTATATATGCAGTATAAACGAGGGTAAAGGAGAAAATTTGTCTTGTCAAAATAGTGGATAAAGAAGTTTAAATGCAAGTTATATATTTACATAAAGCTTTCATATTATAACTAAAGTTGTTAAACTACAATTTCCAAAAAAAAAAAAACATAGCCATGTCCTGAAACATTGCAAATGCTTATTATTTAAATATGTAAAATATATTAGGATTTTTTTTCAGACACTATTTTAAGTTTGTTGATTCTTAAAGGGGCAGCAACACTATATTTGCATTTCATATTTTCACTCTTTTTGCAATTCGTATTTTTATTTTTGCACTTGTATAACACTGAGTTTTAAACCTTTGTGGCATGGTGTAATTGTAAGTTTTATTGATAGTGCTGCTATCCCTGCAGGAGCGGCTTGGTAGATTGAGTTCTTTTGTCTCAATTCGGTGGGCACAGTGGCTGCATTTGATGGGCACAAGTGGCTGCATTTGATGGGCACAGTGGCTGCGTTTGATGGGCACAAGGGCTGCGTTTGATAGGCAAAGTGGCTGCATATGATAGGCAAAAGTGACTGCATATGAAGGGCACACGTGGCTGCATATGATGGGCACACGTGGCTGCATATAATGGGCACAAGTGGCTACATATGATGGGCACAAGTGCTGCATATGATGGGCACAAGTGGCTGCGTTTGATGGGCACAGTGGCTGCGTTTGATGGGCACAGTGGCTGCGTTTGATGGGCACAGTAGCTGTGTTTAATGGGCACAATGGCTGCATATGATGGACACAAGTGGCTGCATATAATGGGCACAAGTGGCTGCATATGATGGGCACAAGTGGCTGCATTTGATGGGCACAAGTGGCTGAATTTGATGGACACAGTGAGGCTGCAATTGATGGGGGGGTTCAGTATTTTTCAGTTTGTTTGCACCCCCCAAAAAAATTTGACCACCAGCCGCCACTGCCTATATATTGTCATGGATTGCAGTAAATAGCAATATGCACATAAATTACAGATTAGGTCAATCACAATACACTACACTAGAGGGGAGATTTATTAAAATGGGTGAACACAGAATCTGGTGCAGCTGTGCATAGTAACCAATCAACTTCTAGGTTTTATTGTTAAAGCTTAATTGAACAAGCTGAAGCTGATTGATGTTTCTGTAGGTTTGTTCTTAAGGCCCCTTTCACACATGCGGACCGTATGTCCGTATTTCATCCATCCGTTTTCGGATGAAATACGGACATACATGCATCCCTATGGGATAGCGGGTGTCAGAGGATGAGCATCCGCTGACACTCGATATCGTCTGCCTCCGCTGTGGTCCGATTCTGCAGACGGAGGACAACCCTATTTTTCCATCCGTCTGCAGAGCGGATCGGATGAACACGGACAGACGGTCCGTGATCATCCGATCCCCCATAGAGGAGAGCGGAGATCTGACAGGGCGGTCCCTGCACAGTGTGCAGGGACCGCCCTGTCATCCGCAGCCCTGTCATCCGCGGGCTCAGCGGGAATCAGCGGAGCCTGAGCTAAAAGATGATACAAAGGTTGCAAACAAAGCATTTTGTGAGCATGGCAATCCTTCTGTGCATAGCCCCGGAGAAAGAAATTCCTTTGCCAAAAGTAACTTGTATCTGATGTTGCAAAACAGGCAAGTGTTGTGGATAAAGCCTCATACACACGATCGGACTTTAAACAAACTTTTCTGTGGATTTCTGTCCAAAGGGCTTTGGCCGTAAACTTGAATTGCATACACACGGCAGGACTTTTTCAGCCAACTTTCACCAAATCACATGGTTTTTCTGCTCTTTACCGCCACCCTTTGGTCAACTTCTGTATTGTTGTCTGATCTTTTGCATTGGTTCTGAGCATGCGCGTTTTTACTTTGGACTTCAATCCGATGGTTTTCTGTACACACGATCGGACTTTGCTCCATCGGACTTTTGTTGCCGAAAAGTTTGTCTGCCCTGTGCAGAGTAAAATTGTGTCTGATGAAAAAACAAAAAAGTTTGTCCGATGGAGCGTACAGTGTACGGGCCTTTAGGCTCCTAAAAGGAGATGTCATCTTCTTGTTGGTGATTTAGTTGTAAGAGGTGTTTTTTTTTTTAAAGGAAATCATGTGGATCAATGTTACGAAAAGTTAACGAACCTAAAAGCTAAAAACCCAGGAAGTCAGCACAGCACAGGGATGGTGGGAGCCCCTCATAATGATAAATTCATCATAACGAACAATTGTAATTGTTACGAAAAGTTAACGAACCTAGCGAAAATTTGTATTTCGTACGAAATTTCGGACACGAATTACGAAATACAAATTCATTCTAATACGAAACGGAACAGAACGAAACAAATTTATTGATGGCGCACATGTCTAACCACCACTTCAAATACATGAAACTAGAATACTGTAGGTTTTGGTGTTCTCTTTACTATTTGTATTGTCGTCCTACCACGTTTAACCGCTTCAGCCCCAGAAGATTTTACCCCCTTCCTGACAAGAGCACTTTTTGCGATTCGGCACTGCGTCACTTTAACTGACAATTGCGCGGCCGTGCAACGTTACACCCAAACAAAATTGACGTCCTTTTTTTCCCCACAAATAGAGCTTTTTTTTTGGTGGTATTTGATCACCTCTGCGTTTTTTTATTTATTTTAATTTATTGTTTATTTTTTTGCGCTATAAAAAAAAAAAAAAAAAGAGTGACAATTTTGAAAAAAAAAAAAGCAATATTTTTTAACTTTTGCTATAATAAATATCCCCCAAAAATATATAAAAAAATATATTTTTTTCCTCGGTTTAGGCCGATATGTATTCTTCTACATATTTTTGGTAAAAAAAATCGCAATAAGCGTATATTGATTGCTTTGCGCAAAAGTTATAGCTTCTACAAAATAGGGTATAGTTTTATGGCATTTTTATTATACATTTTTTTGTTACTAGTAATGGCAGCGATCTGCAATTTTATTGGGACTGCGACATTATGGCGGACACGTTGGACAATTTTGACACATTTTTGGGACCATTGGTATTTATACAGCAATCAGTGCTATAAAACTGCATTGATTACTGTAAAAATGTCACTGGCAGTGAAGGAGTTAACACTAGGGGGCTAGCAAGGGGTTAATTGTGTTCCCTGGGTGGTGATTCTAACTGAAGGGGGAGGGGAGGGGACTGTGTAGGGGAGATGACAGATCGCTGTTTATACTTTGTATGAACAGACGATCTGTCTCTTCTCCCCTCAGAGGACCGTAAACTGTGTTTGAATGAATGAAAGACTTGTATAGCGCTGCAACTGCGAACTTAATCGCCTTTATGTTTACACTCACAGATCCCAGTTCTCCGCGTGTCAGCCGCGACCGCGGGAACATCGGCTCCGTGGGCGAGCAGGGGGCGCACAGTGGCCACAGGGTGAAGCAACGTTACAGAAGCGACGTTACGTCATTTCATCTAGCTGTGCCATTCTGCTGTAGTACAACTGCGGCAGCTGGTCAGCAATGGTTAAATCGACGCAGTGCCATATCACAAAAAATGGCCTATGTACTATGATACTATGTACCCCATACTCATTCAGATAGGGGGGGGAGCAGCGGGATCCGGGGACCCCTTTCTTAAGGAGCCCATTGGACAGAAGCCAGTTAACCTACCAGCATGTCTTTGGAGTGTGGGAGGAAACCGGAGTACCCAGAGGACACCCATGTGAGCACAGGGAGAACATGCAAACTCCAGGCAAGTAGTGTCGTGGTTGAGAATCGAACCAGCAACCTTTTTTACTGCTAGGTGAAAGCGCTACCCACTACACCACTGTGTCGCCTAATTTTTAATCATTTTTAATAAACATCCCCTGTGACAGTAATAGTCACAAGGTCCTCTTTATGGAGGGATCTATAAGACCCCAAATCCCTCCTTTGCACTTAAAAGTATTCAAAACGCAAGTTTGGCTGCTTTGAATACTGTTATTTTTTTTAAATTTGGCGCCTTTAGGTCTTCAGTAAACCAGAAGTGATTGTCAGGGCTGGGCTCAGCCCTTCCTCTGAGCTGGCCGCTCAGCTGTCTGCTAATTGCCAGCTCCTATCTCTCCACAGTGACTTACCTGTTGATGATATCCTGCTCGTCAGTCCTGCCTACTTAAGCCATCCAGCCCAGATGATCTCTGCCTTAGCCTTGGTCAACATCACAGAGACTATCTCCTGCATTCCTGTTAAAGACTTGCTTGGCTGATATTCCTTCTGGCTCCAGATCCTGCTTGTTCCACTATGCTGATCTCTGGCTTCCTGACTTTCTGGCTTGTCTGACTATCCATTCTGGTTACCGAACTTTGGCTATGTTTTGACTAAGTTTGTTCTATTTACATTTATTATTAAACAAGTGTGATTTAACTGTACTTCTGTCTCGGTCTGATTCATGATTTCTGACAGTGATGTCATGACGCTTCAGGGTTACTACATCCGAGACCCGATAAAAGGCGATTCTAGCTTCGTTCAGGTCTCCGGCCAGCCGGTGGACGCGCCAGCTGGTCGCTCGGGTTTCCCAGTGGGACGGGAGAGCCCAGGGGACGGGGAGGGACGTTCCCTACTGCTGCTTGGGATAACAGCCGAGGGTCTTCTTAGCCGCATTGGTTGAAATCCCAAGAAACCTGACAGTTTACTCTACTAAAAACGCTAGCGGGGTGATGCGTGAAGCTGCATGTTTCACCCTGGTACAACCCCTTCAAGCCGAGGCCACATATTTGTATGCGGTCGGCGTGAATGGGGTTAAAGAGGGCTTCCAGATTCCGATAAGCCCCCTGCCCATGTTGAGGGCATGTGGCCAGGGATAGTTCAGGAAGGGGGCGGAGGAACATTCGCCCCCCCCCCCCCCTTTCCTGGCCTGCCAGGCTGCATGCTCAGATAAGGACCTGTTATGGATTTTGAAGGAGAACCCACGCCGTATTTTTTTTTCAATTCATTTTGCATTGCTAACATTGTCTCTTAGCACACAAGTCCGATCAGTTAACATGCTGATCCGACTTGGATGCGACTTCCGTTTAATTCAATGGACTGAAATCAGACCCAAGTCAAGCCAAAATAGGGCAGGAACCTTTTCAAAAGTCAGCCTGACATAAGTCAGACCATTTAAAATGGCTCTCATAGGGAACAATTGGTTTTTACATGTCGTGTGTTGCACCAGTGTGAACGGAGCCTTAAAGTGGTGTGCCCATTTAAAAAAAAAAAAAATTAAAGGCAGCAGCTACAAATACTGCATCTGCTGACTTTTCATAATCGGACACTTACCTGTCCCAGGGTCCAGCGATGCAGGGGATCGAAGCCCCGCTCGTCCCCCCCTCCGTTCGGCGGCGCTGGCATTGTAACTGTGGGTGCCTGGCGGTGTGGGTGCCCCCACTGCGCATGTGCGAGCGGCGCCGCACAATCATCTGGGACCTGTCACGTGTCCCAGATGATTGAAAGGAGGGAGGGGGCAGAGCTGAGCCCTTCCTGCGCGGAGGGGAAGTGATGTCACCAGCCCAGGCACTGAAGGAGGCAGACTATGAGGGACTCCCTAGCAACAGCCATTTAGAGGTGAGTTAAAAAAAAAAATTCCAAATGTTTTTTGTTTGTTTTTTAGGAATATTAATGATTTTTTTTTTCTGGCAACCCCACTTTAATAAATCAACCCCACCGACTCCATTTAAAGTGGAAGTAAACCCTTCCACATGACTTTGGCCTACAGGTAAGCCTAGATTAAGGCTTACCTGTAGGTCCAATAAATATCTCCTAAACCTACATGGTTTAGGAGATATATTCAGAAATGAAAAGGCATCGCTGTCTATGGCGCATGCGACGTAGACAGCGGCGCGCAGGCGCACTGAGGATGCCGAGATCACAGCGATATGCCGATCTCGTGCGCATGCACGGGAGTGACGTCATCACCGCTCCAGCGAATGATAGCGCTGGAGCAGCGAGACCCGGAAGTCACTCCGGCCCTGGATGGCGGTGCAGAAGATCGTGGATAAGGACCGCTTCGGGGGCTTCGTTTTCAGGTAAGTCTTTCATAATGAGCTAGTATGCTATGCATACTAGCTCATTATGTCTTTGCCTTGCAGGGTGTCTTTTTTTTTTTTTTTAAGAGGCTTTACTTCCTCTTTAAATAAGGCATTGCTTGTCTCAATTCCCACAGTTTAAATCTTACATAAAGTCCAAATGAGAAAAAAAATTCTAGATGGTCTCACTGGAGCCAACAGTCACAAACAGTGAGGTAACTGATTCCCTGCAAGATACAACGTATATTATTGGCTTGTTTGGAAAAGGTTAGAATTTGTCATCAGACATTCCCGTAACTTTTCAGTTCAAATCATATGAACTGCCCGCAGGGCTATGAAGTGTAGACTTTCCCTTCCTCTCAATAGAAGAAAAAGAATCAGCCAAGACTTCCATTCTGGCTAAGCGTGTCAAAGTTCCGTCTTTGGAACGACTGTCAAATATACACTGCTGACCTTTTTGTGATAATCAAACAATTTTCTTCCTACATATTAAAAGGTTTAGGATGTTGTTTGAAAGCTTTACAAACTCTAAATACTAAACTCTAATACTAAAACAAAACCAAAGCACCCCCCAAAAAAACTAAAATCATTTAATCGTGTGGTAGTAGAAGAAGTATAACTACCGTATATCCTTATACAGTGGAACCTTGGATTACGAGCATAATCCGTTCCAGGAGAATGCTTGTAATCCAAAGCAGTCGCATATCAAAGCGAGTTTCCCCATAAAAGTCAATGGAAACGAAGATAATTTGTTCGGTATTGACTTCTATTCCATACAATACCGCATGTGGCCAGAGGTAGGAGGGGGCATCGGAGGGCCTCGGAAATACTCGGGGACTACTTGGGTTTCCGAGTATTTCCGAGTCATTCCGAGTATTTCCGAACAGCGCCGAACCGTTCCGAGTGTCCCCAGCGCCCCCGCACCTCTGGCCAAATGCAGTACTGCATCACCCATTAGCTTGAAATCTGCTCGTTTTGAGAGACAACACTCGCAAACCGAGTCAGAATTTTAAAAAAAAGTTGCTCGTCTTTCAAAACGCTTGTTAACTGCGTTACTCATAAACCAAGGTTCCACTGTACTTCAAACAATAATCTATACACCAGGGGTCTCAAACTGGCGGCCCTCCAGCTGTTGCAAAACTACAAGTCCCATGAGGCATTGCAAGGCTGACAGTTACAAGCATGGCTCCCTCAGGCAGAGGCATGGTGGGACTTGTAGTTCTGAAACAGCTGGAGGGTCGCCAGTTTGAGACCCCTGCTATACACTAATTATTGGCCCTGAAATCTATTTTTTTTCATTGTTTCTTACTGTATTTTTCTGATAGATAAAAAAGTTCAGCGCTGGATAATAAATGAAGAATAAAAAAACTCCTTGGTGCTGTTGGATATCCAGGCTCCCTCTTCAAGGATCAGTCAGCCTCTGGGAAGGCCCCTTCCAAAGGTCACTTCTTGTGATGGGCTCCCACCAGGTGCTCCGTTCCCCAGAATGGGTATAGGCATCCAGTGGGTGAGAGATGGAAGAGAAAGAAGACTCCAGATAGTGCAGACGTTCCTCATAGGAGTTTATTGAAAAAACAAAGATCCATATACATAAAAAAAAGGCCTTGCAAGGTAAAAAACAGCTCCGTTCGTCAGTGGGAAACGTTCGCGCATGCGCAGATCGTGTGTGCGCAATGTCCCTACAAACGTTTCGTCACAACTGACGTCATCAGGGGTACACTGGCAGCACGAGCGGTGAAAACCCATATCCATTCAAACGCACTCTGGATATTCTTCTGGATGTCTTCACACTTGAACTTTATTTATTTATGAATTGTTTGGACTTTATTTATGAATATTTTTTCACCAAGCACGTTTATTGCGATATAGCAAATGTCACCATTTATGTGGTTATCTGGGTCTAAAGGTTACCGATTTATCACGTTTAACACTGTGCATTTAGAGGTTTTTTCCTCTATGGTATAGATTGACCACGATTAATATTGTTTATTTTAGGAGTTTTTTACTCTTCATTTATTATCCAGCGCTGCACTTTCTTTTTATCTATCTATTATTGTGCCCTATATCGGGGTTATAGTGTACAGCTGCAGGATATCCTTCACGGTTTAATTTTTAATTAATTCATTATTCACACTTTTTTATACACATAGCGCAATTCTTTTCTTTTATTTTTGTTACTGTATCTTTCTGCCTATTTGTAACGTCCAACAATTTTGTTCCTTTTTGGGATAAATGTTTTACATAAAAGAAAGCTGATCTTTGTAAGCACCAGTATCAGTGGTAAATGGTTTGTTATATGCCTCTAACTGCTATACCAGCCGGGCAACTTGTATTGTTGAAAAACAGACTCACTGTCAGAATCACTTGGTGAAAATAAAAGCAAGGAAGAGCATAAAAAAGAAAACTAATGTTGCCATCACATCTAAGGATTGGTGAGCTGCAATATAATAAAGGTTTGCTTTTGGGTTTAAAGTGTTACTAAACCCAGGACTCTGCATTCACTATATCTGGTCTCCCACAGTACACAGAACGTGGAAATGCAATTATTTTTACTAATTATTTTAGTAAATATAAACTGCTAAATACCGTTTTCTCATCAGCAGTATATAGCAGTCTTGTGACTTCTATCAGTGTCCAGCCAAGCACTGGTTAAAGCTCGTAAGAGGAGTTTTCTGACTGTGCTATGAGACTGCAAGACCCCGACCCTCTGTTTGAACAGTGGTCCTGTGCTGATCACATGCACTCCCAAAAAAAAAAAAAAAAAACTCTCTAGCAATACACACCAAACTGAGCATGTGCAGCCTTACTCCATAGACTCTGTGTTATCAGGAAATTATTAGGAGTCAGTGGAAAAAGGGGAGGATCAGAGAAGACAGGATCAAACAGTCATTATACACAATGCTGAAGATTAACCCCTTAGGTTCCACAGTGAGTATAACAAGCATGCTTTACTGCATATACAGACTGATTTTACTGTTGTGGGATTAGTATCACTATAATACTGCTTTAAGGGCTAAGTTACATGGGGGATTTTATTATCTTGGACTGGGAGTTTAAACCATTTGACAGTTACAACTTTGTACTAAAAATCCCCCATGTAACTTTAGCCTAGACTGATTACAGTTACGATGCTAAAATCATGAGCAACTTATCGCTAGGAATAGCAATCAATTGATAAACAAATTAAGTAAATGGCTGTCTATAGAGTAAATGACACATACACAAAGCAGTAGCATTTTAATATTTCTCCAAACACCTATGACTGATCATATGAGCTACATAGTCCTAACATTCGGCCCCTGTGTATGTCGGTCTGTCTGTTTGGTCAGCTTTTGTCAGAGGTGCATGCTGAAAAACCAGCATCCGACTGACCCCCGATCAGCGCTCTCACCGAGCCTCTCGCTCCGAGCCACCCGCGGGTATCTACACCAATTCCAGCGCCTTCTCCGCCCCCCCCCCCCCCCGCTGTCTTTCGGCCTTTTGGCTAAGATCAAGTGTAGTATCTGTTCTTATCAGGTTCTCACCAAGCTTCCTGATCTCTAGACCTTCCTGTCTGTGGTGGGGGCTGCTGTGGTCCGGACCGTTGGCCAGGGCGGTCTTGAAAGCCTATGGAGTATGTGCCCCTGGAGTGGCAGTCCAGGGGTGCCAAACAATCACTGTGTGTGAGGGACACTTGGGCCGGGCCTTTTGGCTGGGACCAGAGGAATTTTTTATTCCTGGCCGGAGGGCCTGGTCATTGTTTTACACAATGGCCACTTCATTCACTCTTCCTCTCCACTATCCCTTCCCCCACTTTATTTTATTTATTCCTTTGTTTGTTTGTCACTTTTTGTATTTTTATGTTTGTACACGTTTTAGCACTTGTGTGATTAGTAGGGTCACAGGTCCCAGGGCCTGTCCTGAACGTCAGGGAGGGGGTGGACATGGCCTTCTGGCTTAGTTCACCCTCTCTCATAGGGTTGGGGTCTCTCTTCGGGAGAGCCTCACCTAGTATTTGGGTGGGTCTGTTTCGGCAGACCTTCCAGAGAACGGGGTCTGACTGGTTTCGGCCAGGAAGACCAAGTTTTACGGTCCTTGTCCCTGTCAGGAGCCTAACGCCCCGGGGGATTCAGGACAAGGTCCTCTGATTTTAGAGGTCTTGTGTACCCGTTGCACTTTTTTGTCGCACTTCTTTATGTTGTGCACATTTTTTATGCACCGGGTGAGTTTTTGAGTGTGTTTTGCACGCCACAGGCTTTCAAAAAAAAAAAAAAAAACAGGTCCCAGAAGACAGCAGGGACCAGTGGGATCACACAGCGTGAGTCACGCATGCGCAGTAGGGAACCAGGAAGTGATTCCTGACCACTTCCTGATTCCCTTACCAAAGATGGTGGCACCTCCACCCGAGAGCCGAGGGACAGGTCAGTATTTATAGTTGCTGACTTTAAAAAGAAAAAGGAACTCTGCTTTAAAGGTTTGTTTTCTTATTTATTTTTAACAAACATGTTATACTTACCTGCTCTGTGTAATGGTTATACACAGAGCAGCCCCCGAGCCTCCTCTTCTCGCTCCTGGCCTCTTGCTCCTGCCTAGTGCCCCCATAGCAAGCAGCTTGTATGGGGGTACTTGAGCAGGCTCACTTCCGAGCCACTGCTCCGTCTGTCCATTCACATATGGAGCTTTGCTCTGCCCCCCCTCTCTCCTCATTGGCTCACTGGCTGTGATTGACAGTAGCAGGAGCCAATCTCAGCCAATGCTGAAGGAGAGACTCGGGAGAGCCGAGGCTCTTGTGCACATCGCTGGATCGAGACGGGGCTCAGGTAAAAAAAATTTGTGGGGGGTGGGGGGCTGGGGGTGCTATTGCACACAAATTTTTTTATTTTCATGCATAGAATGCATGAAGGTAAAAAGCCTTGAGCCTTTACAACTATTTTACCTTATCTAAATAAACATATACCTGGACTACATTTTGTTTTTATATAACTCTAGAGCTGAGTAAGTTGCCTTACTCGTGGCATTTCTAAAGGCACACCCTGACCACCCTCCAACACTTGCAGCAGCAGAGAGAGAAACTGCCTGCTAATATTTACGGATCCCATTAGATTGCAAAGGCCAGAGGGGAGGAAAAAAATAGCACATTCTGCCAAGTCTGCTTGTATGGATCGAAATTTGGCCATTTCAGCAGGAGCACCTGCAAATGTATGGCCTGGCCTTGTGATGTTACTGCGCCACCACTGAAGTCTTTAGAACCCTTGAGTCTGTGAGTACCCTTCCAATGGACACGATGGCAAGTGCCTGTGTTACAGCGAATTACCACTGACTTATGCATGTGCAGCATTTGTTTTTGTTTTTTTGCTTTTTTTAATATATGGGGTAATTGGCTAAGAGAACAGGATAGGGGGCTGACCTGACTTAAACTTTAAAACCAATTCAATACCGGGCACTTTTACCCCTTCCTGCTCAGGCTACACTGTACCCATATGAAATGTTTATAATTTTTTCCACACAAATAGAGCTTTCTTTCGGTGGTATTTAATCACCTCTGGGTTTTTTTTATGTTTTGCTAAATAAACTAAAAAAGACTGACAATTTTTAGTTTCTGTTATAACATTTTGCAAATATATAATCTTTCTTCATAAATGTAGGTCAAAATGTATTCTGCTATATTTCTTTGGTGAAAATAACCAAAATCTGTGTATATCATTTAGGCTGTAGGAAAGTTTTATAGAGTCCACAAACTATGGTATATACTGTATATCTGAAAATTGCCAGGACAGTACAAGACCCCCCCCCCCCCCCCCCATGACCCCTTTTTTGGAAAGTAGACAGTCCAAGGTATTTAGTAAGAGGCATGGCAAGTTTTTGGAAGTGGACATTTTTTGCCACAATTATTTGTAAAATGAAGAAGTTAGAAAAAAAAAGTTGATGAGCTGATGTGGCAGTGATCAGGGACACTGACTGGTGACAGTATGTAAAAAAATAACATAAAATCTAATAATTTTTTTTCTTTATTTTTATTACTTTTTTTGAATTTTTTTTTTTACAAATTATGATTGCTTATACAGTAAACCCCCCTCCATCGCTGGGGTTACGTTCCGGACCCACCCGCGAAAAGTGAAAAAACGCGAAATAGAAAGACCCTATTTAAATACACCCTAGGCATGTTTTGTTAATTTTTTAATAGCATTTAAAGGTCTTTAAACACACTTTTATGCAATAGAAACACATAAAAGATAGAGAGAGAGATCAAGAGGATTTTTAAAACATAAAAATATTGTCTTAACAGTACAGTATACTGTACAGTAAAAAATAAAGTACATAACTGCAAAATGGCGAAATATTAGTGCAATATCAGAATAACAGGTCCTAATTAAAATAGCGCGATATACCGGGACCGCAAAAACTGAACCGCGATAGAGCGGGGGTTTACTGTACTAGAGATTTTCATTGGTTTATTCAGTGTCTTTTGTTGCGATTAGCTGTGATTGGTCAAAGCTAATCACATGGTACAGAAGGGCTGTGATGGGCCCTGTGTCTGTACTATCTGATCACTGTGGCCAATCACGGCTAGCAACACAATTGAATACAATGGATGGCATGAAAGGAAGTTTACAATTGTCATGTAATCTGCTATGATTGGCCACAGTGATAACATGGTACTGGCAGTGGGCCAGTTCAGTGATCAGTTGTCGGCTGCGTCCGCATACCTCCCAACATTTTGAGATGGGAATGAGGGACACCTATCACCAAAAATATGCAATCATAGGACACAGCCCCTTGCCACGCCCCCTTAAAGGAGAATTGTGCTAAAAAACAAGATTGGTTAAACCCACAAGTGCTTTTTTTTTACCACTACTATTTGGCTTTCAGAATTTACAAATACAGCAATTTAGAAATCAGATGAAAGGTTTAGCGCTGGGAAACACTTTTTGATAGATAAAAAGTGCATTTTATATACATCTATATAGATCAGACCAAAATGAGGGACAAATGAGGAGGGATGAGGGACAGAGGGACATTGCTCCAAATAAGGGACAGTCCCTTGAAATCAGGGACAGTTGGGAGCTATGCGTCCGGTGGACACCGCCGGTGACAGATCACACCTCTGCATGACCAGCGTTTCTGGAAGGACGTCATAAGACATCATCCCAGAAGAGCAGTGCCCCCGCCCAGCCATCATTGTGTTATAGGCCGGGCAGGAAGGTGTTGAATTGTAAACTGTAGTAAAATCTCAGATTATGTGCGCACTGAAAATACATGCTAAAATACTATAATTTATAGAGGGAAATCATTTTGTGGGCACTTGCAAGTCCAACAGCCCTGAAGACTGCGGGCAGCTTTCGCACCTCTAGCTTGTGCTAATTAGTTTGAGTAAGTATATGTAATTTCACTTCCAATTTGGAAACTAAGCTGTTTTTAAATGTTATCTATGGCCACTGCTTTTTATATTTCATTATAATTGTTCTATAATTAATATGTTATTTTATCTAAAGTCACAGCCTAATCTGCGCGCATGGAGTTGATATTATCTATATTCTTTTCATTACTACTATTAGCATTGCGCACTGTATAAAAGCGCTTTTCAGACACGATAGCCCCTTTATCTTCCCAACATCAATAAAGGTGCATTGATTTTTACTTTCAGACAAATACGGTTATCATTGGACACAAACTAGCCATGAACTATTTATGGTCTCAGCGTTATTTCTGCAGAATTGCTTCTGGAAAGGCACCTATTGATTTTCTATTTGGGAAGAATTTTGCAAAATTAGGTTACTCTCTTTCTTTCTGAAAGGCTCTTCATTTTTTATTATAAGGGGAGGGCTGCAGGGAAACAAAGTTTCAGGTTGGATTCTGCAGTTAAAATTAATGAAAAGGAGCCCAGAGGCCATGTGTTGATAAACGGCTACTGGACTTATTACTGGTATGGACACGTAGAGCTACTTCTCCACCTCTGCTGATGTGTGAAGACATGTTCATGTCAGATAGTTTTAATACGCAGGAAAATGATCACTTGAAATATCAGTTTCCAAGTGCAGCCAACGAGAAGATTTGCAGGATCCACCAAACGTCTTTCATTCATGTGTGGCTGCATAAAATAAAACACTCTCCAGGAGGTATAATTAGCACTCAGCTCAGCAGTGGGTAATGCAAGCGGTAGAACCACCTTAGTGGCTTTATCATGCAATGGTGTCATTATATACAGCACACTTAGGCCCTGCTCACACTGGCATTGAAAGCCAGTGGTTTATGGAGCATTTTTATGGTTTATTAGCATGGTTTATGGAGCATTTTTAACATTTGATATAGTTACATAGTAGTTACATACCGTATTTAACGGCGTATAACATGCACTTTTTCCCGCTGAAAATTAGGGGGAAATCGTGGTGGCGCGTTATACGCCGATCCCTGCTGCCTCAGCGTGGAAGGAGGGGACGAGCGCCGCTGGCTCAGTTACACACAGTACCGCCCCCCTGGCCCGGCATTGGACCACTGCTCTGTCCATCATATGAGCCGGGCAAGACTGTGAGTGACTGAGCGCCGGATACACAGGAGATTGCGGATCTGTGTCATTAAGCACTGGCGCAGGCTGCAATTAGACATGTGCACAATAGAAAAATTTGTTTCGTTTCTTTTCTGTTCGTTTCCGTTGATTCGTAACGATTCGTAATTTCGTAAGTCGTCGGTGTTCGTATTCGGATCGTATTTTCGCAAGAGTTATTTTTTCGTTGATTCGTATTTCCGTTTTTCGATTATTCTAAATTCGTATTTTCGTTATATTTCGTATTCGGACGCATTCTTTTATTTCGGAAGAGCTATATTTTTGTTGATTTGAAATGATTCGTATTTCCGTTAATCTAATTTTCGTTAAATCTAAATTCGTATATTTAATTACATTTGTACTTTCGTGAGATTGATTTATTCGTACTTTCGTAACATTGTTTTTGTAGATTCGTAATCGGAGCATAATTCATAATTTTATGTAATGTGTATGCTATTTATATGTTTAAGAAACAAAGAATTTCTCTCTCACAAGTCAGAACTTAACTCAAAAATCCACCAAAACAGTGCCACCGACCCAACCACTCCCTATCTGGACTCTGGATGGAATATTTCAGAATCAGAACTAACATTCGTTCTTTCGAATTCTCGATCAGCAGAATTTTCGTTATTTCGTATTTTCGTTGTTTTGGTTTCCTTTTTTCCGAATATTCGTAATTTCGATTTTTCATTCATTTTGATTTTCGTTATTTTTGAATCTTTGTTCGGTATTTTCGTTGTTTCTGTTTTCGTTTTTCGGATTTTCATTCTTTCGTAGTTTCGTTGTTTCTAATTTAATTATTTCGTATTTTCGTTGTTTTTCATATTCGTTCTTTTCGTTAGAATTTTTAGTAAACCATTGGTTCATTCGTACGATTACAAATGAACGAATATAGCGTATTTGAACGGAAAACGAATTCGTAACTAAACGAATTGCACATGTCTAGCTGCAATCATCTGCAAATGAGAGTCTACAGATGTGTACTAAACAGGCTGCAGATGGGCTTGTTAGGGGCTGCAATAATGGGCACAGAGGCTGCAGATGGGCATGTTAGAGGCTGCAGATGGGCTCTAAACAGGCTGCAATAATGGGCACATTAGAGGCTGCAGATGGGCATATTAGAGGCTGCAATAATGAGCATGTTAGAGGCTGCAGATGGGCACTAAACAGGCTGCAGTGACCTACACCACGTACGACGGGACTACGAAGAGGCCAGTAGCCAATAGCTTTCGACTACAAATTTATTCTGAGCATGCGTGGCACCTTGTGTGTCGGAATTCTTTACACACAATTGGAAAAAGTCAGATCCGATTTTGTTGTCGGAAAATTTTAGGTCCTGCTCTCAAATTTTTTCCATCCAAAATTCCGATGGAAAAAGTCTACTAGAGCCCACACACGATCAGATTTTCCAACAACATAATCCGATCTGACTTTTTCCATCAGAATGTCCCACCCGGTGTACGGGGCATAAGGTACCTGTTATACGCCGATAAATACGGTAGTTACATAGTTAGTCAGGTTGAAAAAAGACACAAGTCCATCTAGTTCAACCATAAAAATAAATAAATAAATAAAAAGTAGGTAAGGTTGAATAAAGACAATAGTCCATCCAGTTCAACCTGTGTAGGTAGGTGTACGTGTGTCAGTGTAGGTAATTATTTCCCATATCCCTGTATGTTGTGTTCTTTAACCGCTTCCCGAACGCTCACTGCATATATACGTCAGCAGAATGGCACGGGCAGGCAAAATCACGTACCTGTACGTGATTTGGTAATTGCCTGCCCGCGGGTCGCGTGCGACCCGGTCGGGAGCTCCGTGACCCCGGCCGCGGAACAAGCGGACCTGATCGCCGCTGATGTCCCGCGATCGGGTCACGGAGCTGAAGAACGGGGAGATGTATGTGTAAACAAACCTCTCCCCGCGCTTCCTACTCTGCCTGTCATTGATTGGCTGTTCCCGGTCATCGGGAAAGCCGATCAATGACGTCAGACATCAGCCCCGCCCCCTGATGTAAAAAAAACACACACACGTCACAGCCCATAAACCCTCCCCTCCCCCTAGTTGTTAACTCTTTCACTACAACTGTCATTTATACAGGAATCAATGCATTTAAATAGCATTGATTGCTGTATAAATGACAATGGTCCCAAAAATGTGTCAAAAATGTCCGATGTGTCCGCAAAAAAAATGTTATAAAACTATCCCCTATTTTGTAAACGCTATAACTTTTGCGCAAACCAATCAATAATCGCTAATTGCGATTTTTTTTTACCAAAAATATGTAGAAGAATACGTATCTGCCTAAACTGAGGGAAAAAAAGTTTTTTTTTATATATTTTTTGGGGATATTTATTATAGCAAAAAGCAAAACATATTGCATTGTTTTCAAAATTGTCGCTTTTGTTTATAGCGCAAAAAATAAAAACCGCAGGGGCGATCAAATACCACCAAAAGAAAGCTCTATTTGTGGGAAAAAAAGGACGCCAATTTTGTTTTGGAGCCACGTCGCAGGACCGCACAATTGTCAGTTAAAGCGATGCAGTGCCGAATCGCAAAAAGGGGCCTGGTCCTTTGGCTGCCAATTGGTCCGGGGCTGAAGTGGTTAAGATGCACGTCCAATAGTCTTTAAAAAATACCAATACTTCCCACTGAAAACACCAATTGTGGAAGAGAGTTCCACATCCTTATCACCCTGACAGTTAAAAAAAAACAAAAAACCCTGCGCAGTTTAAGGTTAAACTGCTTCTCCCCCAATCTTGTGTGGCTCCATGTTCTCATACACTCCCTGAGACTGAATATTTTTTTTCCTACTCTGGAATCACCATTGAGGTATTTGTAAATCGCCACCATGTCCCCTCTAAAGCATTGCTTATCCAGCAAGAATATATTGAATGCCTGTAGTCGTGCCTTGTAATAGTGGACTGGAGGATCTCATATTAATGTTGTTGCCATTCTTTGGACTCTCTCCAGCTCCAGCACATCCCTTCTGAGGACCGGTGACCAGAACTGGACGAAATACTCCAGATGTGGCCTAACCAGCTTTTTATAGAGTGGCAGAATTATAATTTTATCTCTGGAGCATATCCCCTTTTTTATGCATGCTTATATTCTGCCGGCTTTGGTAGCTGCAGCTTGACATTGCATGCTATTTCTCAGTCTCTTATCTACTAGGACCCCCAGATCTTTTTCCATCCTTGATTACCCCAGATGTTCTCCCCCTAGTGTGTAGTTTGCGTTTATGTTTTTAGCCCCCAAGTGCATTACTTGACATTTCTCCACATTAAACCTTATTTGCCATGTAGTTGCCCATCCCATTATTTTGTTTGGGTCTTTCTGTAAAAATTCTATATCCTGATGTGAAGTTATTGCCCTGCTTATTTTTGTGTCGTCTGCAAAAACGGAGATTGCACTATTTATCCCATCCTCTATATCATTTATGAATAAATTAAACAGAATTGGTCCCAAGACAGAGCCTTTGAGTACCCCACTTATGCAATTGATAATATGTTGACGTTACTTCACATTACTTCAAAATTGAAGCTTCATTTGGAGTTTGAAGGAGTTGAAGCATTTCAACTCTATGGTAACATACCGCAAATGCACTGGCATAAGTTGCAGCATGTTTCCGACATGGTTGCGGAGCGTTAGTAACATTACTGTCACGTACCTAGTGGCGAGTCTGGATTGCAGTGGGAGACCTCTCTTACGTCCCAGACTTGCGGCCCCTGGAGATGGGGACAGGGGGCGCAGAAGTCAGAGGAGGCACGAGTGTCTGGAAGGAACAGCAGCCGTAGGCGGACCTCCGGACTAGACCAGCGAAGATAGGAACCAGCAGACAACAGGTGACAGGAACCAGCAGACAGCAGGTGACAGGAACCAGCAGACAACAGGTGACAGGAACCAGCAGACAGCAGGTGACAGGAACCAGCAGACAACAGGTGACAGGAACCAGCAGACAGCAGGTGACAGGAACCAGCAGACAACAGGAACTGGCAGGTATGCAGCGGACTACAGGAACCAGCAGACAACAGGAACTGGCAGGTATGCAGCGGACTACAGGAACCAGCAGACAACAGGAACTGGCAGGTATGCAGCGGACCACAGGAACCAGCAGGCAACAGGAACTGGCAGGTATGCAGCGGACTACAGGAACCAGCAGACAACAGGAACTGGCAGGTATGCAGCGGACCACAGGAACCAGCAGGCAACAGGAACTGGCAGGTATGCAGCGGACTACAGGAACCAGCAGGCAACAGGAACTGGCAGGTATGCAGCGGACTACAGGAACCAGCAAGCAACAGGAACTGGCAGGTATGCAGCGGACTACAGGAACCAGCAGGCAACAGGAACTGGCAGGTATGCAGCGGACTACAGGAACCAGCAAGCAACAGGAACTGGCAGGTATGCAGCGGACTACAGGACAGGTGCACAGGTAGGTCAGACAAGCCGGGTTTGGTAACAGAGGACACACTGCGGATAAGCCAGGGATAAGCCAGAGAATAGTCGTGGGTAAGCCGGGATCGGGGCAGGCAGGAAGCAGAGCAGGTAGGTAGACAAGCCGGGTCACTGGTGCAGATACAGAGAAGTACAGGTTTAACACACGGAACGCTGTAGATCAGGCAGCAAGGATTGCATGGAGATGGCTGGTTTAAATAGCCCGCCTGGCGCCAGTAACCGTGCGCGCGCCCGTCCGAGACCGCGCGCGCGCACCCGTTCGATTCCGCGCATGCGCAGTAGCCCGCGCACCCGTTCGAGCCCGCACACGCAATCGCAGCGGTGGAGAACCACTAGGCCCAGCAGAGCTTTCCTTACATTGCCCCCCCCCAAGGGGCAGCCTCCGGATGCCCAACTGGGAACACTTCTCTGGGTGAGCTTTCTTGAAGGCTTGGATCAAATGCTCGGCATGCAAGTTGGTTTCAGGTTCCCAGGAATTCTCTTCAGAACCGTACCCCTTCCACTTGATGAGGTATTGTATCTGGTTATTTCTCTTTCGACAGTCCACAATTGTCTCCACCTCGAATTCCTCTTCCCCATTGACCATTATCGGGGCTGGGGGATCCGTAGATCGCCCAGGGAAAGAATTGGGGACTGCTGGCTTCAGGAGTGAAACATGGAAGACCGGGTGTACCCGAAGTGACTCTGGCAATTCCAGCTCGTATGCTACCTCGTTGATTTTCCGCTTCACAGCGAAGGGGCCCAAGAATTTGGGGCCTAACTTCCTGGAAGGACAAGTAAGTCGGAGATTCACTGTGGACAGCCATACTTTGTCTCCAGGCTCCAGGACCAATTGCCCCCGTCTGCCCCTGTCAAAGACCTCTTTATTAAGATTCTGTGCCCGAGTCATAGTTTCCTGCAACACTTTATTGTTGGTTGAAAAGAAGTCCACGGTCTCAAACACAGCAGGAACGGCACATTCTGGTACAGAATTTGGCAGGAATGATGGGTGGTAACCATAGTTGGCAAAGAACGGAGTCTGTTTGGTAGTGGAGTGGGTGGAGTTGTTGTAGGCGAATTCCGCCAATGGCAACAGAGAGAGCCAGTCCTGTTGAGAAAAGGATGAAAAGCAACGCAGATACTGCTCAAGAGTCTGGTTTGTTCTTTCTGTCTGCCCGTTCGTCTGTGGGTGGTAAGCAGAGGATAAAGATAGTTCAATGCCAAGGGAGTTGCAGAGGGCCTTCCAGAACCGAGACGTGAATTGGACGCCCCTGTCCGAGATGATATTTGCTGGGATCCCGTGAAGTCTGACAATGCCTGCAATGAAGGCCTGAGCCGTCTCTGGTGCCGAAGGAGTCCCCTTCATGGGGATAAAGTGGGCCATTTTGGACAGCCGATCCACTACCACAAAGATGGCCGTATGGCCTTCGGAGGGGGGAAGTTCCACAATGAAGTCCATGGTTATTAGCTTCCACGGCCTTTCCGGAGCAGGTAGGGGTTTGAGTAGCCCCCAAGATTTGGTCCTGCAGCTCTTGTTGCGAGTGCACACCGTACATGATTCCACATACCTTTGGCAGTCTTTTGCCAGTTGGGGCCACCAGAAAGTGCGCTGGACCAGGTCCGTGGTCTTGGCTATGCCGAAATGTCCGGCCAGTACATGGTCATGACATAGCCCAAGTATAGTGACCCGGAGACTTTCTGGAACGAAGATCTTACCACCGGACCAGAATAGGCCATCCTTGGCGGAGACTTCTGGCCTAGCAGGCGGCGGGTCCTCCCTGGACGCCTGCTTGATCCGGCTTAACAGATCTTCATGGAGAAGTAGGAAGTTCTCAGCGGTTAGGATGGTGTCAGGTGGATTGGGCTCCTTAGGATCGATGAACATCCGTGATAAGGCATCAGGTTTGGTGTTTTTGGAGCCCGGCCTGTAGGTAACATGAAAGGCGAACCGGGAGAAGAACAGTGCCCACCTGGCTTGTCGTGGCTTTAGTCTCTTGGCGGCCTTCAGATACTCCAGGTTCTTGTGGTCTGTATATATGAGAATCGGGTGGGCCGCCCCTTCCAACAGGTACCGCCATTCCTCCAATGCCGCCTTGATTGCCAACAGTTCTCGGTCGCCCACGTCGTAGTTCCGCTCAGGAGGCGTCAACTTACGGGAGAAGAACCCAACGGGGAACAGGAGGGCCTTGGGGCCTTGTCTCTGGGATAGTATCGCCCCGACTGCGATTTCCGATGCGTCCACCTCCAAGACAAATGGGAGAGCCGGGTCAGGGTGCTTTAGGATGGAGGCGGAAGTAAAGAGTTTCTTGAGGGCAACAAAGGCGGCCTGGGCCTCGGTTGTCCATTGGAACCGAACCCCTTGTCGGGTTAATTGTGTGATGGGGGAGATGATGGCCGAGAAACCTTTAATGAATTTTCGGTAAAAGTTAGAGAAACCCACAAACCGCTGTACCCCTTTTTTATCCACCGGTGCAGGCCAGTCTAGAATAGCGGAGATCTTCTGGGGGTCCATCTTAATGCCTTCGATGGAGATGATGAGTCCCAGGAACTGTATGCTCTGTTGTTCAAACTCGCACTTCTCGGGTTTAGCATACAGACCATGTTGCCGCAGTCGCCCCAACACGCATCTGACGTGTTGTTGGTGACTGTCCAGGGAAGAAGAAAAGATTAAGATGTCATCTAAGTAGATGATTACAAACAGGTCTAAGTAGTCTCGAAAAATGTCATTAATGAAATGTTGGAACGTGGCAGGGGCGTTACAAAGTCCGAAGGGCATCACAAGGTATTCAAAGTGCCCGAATCGTGTACGGAAGGCGGTCTTCCATTCATCGCCCTTTCGGATGCGTACCAGATTATATGCCCCGCGGAGGTCCAACTTGGTGAAGATGACCGCTGCCCCCAGCCTCTGGAACAACTCGGGGACTAACGGCAAGGGGTAACGATTTTTGATGGTCACCTTGTTCAATTCTCTGTAATCGACACATGGCCGAAGGGAATGATCCTTTTTCTCGACGAAGAAGATGCCGGCTCCGGCAGGTGACGTGGAGGAACGGATAAAGCCCTTTCGTAAGTTATCATCAATGTAGTCTTTAAGGGCGGAGAGCTCCAGCTCGGATAGTGGGAAGATCCTCCCAAAGGGAACTTCAGCTCCAGGGAGAAGCTCAATGGGACAATCGTAGACCCGATGAGGAGGAAGGGTCTCTGCCCCTTTTTTGCTGAAGACATCCAAAAAAAGAGTGGTAGGCCTTGGGGACCAGCTGATGGGTCTCGTTGTCCAAACACATCAAGGTAGTTGACTGAGCGTCGGTCCGTGGAAGGCAGTGTTGGGAGCAGTAAGGAGAGGAGAAGGTAATCTCCTTGGTGGACCAGTCAATGCAGGGGTTATGGGCGCGGAGCCAAGGCATGCCCAAAATGACCGGGAACAGTGGGGAAGAAATAATGTCCAGACTCAGTAACTCCTGATGGAGATGATTTATGCATGCCGGCAGAGGTTGCGTTTCTAGGGTGACAGGCCCGGATCTAATGGCTGAACCATCGGCCAGGTGTATCTGTAGTCCCTGGGCCTTATTCCGTAAGGGGATGCTATGGGCAGTAGCAAAGTCCGAGTCCATGAAGCAACTGCAGGCTCCAGAGTCAATAATGGCGGGGGCCATAATGTTCTTTCCGGGGAGCTGTAACAAAATAGAGAGAGCAAGGTGAGAAGAGGCATCGGTAACGGCCATTATCCGGTCAACTGAAGGAGGGCGCCACTTACGGGTCTTGGCTGGACAGGTTCGCACATAGTGCCCTGGCTCCCCGCAGTATAGACACAAATTGTCCCGACGGCGTCTCAGCCGTTCTTCAGGAGTGAGAGCAGGGCGAAGCACACCCAACTGCATGGGCTCAGTTCCTTCGGTGGAGGCAGAGGTTCGACCCGGCGGTGGACCCCTAGGAAAGTAGGGTACCTTTGGCAGCATCCAAGAGGGACGAGGTGGAACAGAGGCCCTCTCAGACCGTCGTTCGCGTAGGCGCCTGTCGATCTGTATAGCCTGGTTGATGAGCTCCTCAAGAGTTGGAGGAACCCCAACCCTAGCAAGTTCATCCTTGAGGGGATCTGACAACCCCAACCGAAACTGGTAGCGGAGAGCCGCATCATTCCAGCTGGTATCAGCACTCCATCTCCTGAATTCAGCAACATAGTCCTCGGCGGGCCTACGCCCTTGGAGTAGAGCATGGAGGGCAGTCTCAGCCGTGGCACAGAGTTGCGGGTCCTCATACATTCGGGCCATTTCATCAAAGAAGGTATTTAGATGAGCAAGTTCCGCGGCCTCCTGTTTAAGCAGACGGTGGGCCCAGAGTTGGGGGTCGTTCTGGAGCAGGGAGATCACAAAGCCCACTTTGGTGGACTCCAAAGAAAATGTTCGGGGCTGTAGTGCAAAAAACAGTTCACATGCACTGCGAAAAGTCCTGAACTTACTACGCTCACCGGAGAACCTCTCAGGTGTGGGTACTCGAGGTTCCGGGGGGAGCATCACGACGGTTGGTGGAGTAGGCTGGCTAGTGGTGAGGCCTGGGGATCCCTGAGTAAGGACATGTTTTTCAAGTCGGGTATAACCTTCCTGTAGGTTAGTGACCGCTTGTGCAAGGCCTGCTAGGTGTAGGCAGAGTTCTTCCATAGGAGAGGCTCCCTGCTCAGACTCGGTCATGGCTGCCTGATACTGTCACGTACCTAGTGGCGAGTCTGGATTGCAGTGGGAGACCTCTCTTACGTCCCAGACTTGCGGCCCCTGGAGATGGGGACAGGGGGCGCAGAAGTCAGAGGAGGCGCGAGTGTCTGGAAGGAACAGCAGCCGTAGGCGGACCTCCGGACTAGACCAGCGAAGATAGGAACCAGCAGACAACAGGTGACAGGAACCAGCAGACAGCAGGTGACAGGAACCAGCAGACAACAGGTGACAGGAACCAGCAGACAGCAGGTGACAGGAACCAGCAGACAACAGGTGACAGGAACCAGCAGACAGCAGGTGACAGGAACCAGCAGACAACAGGAACTGGCAGGTATGCAGCGGACTACAGGAACCAGCAGACAACAGGAACTGGCAGGTATGCAGCGGACTACAGGAACCAGCAGACAACAGGAACTGGCAGGTATGCAGCGGACCACAGGAACCAGCAGGCAACAGGAACTGGCAGGTATGCAGCGGACTACAGGAACCAGCAGACAACAGGAACTGGCAGGTATGCAGCGGACCACAGGAACCAGCAGGCAACAGGAACTGGCAGGTATGCAGCGGACTACAGGAACCAGCAGGCAACAGGAACTGGCAGGTATGCAGCGGACTACAGGAACCAGCAAGCAACAGGAACTGGCAGGTATGCAGCGGACTACAGGAACCAGCAGGCAACAGGAACTGGCAGGTATGCAGCGGACTACAGGAACCAGCAAGCAACAGGAACTGGCAGGTATGCAGCGGACTACAGGACAGGTGCACAGGTAGGTCAGACAAGCCGGGTTTGGTAACAGAGGACACACTGCGGATAAGCCAGGGATAAGCCAGAGAATAGTCGTGGGTAAGCCGGGATCGGGGCAGGCAGGAAGCAGAGCAGGTAGGTAGACAAGCCGGGTCACTGGTGCAGATACAGAGAAGTACAGGTTTAACACACGGAACGCTGTAGATCAGGCAGCAAGGATTGCATGGAGATGGCTGGTTTAAATAGCCCGCCTGGCGCCAGTAACCGTGCGCGCGCCCGTCCGAGACCGCGCGCGCGCACCCGTTCGATTGCGCGCATGCGCAGTAGCCCGCGCACCCGTTCGAGCCCGCACACGCAATCGCAGCGGTGGAGAACCACTAGGCCCAGCAGAGCTTTCCTTACAATTACATTAATAATAGGCATTTAAATACGACGTGTTGCGCTACCATAAATGATCAATGAAAATTTATAATAAATGAATGTCCAAAGAAAGAAACAGTCCCATGAAAATAATAAGTGAGTGATCTAAACAGCCTAGATCAAAGATGGGTGAAATTCCTTCCCTCCACCATAAAGGTCAATCACCAACACCCAGATAAGAACAGGCAGGTCAAACAGCCTTTTGGGGACTTTCTCCCTGAAACAGTGCCCCAGACAAATTTAACCAGTCACAGGAACGATGCCTCAGCATAAATCTCAGCATGGATACCACCAACTCCCAAAAGTGTAATACATATGGAAAAAAAACTCTAGATACTTATGACAGATCCTTTATTAAAAACAAGTACTACTCACAAAGTGTAAAAGATTCATGCGCATGTCTCCAACAAACAATCCTGGTCAAGAAAGATGGCTTCCACTTCAGGGTGACGCGTGACCAACCTGCTCCGCCCTATGCATTTCGTTACTATAAGATTTCTTCCTGGGCACGGGGCCATGTCACGTCATCGCCTAAATACCCATTACCAGTAACCAAGCCTCATTTTAGACCTCGTAGTCCGGCAACGCTTCCAAGCCTCTCTTTCAGATTCTACCATTCTGGGCATAGTCAGCAACCAAGCCTCGCTCCCAACAGCGGAAGTATTTTCTCTAAATAGCACTGAATCTCCTCTACAGTGCTTCCCAGCCTCACACAGGCCGTGACAACACACCAGGAAATATTCCAGTTGTGGTTATAAATTTGGTTATGATCAAAATAACCATCAATTAAGATATAATATAGATATAAAAAAAGGCATATCTTAACTACCGCGTACACCAAGGTGACCATGAGGCTGGGTACAGAATATTAATAAAACCATAAAAATAAAAAAAACAAATACTGTACATACAATTACAGTAAATTCTACCAAATCAAGAATTCTCTAAAAATGCATTAACATCCCAATAAATTTTAACCCATAAGGGGTGTAACTTTTGAGCAAAAAAATGTATTTGGTCTCCATTTTGGATACCTTCCTAGTTGTGGCACGCCCCCCTCCAATGGAGTGTAAACTTATCCATGCACACAAATAGGGTCCCTGATGGATCTCTTCCATGTACTAAGACATAATGTCATGAGACATCGTACTCTCAACACGCAGGTTTTTAATAATGGGCATTTGTAGTGCAGTTTTAACACATCAAATATGCACAAAAAGTGCTTGTGAAACGCACCTATTAACACACATTAACGCTATATGTGCGTTTATTAAGGGGTTAGCATTTTGAGTCAAGTGTGAACAAGCAGCCATGGGGATTTAGGAAACAGTAAAGGTGGCACTCTCTAGCACTACATTTAGAATAACTTGCAGTGTTCACCAGTTACATGTTTTGCCAAGCGCTTTGGGAACCCCCAACTGAATAGAACATGTGCTACCCAGGTACTTTCCACTGTTCACTGCAAAACATACAGATGTATCAGTAAGTAAAGTATGAATTTACGCAGATCTCTGCACATGGAACCATAAGCATTGTGGGAGTAAAGGCTGCTCCAGATCCAGTCTGAGCTTCACTAAGACCAGCCAGAGGAAACAGAGCTCAGCATTGCAAAAGCCTACCTAAACCTGCAAGAAGGCAATCTCTTTAGTTATGCAACACCTTCTATAATGTTACAAGAAATATTGGGGTTGATTTACTAGAAACTGTAGCTGTATTCTGCAAGTGCAGTTGCTCTAGAGCTTAGTAAATGAAGTAAAGCTTCACTTTACAAAAAATACCCAATCATAATCAAGGAAAATAAAAACAGCATTTTTGCAGCATGTGATTAGATGATGGAAGTCAGCAGAGCTTCCCTTCATTTACTAAGCTCTGGAGCAACTGCATTTGCAGAGTGGACAGTCTATTTGCCTTTAGTAAATCAACCCCAATGTGTTTCTTAAGCAATTGTAGAGATACCCCCAAAGAAGAGCTGCTTGGTAATATGGGTTCCCTGTTCTGCGCCTTGTCTCCAAGAACAACATCAGCCCCTCAAACACACCTGGTTTAATAAAAGTGAGTACTATATAAGCACTTATAAGAACACGAGTATGGATACCTTTAACTCGGCTGTGAATTAGTACCAGAAAATACACACAGAACCATTTAGCGGTAAATGAATGGTGGAATAAATGGAATTGGAATAAATGGTGGTTTGAGCATAAATGAACACACAGAAAGTAGGTTCAGACTCAGTCCACTAGACCGTATAATAACTATGCCACAGTAACTTAAAATATAGTTCTGTACCACTAGACTAGGATTCATTTAAAAACCAGGGTCTTTAGTCCTAACTCTTCAGCTGGCTAGTGTTGGGGCCCCACCGTTGGTGCACATTAGAGCAGTCTCAGTCAAACCTGCAGGCAGCAATAAGGCTTCTAAGTGGCTGTATGGTCAGTTCCTAAAGGGCTCCTTAGTAGCAACAGATTATGGCCACAAGACCTTCTCACCAGGCCCAGCAACATAGCATCAGTTGGCCGCTATTGGCCGAGTGACTCTTGTCCTAAGCACAGCATGGACTGCATAATAGCAGTGGCATCCCTCAGCCCACAGGTCATGTGTAGTACTACCCAGGTATAGGCACAGGGAGCTGTAGAGGTCCTTGTGTGCACTTGCCTCATACTGCTCTCTCCCTGACCTTTGGTAAGCTGCCTGAGAAAAGTCCAAAGTTCTCCTGCAGGGCTTAGTGGGGCTGTAGTTCAAGCCATTCCTTTCCATTGGCAGCACTCCTAAGGAGACTACATGTCCCATGGTCCTCCAGCCTTTCTAATTGGCACCACTGTTGCTTGCCAGGAGGGAGGGGGAGCGAGCATGGAAATTACACAGCCCAGCTCTAACAGAGTATAGCGGGGGGGTAGGGAAGAGGAGAAAGCCCACAGCTGCTCACCACACAGCTGCAGGGGTAAGGAGAAGAGAGCAGCACAGGAGCATGTGGCCCGGCATGCCTCCACCCGCTGCACATTTGGAAGGACACCAGAATACACAATGTTTGGAAGTATAAACCTGCTTGCATAACAATTATTTGGGTTATATTCATTTTAAACTAAAATGGAGCTTTCCTAAAGTGGCTCCTGAAATTCACTAGTTGGTTCTCAAAGATCTCTACACTGTTGTGTACAATGAAACGTAGAGGAGAAGTTGGTAGTACAAAGGTAGTACCAACCTTGGCAGAATATAAAAGAACAGGAATTCACAGGAATCTCCAGCTGACAATGACTGGCACCACCTAGGTTTACAGTATAGATTACAAGCCACCTATCTATATCAGTTTTACATAGAAACCAATATTAGAACTACTGTATATACTCGAGTATAAGCTGACCCAAATATAAGCCGAGGCACCTAATTTTACCACAAAAAACTGGGAAAAGTTATTGAATCCAGTAAAAGTCTAGGGTGAGAAATGCACAGCTACTGTAAGTGGAAAAAAGGGGCCAACAATGCCTATTTGCAGCCTCACTGTGCCCATTTGCATGCCTCACTGTGCCCATTTGCAGCCATAGGTCCCCCAAACTTCAAACTTTTGCCCGATCATTTGCCCGATTTTCTTATAGTGTTTGCTTTAAAAAAAAAAAAAAAAAACTGACAGAGATTAATATGCATAATTAAAATGCTCTAAGATCCTTTGAGTAGGCACCCCAGGGTGTCCGCCAATGTCTTTGCAAGTCAAATATGATCCTTTTTACATACCTGCCCTGCAGGGCTATCTTACTGCATGGGCACTGCCTGGGGGCCCCAAGTGCATGGGGACCCCATATAATAATCTTGCATTACATTGTACTTGCCAACTGTCCCGCCGGCACACTTTTTACTAAGCTGTTCTGGAATGGCCGTGTCCAAGGCAGCGTCCTGGAGCCTGATTCCCCCCCCCATACCCTGTCTTTCTGCCTCCCCGCCTGTGCTGTACCCTTTGTGTTGATTAGCCTTTTATTCATGGCATGTTTTCTTATTGTTTAAAACTGATTTTATTGAAAGTACTAATAAATATATGTTTAATTCTATCAACTATTTATACTTTAATTCTTGAGAGTAGGTGCGTAAATTGGGGCAGGCTGGTAGGGGCCCCAGTGCATCACTTTGCCCAGGGGCCCATGATGCTATTAAGATGGCCTTATTAAGACAGCTGTCATGAGGTCCACGTACCTGATGTGAGACTGAAGTAGTGGGGAGGCCTCCCTTGCACCTCGGGTCCTTGAAGCCTCTGGAAATGAAGACAGAGACTTGGTGGAGGACCGTGCAAGCCTTAGTCCGAGTTCTAAGCTGAGGTCAAGTCCAGTTTGGCAACGAAGTATAAAAGGGTTAATCAGAAGAAGAATGGTCGAGATCCAAGCTGGGGTCGGTTCCAATCTGGCAGCTGAGTACAAAAGGGACAAAGAAGTAGAATGGTCAAGGTACAAATCTGAGGTCAATGGCAAGCAGCAATCAAGAGCAGTCAGATAGGTTTCCAGGTCACAACAAGTTCAGACAGATCACACACTAGTACAGGAACAAGGGGGGACTTAAGATAATCCAGCAATTTGGCAGTGGGCTGGGCTTATATAGGGAAGTGTGAGGTCACTTCCTGTGTGACTCCTGGGCATTTTCCCGCCTTTTTCCATCAGGTTGAGGTCACTTCCTGTGCGCCTCATGGGCATTTTCCCGCCTTTTACCATCAGGTCTTCTGTGCAGGTGCGGGTTGGCGCATGCTCAGTTGGCACAGATTTCCTCCTGCAGCAATGCGCCATTGGTGCATGCGTAGTAAGCCCTGGACTCTTACAACAGCCCTGTTGCCCTGACTTTTCTGTGTTACTAAGGTTTCAACTTTCTAGACTTTGGGGCTAAGCCCTGTTTATTTTTCATCTCCCAAAGTGACTGCCTTTATTGTCCATTGATGTCATCTTACCGGACAGGTGGACACTGGGTGGGTTGAGTTTAGCACAAAGTTTGTAGCTTGGCACTGAATTTAGAGATGGTAATAAAATGCAGCCTGAGATAAAGGAATGCATACATTTCTGGCTAACATTTGGTACATTTTCCCAAACAATGTATGTAATTACATCATAATATTGATGTATGTGGGATTATGAAATGCTAGATTTGTTTTTATTTAAAGTAAAATTTCGGGAATTACACATAGCAGTGATGTATAAGGGATTAAAACAGAAATCTATACATTTATACCTAGCATTGTTTAATTACGTGTTTATAGTCATGTTAAGCTGGTCATGGCTGGTTACAGTACATAGTACTTTGGCTTTATGACGCAAGGGGTAAACAAAATCAGATGAGACTTGGCAGAGTCTGCAAATGCAATGATCCATAATCTGAACTTCAATGTAGGGTGTTGCATGTGCACCAAATGCCAGGGTCTAATGATGCCCATGCCCTTAGCAGTGCTGTATGATGAATATGCCAGCTCTTAAAGGACTTTTGACTCTAAAGCAAAACATCTTCTTGTGCAGCTGTGTATTGAGAATACAGTACAGTGCCTTGTCATGTTACAACCAAAAATGCAAATGTATTTTATTGGGATTTTATGTGATAGACCAAAACAAAGTGGCACATAATTGTGAAGTGGAAAGAAAATTATAAATGTTTTTTTAATTTGTTTACAAATAAATATCTGAAAAAGTGTGGCATGTATTTGTAGACATGGAGAAAAATGTATATTGGGCAAAATATGGTAGAGATACAATTGGTCTATCGCATCCCAAATTTGAATATAATAATTTTCGATAGGCTAAGGTGTGCATAAACACTGGCCAGTACCCCTGGAGGATGCTTAGGGTAAAGATAGACACTGAGAGAGTGTATGCTTTTTAAAGAGGTAAATATTTATTCAAAAGGAATAGGTAAGTGCATATATATTAATGCTGGGATTGATTCAGTATGTTACATACAGGTAGATAAAGTGTATACAGTTTTTTTACATGTCAACAGCATGACATGAACATACAAATAGATGTTGTGACAATAATGAGAACTTGCTTGATACATATATATGTGAATCAAAAGGATATCTAGATGCCTTGACAAAGTCCGAAACATGTTGGCATCATCCTGATCATATATGTATCAAGCAAGTTCTCATTATTGTCACAACATCTTTTTGTATGTTCATGCTGTTGACATGTAAAAAAACTGTATACACTTTATCTACCTGTATGTAACATACTGAATCAATCCCAGCATTAATATATATGCACTTACCTATTCCTTTTGAATAAATATTTACCTCTTTAAAAAGCATACACTCTCTCAGTGTCTATCTTTACCCTAAGCATCCTCCAGGGGTACTGGCCAGTGTTTATGCACACCTTAGCCTATCGAAAATTATTATATTTGTAGACATGTGCACAACAAAAAAATTTGTTTATTTTCGTTTCGTTTTTTTCGTTTCCGTTGATTCGTAACGATTCGTAAATTCGTAAGTCGTCGGTGTTCGTATTCGTAACGATTCGTACATTCGTAAGAGTTATTTTTCGTTGATTCGTTTTTTCGTTAGTTTAATTTTCGTTTATTCAAAATTCGGACGCATTCGTATTTATTCGTACATTCGTAACATTCGTAGATTCGTAATCAGAGCATAATTCATAATTTTATGTAATGTGTATGCTATTATTACATTTTAAGAGACACAGAAAATTACGAATCGAAAAAAAAAGTTACGAATGTACGAATTTTTTCGTTCAATCCATTCGAAGCACGTTAAGCAACACCATTGTAAGAGATACAGAAAATTACGAATCGAAAAAAAAAAAGTTATGAATTTACGAATTTTTTCGTTCATTTTCGTTGTTCCTGTCTTCGTTTTTCGAATTTTCTTCATTCGTACATTCGTTGTTTCTAATTAGTTTTTTTCGGATTTTCGTTGTTTTTTGGATTCGTTCGATTCGAACGATTCGTTAAAAATTTTAGCAAATTGTTCATTCATTCGTACGAAAACGAAAAAAACGAAAAAAAAAAAACGAAACGAATTGCACATGTCTATGTATTTGTATTCAGCCCCCTTTACTCTGATACCCCTAACTAAAATCTAGTGGAACCAGTTATCTTCAGAAGTCACCTAATAAGTAAATAGAGTCCGCCTGTGTGTAATTAAAGCGGTTCTGCACTGTCTTTATGTTTTTTTTTTTTTTACTGCAATGCAATGGCTTATGCAATGCAGTTTAGGTACTCACGTGTCCTTGGCTGTAAATCGGCAGCAGCTTGTTTCAAATAGATTTATTGTTTCTGTAAATTTTTTAATGTTGGGGGCCATCTTGCCTGTGGGCATTTGAACCCACACAGGCACTCCAGATGGCCTAGCATGCACCGCTGTTACTGCGCCGATCTCGAGTGTGCGCAGTAACGGCGAAGTGCAGCTCACGTTCTCCGAAATCTCGCGAGATGTCGGCACATCTGCCGACATCTCGCGAGATTTCGGAAGATGTGGCCGACATCTCGCGAGATTTCGGAAGATGTGGCCGACATCTCGCGAGATTTCGGAAGATGTGTCCGAAATCTCGCAAGATTTCGGAAGATGCCCGCACAGACTCCTGGGATCAATGACACCAGATCCCAGGAGACAATGCGGCGTGACGAGGATCCCCCGCACAGACCCCGCCCACCGCCGCAGACACAGAGGACAGGAAGTCGGCGATTATCAAGGTAAGTGAAAAAAAAAAAAAAAAAACACATTTCATTTAGTACTCTTTGCCTGATTTGGAGGGCAAAGAGATTTACTAAATGAAATGTGTGCAGAACCGCTTTAAGGCCCCATGCACACGAGACGCAGATGCAAACTCTGCTGAACGCATGTTTTAAAAAGCAGAAACCTGCGTTTAAAAACGTGTGCGTTTTTCCGCGTTTAGCCGCCTTTGCTTCTATAAGCGTTTGTAAAGATAACATCATAAAGACCCTCCCCAAGCTCAGAAAGCATGTATTATTAACTATTTCTGGAAGTTGGGAATTATTGCGCTGAGTGTGAATAATTTATAGGATAGCTGCAAACATTGCCGATAGATTTACGGTAGAATAGGTTAGAAGGGTTTGTATGTTGCGCTCAAAAAGTAGTGTACATAATAGTCACTCCTACACAATATTTGCATACAGGTAAGTTGTGATAAAAGCATAAATATAAATCATCGGTAAATGAAATAAATATATATAAAATTATATAGAGAGACAGTAATAAAACTGAATAAATTGTGAAAAGAATTCTGTGAAAGTGATCATGTGACTGATAAAATTCCACCCCAGACGAAGTCCCAGAGGACGAAACGCGTCGGGTGGACTACAGCAGCAGCACTTTCTGACATCTACTACCACTTTATGAGCCTGAATATTACTTCCAAAATGTGAGTGTTTTTAATCTGTTTTTACCTCATTAAAAGTATTTTACGGTATCATACTATGCGAGTTCTCTTTTCTCAAATATGACCGAATGTTATTGGAGATTTTGACGACCGCATCCCTCCTGCCCGTTTACGCGCATACTCCCAGGAACACATCCGTGGAATAGGGACCTGGTAACCCTCCACACACAAAGCTTGTCACGACTTATGAGGCGTACGTCTCATTTAGTCTGTGACTTCTGGTAAGCCTCCTTCTCAATAAATGCTGAAGCCGACCAGACAGGATCACCATCACCGCACCTAGAAATATAATTTTTTCTACGGCTATTCACATATTTTGTGTCACTCACAGGACTATATACTGTGTCACCCACCGGACTATACCACTGTATCAATACATATATACAGTTTGGCGACCATTTTTTCACCCCTATTCACTTGTTATTTATTTGTTTGTTTCAAATGGTTTTATGTTTTTATATTCACTATATTAACAGATTGTCATTCTTCACCATTTTGGAATTTTACTGAATTTTATCAGTCACATGATCACTTTCACAGAATTCTTTATTAACTATTTCTGCCATTTTGATCAGAGTGAGCAGCAGCAGCAGAGAGAGCAGTTGTACACTTGCATTTGCCTCTTTTTCTGTGTTTTTTCTTGGAAATGGATCCCATATTGAATATATGTCAGGAAATGCTCCTGATGTTGCTCTTGATGAGGCAGCAACGTCGTCGCAAATTGCATGAGAGGTCCAGAGTCAGAGCTCGTCGATATTGGACCCATCTGTTGATGGCACAGCGAATGTCCGTTGGATATTTCACAAACATGGTGGGGGGTTGGGGCTGACTAGACATTGGTATGCAGGTTTTTCTTTGTGAAAAAAAGACATTGCTATGCTTTGGTCAGACTAGGTGGAGTCACTGATTAGATTAGAAATTGGATGAAGGGTTGGGGCAAAGAAGTGGAGGCATTCCTCATTGTCTAAGCTACCTAAAAAACTAGAGTTTTTTTTATGGCATTGCATCAGTGAGTATATATGCTCTATGATCTATCTAAATTAATTACAACATTTTAAACCATTTTTTTTTTGTATTTTTTATGGTTTTTTTATGGTCATATTTCTGAGTTTTCTGGTTCAAAAAATTGGGTTCCTTTAAAAACGCTTATAAATGCAAACGCGGGTGCCGCGTTTAGCCGCGCTTTGCATCTAAAACGTGGAAAAGCAAAGTGTCTGAACCCATTTTTTTGCTTCTGGAAAAACAAGGTTAAACGCAACTGCATAAAAACTGGAAAAAACTAGACTGTGTACATGGACACATAGGATAACATTGCATGCGTTCAGGGGCAGTTGAAAAAAAGTGTCCAACTGCCTCTGAACGCGCGTTTAACAGCGTCTCGTGTGCATGGGGCTTTTTAATCTCAGTAAAAATACAGCTGTTCTGTGAAGCCCTCGGAGGTTTGTTAGAGAACCTTAGTGAACAAACAGAATCACAAAGGCCAAGGAACACACCAGACAGGTCAGGGATACAATTGTGGAGAAGGTTAAAGCAGGGTTAGGTTATAAAAAAAAAAAATTTACGGACCATTGTTCAATCCATCATCCAAAAATGGAAAGAGTATGGCACAACTGCGAACCTACCAAGACAAGGCTTGTATAAGACAAAAGTGGTCACTTAATGTCTTGAACACAGTCCATGTGAAATGCAAATAACAGAGAAAAATGTCAATGGAAAAATGTGAAAATGATATGAAGATTGTGAATCAATCAATACAAGTACAAGTCATACAGTGTGTTGAAAGTGAAAGTGAATTTCTAAATCCACACATAAAAGTCCCACAATGTGAAAAGAACTTTCGGTAAAATGATCTATTCCAGAGTTTCCAACCACCACCAGGGAGATAAGGGTTTTGTGATAAAACAATCCACTCTATGAGTGGGGACTAGAGTGGATTGTTTTATCACAAAACCCTTATCTCCCTGGTGGAGGTTGGAAACTCTGGAATACATCATCTTACCGGAAGTATAATATAATATCATTTTCACATTTTTCCATTGCCATTTTTCTCTGATATTTCACTTGTACTGCGTTCAAGACATTAAAGTGGTTGTAAATCCTTACAATCCAGTTTTTACTACAGGTAAGCCTATGAAATAAAAGAGCCTACACACACACACACACACACACATACAAAAATGCATGAGCTTTGGCACCTGCGATTGCCCTACACATGTATGTATCACCCCCATGCCGGAGTGAGAGCAATAATTTTAGCATCAGAACCCCTACATAACACTAAACTGATGTCCTGTAGGGGCTTTTAAAGCATTGCCTATTAAAACATATAAAGTACTGATGTTTTTCGCCATTTCATTGACGCACACACGCAAAGCCACTACAGATCATCAGTTTAGTGTTATGCAGGCGTTCTAATGCTAACATTATTGAATTATAGACATGTGCAATTCGTTTCGTTTTTTTTTTCGTTTTTCGTTTTTTTTTGTTATCTTCGTTCGTTCGTTTTCGTACGAATGAACGAATCGTACGAATCCGAATAACGAATCATTCGAATCGAACGAATCCGAAAAAACAACGAAAATCCGAAAAAAACAAATTAGAACCAACTAATGTACTAATGAAGAAAATCCGAAAAACGAAAACGAACGAAAAAATTTGTACATTCGTAACTTTTTTTTTTGTTGAATTGGTAATTTTCAGTGTCCCTTACAATGGTGCTGCAAAACGTGCTTCGAATGGATTGAACAAAAAAATTCGTACATTCGTAACTTTTTTTTTCGATTCGTAACTTTTTTTTTTTTTTTTTTTTTCGATTTGTAATTTTCCGTGTCTCTATTGAACAAAAAAATTCGTACATTCGTAACTTTTTTTTCGATTCGTAACTTTTTTTTTTCGATTCGTAACTTTTTTTTTCGATTCGTAAATTATTAAAATGTAATAATAGCATACACATTACATAAAATTATGAATTATGCTCCGATTACGAATCTACGAATGTTACGAATGTTCCGAATGTACGAATAAATACGAATGCGTCCGAAAATTAAACTAACGAAAAAACGAATCAACGAAAAAATAACTCTTACGAATGTACGAATCGTTACGAATACGAACACCGACGACTTACGAATGTACGAATCCGAACACCGACGACTTACGAATGTACGAATCCGAACACCGACGACTTACGAATGTACGAATCCGAACACCGACGACTTACGAATGTACGAATCCGAACACCGACGACTTACGAATGTACGAATCGTTACGAATCGCAAAAACGAAAAAAAAACAAAACGAAAATAAACAAATGTTTTTGTTGTGCACATGTCTATTGAATTAATTTAAATGTATTTTTTTTGGGGGGGGGGGGGGGGGGTGGTTGCAAGTACCGTATTTATCGGTGTATAACACGCAATTTTTCCCCCTTAAAATCGGGGGAAAGTCGGGGGTGCGTGTTATACGCCGATACCCCCCAAAAAAATGACAAAAAGGCAAGCGCCGCTGAAAAATAGCGAGCGCTGCCGAAAAAACCCGAAGCGCGGCCGAAAAAGAACGAAGCGCCCCCGGAAAAAGCCGAGCAGACTCTGCTCTGCTCGTAGTCCCGCCTCCCTGCGCTCGCTCCGGAAACAGCAGGGAGGCGGGACCGCGAGCTTAGCCGTCCGAGTCGGACTCGGCTTTTTCCGGGGTGCTTTGTTCTTTTTCGCCTGTGCTTCGGGTTTTTTCGGCGGCGCACGCGACAGCGCGTCGGCGGCGGGAAATTTAAACCAGGAAAAGAATGAAAATGACGCTGGCAAGCTACAATGGCACTGGGCAAGGCTGCAATGATGCTGGGCAAGCTACAATGACGCTGGGCAAGGCTGCAATGACGCTGGGCAAGGCTGCAATGACGCTGGGCAAGGCTGCAATGAGGCTGGGCAAGGCTGCAATGATGCTGGGCAAGGCTGCAATGACGCTGGGCAAGGCTGCAAATGACGCTGGGCAAGGCTGCAATGACGCTGGGCAAGCTGCAATGACGCTGGGCAAGCTGCAATGACGCTGGGCAAGCTGCAATGACGCTGGGCAAGCTGCAAATGACGCTTAAATGTAAGTTGTTTTTTTTTTTCCCTAAACTTCCCTCCTAAAACTTTTTTTCCTTAAAATGCCCTCCTAAACTTGGGGTGCGTGTTATACGCCGGTGCGTGTTATACGCCGATAAATACGGTAGCTAGTCTTACCTAGGGTTCAAAATAGTCTAGCACCAGCCCTGCCTACAGCCTTATATTAAGAGAGAAGCCACAAAGCACAATCATTGTGCTGGAGGAAGCAGAGCCTGCAGATGTAATGAGCAATTACAGCATACATATTTACAAATCATACACAGATGCTTTTAATGCATTCTGAGGACTGACCCAAACCACGCATGCAGGTTAGAAAGTCAGAATGAAGTCTGAATTCTTGACCAGGATACTTGTTTTTTGACCCAAGTGCTAAAGCCACTGGATCGGAATGACAGCAAAGATTGCTTATGCTTAAGGACCGAAAGATTTTCCCCCTTAATGACCAGGCCATTTTTGCGATACGGCACTGCGTCGCTTTAAGTGACAATTGCGCCGTTGTGCGCGCTGTACCCAAACAAAATGTATGTTATTTTTTTCCCCACAAATAGAGCTTTCTTTTGGTGGTATTTGATCATGAGATGTATGAGTTTTTCTTTCTTTTTTTGCGCTATAAACAAAAAAAGGCCGACAATTTAAGAAAAAAAAAATATATTTTTTACTTTTTGCTATATTATCAGAAAAAAAATGTCTTCATTAGTTTAGGCCAATATGAATTCTTCTACATATTTTTGGTAAAAAAAAAAAGCAATAAGCGTATATTGATTACCGTATTTATCGGCGTATAACACGCACTTTTTCCCCTTAAAATTGGGGGAAAGTCGTGGGTGCGTGTTATACGCGATACCCCCCAAAAAAATGACAAAAATTGCAAGCGCCGCTGAAAAATAGCGAGCGCTGACGAAAAAACCCGAAGCGCGGCCGAAAAAGAACGAAGCGCCCCCGGAAAAAGCCGAGCAGACTCTGCTCTGCTCGTAGTCCCGCCTCCCTGCGCTCGCTCCGGAAACAGCAGGGAGGCGGGACCGCGAGCTTAGCCGTCCGAGTCGGCTCGGCTTTTTCCGGGGGCGATTCGGTCTTTTTCGGCCGTGCTTCGGGTTTTTTTCGGCGGCGCACGCGACAGCGTCTCGGCGGCGGGAAATTTGAACCAGGAAAAGAATGAAAATGACGCTGGGCAAGCTACAATGACGCTGGGCAAGGCTGCAATGACGATGGGCAAGGCTGCAAATGACGCTGGGCAAGGCTGCAAATGACGCTGTGCAAAGGCTGCAAATGACGCTGGGCAAGGCTGCAATGACTCTGGGCAAGCTGCAAATGACGCTTAAATGTAAGTTGTTTTTTTTCCCTAAACTTCCCTCCTAAAACTTTTTTTCCTTAAAATGCCCTCCTAAACTTGGGGTGCGTGTTATACGCCGGTGCGTGTTATACGCCGATAAATACGGTAGTTTGCACAAAAGTTATAGCGTCTACAAAATAGGGAATAGATCTATGGCATTTTTTTTTTTACTAGTAATGGCAGTGATCAGCTATTTTTAGTGGGACTGCGACATTGTGGCGGACAGATCGGACACTTTTGACACTTTTTTGAGACCAGTGACATTTATACAACGATCAGTGCTATAAAAATGCACTGATTACTGTATAAATGACACTGGCAGGGAAGGGGTTTACACTAGTGGTGATCAAGGGGTTAAATGTGTATCCTAGGAGGTGTTTCTAACTGTGGGGGGAGGGGACTGACTGGGAGTACAGAGAGATCGCTGTTCCTAATCACTAGAAACAGACAATCTCTCTGTACTTCCCGGTCAGAACGGGGATCTGTTTGTTTACATTGACAGATCCCCATACCTCCCAATTTTATTAGATGGGAATGAGGGACACCCATCAGCAAAAGTATGCAGGACACGCCCCCTTAAAGGAGAATTGTACAGAAAAAACAGATTGGTTAAACCCACAAGTGCTTTTTTCATACCTCCAACTGTCCCTGATTTCGAGGGACTGTCCCTGATTTGGAGCAATGTCCCTCTGTCCCTCATTCATCCTCATTTCTCCCTCATTCTGGTCTGATCTCTATAGTTGTATATAAAATGCACTTTTATCTTTCAAAAATTGTTTGCCAGAGCTAAACCTTTTATCCAATTTCTAAATTGCTGCATTTGTACATTTTAAAAGCCAATGTAAAGGAAAAGTATTGGTAAAAAAATACTTGTAGATTTAATTAACCTTTTTTTTTGGTTAATTCTCCTTTAAGGGGGTGTGGCAGGGAGGCATGTCCTATGCCTACATACGTTTGCTAGTACCCTGTTTCCCCGAAAATAAGACCTAGCGTGATTGTCGGCGATGGCTGCAATATAAGCCCTACCCCCCAAATAAGCCCTACCCTGAAAATAAGACCTCCAAGGACTTTAACTAGGGCTTATTTGAGGGGTAGGGCTTATATTGCAGCCATCACCGACAATCACACTAGGTCTTATTTTCGGGGGAAACAGGGTAGGTGTCCCTCATTCCCATCTCAAAATGTGATTGGTCACAGCGATAACATGGTACTGGCAGTGGGCCAGTTCAGTAATCAGTCATCGGCTGCGTCCGCATACCTCCCAACTTTTTGAGATAGGAATGAGGGAAACCTATCAACAAAAGTATGCAGTCATAGGACACACCCCTTGCCACGCCCCCTTAAAGGAGAATTGTGCAAAAAACAAGATTGGTTAAACCCACAAGTGCTTTTTTTTACCACTATTATTCTTTATATTGGCTTTTGGAATTTACATTTGCAGCAATTTAGAAATCAGATGAAAGGTTTAGCGCTGGAAAACACTTTTTGATAGATAAAAAGTGAATTTTCTACACATCTATATAGATCAGACCAAAATGAGGGACAAATGAGGAGGAAAGAGGGACAGAGGGACATTTCTCCAAATCAGGGACAGTCCCTCGAAATTAGGGACAGTTGGGAGCTATGGATCCCCGTTTTTGTTCTCTGTGGAGCGATCGCGGGTGGCCTGCGGACATTGCGGCCGCCAGCCACGCGCACCTCCCCCTGCTGTGCCTGCTATAGCTGTAAAACAGACCAACGTTCAGCTACGCCGATTTGCAGGAACATGCCGACCTGCCGCAGTATAATGATGGCGGCTGCTTGGCAAGTGGTTAACCACTTGCCGACCGGCGCACGATGATATACGTTGGCAGAATGGCACGTACAGGCAGGAGGGCGTATATATAAGTCCCTCCTTTAGCCTGTCCATGGCATCGGGAGCGCGCCGGGAGCGGCGCGCTCCCGCGCCGGTCGGGACCCCCGTGAGTCCGGTCGCGGTCCCCGCAGGCTCGATCGCCGCGGGGACACCCGCGATCGTCTCACGGGAAGGCTGAACAGGGAGATGCCGAGATAAACAGCATCTCCCCGTTCTGCCTAGCAACTAGTGACGCCGATCTCTGCTCCCTGTGATTGGAGCAGAGATCAGCATTCACTAGCTGACAGCCACGCCCCCCCACAGTAAGAAACACACCCCTAGGCATACTTAACCCTTACACTGCCCCCTTGTGGTTAACCCCTTCACTGCCAGTGTCATTTATACAGGAATCAATGCATTTAAATACCATTGATTGCTGTATAAATGACAATGGTCCCAAAAATGTGTCAAAAATGTCCGATGTGTCCGCCATAATGTCGCAGTCACAAAAAAAATTGCAGATCGCTGCCATTACTAATAAAAAAAAATTATTAATAAAAATGCTATAAAACTATCCCCTATCTTGTAAACGCTATAACTTCTGCGCAAACCGATCAATAATCGCTTATTGCGATTTTTTTTACCAAAAATATTTAGAAGAATACGTATCGGCCTACACTGAGGAAAAAAAAGTTTTTTTATATATTTTTTGGGGATATTTATTATAGCAAAAAATAAAAAATAATGCATTTTTTTCAAAATTGTCAATCTATTTTTGTTTATAGCGCAAAAAATAAAAACCGCAGGGGCGATCAAATACCACCAAAAGAAAGCTCTATTTGTGGGAAAAAAAGGACGTCAATTTTGTTTGGGAGCCACGTCAGTCAGTTAAAGCGACGCAGTGCCGAATCGCAAAAAGGGGCCTGGTCCTTTGGCTGCAAATTGGTCCGGTCTGAAAGTGGTTAAGGTAATTGCATTAACTTAATTCTAATAACCAAACAAAAAAAAAAGAAGATTTCAGATTCCCTTTAAATAGTTGCACCAGCTATTAATGTAGGAAAAGGTGTTTTCTTGTCCACTGTATAGTTATGTCTTCTACGTGCACCGGCTTCTCTTCCAAGTCTTGTCGCTTTCATTATACAATGTGAACGTGATGGAAAACAGTTGACTCATCCTACCAGAGTTTCCCATAAGGACCCCAGACTGAGTCTCCCGATACAGACACCCGGCTCTGCTGACTAAAAGCTTGTGAAAAACCACAGCGTGACCAGAGAAAGAATGTGCAAGACACTGTCCCTAATCTCTGCACATCACGCTCACCACTGGTTATGCAATACTTATTAGTGACCCTGTAGTCTGCGACAGTTTGACACTTGCCACAGTGAAAAAGAACAATTTTAAGGAGGAGGGCCTGAAAAAAAACAAAAAAAAAAACACAAGAATGATTACAGTTAATACAGCGATAATATGCTAGTTATTGTGTTTTAACCATTTCAGCCCCGGAAAGATTTACCCCCTTCCTGACCAGAGCACTTTTTGCGATTCGTCACTGTGTCGCTTTAACTGACAAGTGCGCGGTCGTGCGACGTGGCTCCCAAACAAAATTGACGTCCTTTTTTCCCCACAAATAGTTTTCTTTTAGTGGTCTTTGATCGCCCCTGCGGTTTTTATTTTTTGCGCTATAAACAAAAAAAAGAGCAACCATTTTGAAAAAAAAAGCAATATTTTTTACTTTTTGCTATAATAAATATCCACCAAAATATTTTAAAAAAACGACATTTTTCCTCATTTTAGGCCGATATGTATTCTTCTTCATATTTTTGGTTAAAAAAAAAAATCGCAATAAGCGTATCTTGATTGGTTTGCGTAAAAGTTATAGCGTCACGAAAAATAGGGGATAGTTTTATGGCATTTTTATTATTCATTTTTTTTTTTATTAGTAATGGCGGCGATCTTCGTTTTTTTTTTCGTGGCTGCGACATTATGGCGGACACATCGGACACTATTTTGGGACCATTGTCATTAATACAGCGAGCAATGCTGTAAAAATGCACTGATTTCTGTGTAAATGACACTGGCAGGGAAGGGGTTAAACACTAGGGGGCGATCAAGGGGTTAAGTGTGTCCTAGGGAGTGAGTCTAACTGTGGGAGGGGGGGGGCTACCACTGACATGACAGCGATCACTGCTCCCGATGACAGGGAGCAATTATCTCTGTCATGTCACAAGGTAGCATGGGGAAATGCCTTGTCCCCTTTCTTCCGCTCCGTGACACGATTGCGGGCCCCCGGCGGACATCGAGTCCACAATGCCGCTTCTTAAAGGGGACGTACCTCTACGCCCATTTGCCCAGCCGTGCCATTGTGCCGATTGTATATCGTCATGCGCTGGTCGGAATGTGGTTAAAATGTTGTTAAGATTGTATTTTCCCTAAATCTACCTATAAATGTATGAACCCAGTTATATTATGTACATTTAGGAAAGTATCCAGGCCTTTTTTAAAGCAATCTCCTGAGCTGGCCAGAACCACCTCCGGAGGGAGTCTATTCCACATTTTCACAGCTCTTACTGTGAAGAAACGTTTCCGTATTTGTAAATGAAGTCTTTTTTTCTCTAGACATAAAGAGTGCCCTCTTGTCCTCTGATGGCCATTGTGCAGCTTGTTTTGCACAGAGTGGCCCCGAACCTCATCTTCTTGAGTCCCCCGGTGGATCTCGTGGCTCCTCCCCACATCAGATAACCCCCTAGGAGAAGCGCTCTCCCAAGGGGGTTACCTTGGGGGCACGCTCCCGAGTCCAGCATTCTGCGTCCATAGCCGCCGAATATGGAAAGGTTTCTTCATAGTAAGAGCTGTGAAAATGTGGAATAGACTCCCTCCGGAGGTGGTTCTGGCCAGCTCACGAGATTACTTTAACCACTTCGCAACCAGGCCAATTCTGACATTTCTCTCCTACATGTAAAATTCATAATTTTTTTGCTTGAAAATTACATAGAACCCCCAAACATTATATATGTTTTTTTAGCAAAGACCCTGGAGAATACAATGACGCTCGTTGCTTTTTATCTTGCGCGGTATTTGCGCAGCAATTTTTCGAACACGTTTTTTTCAGAAAAAAAAAAATTCAAGCTTAAAAAAAACAAAACAGTAAAGTTAGCCCATTTTTTTTTGCATAATGTGAAAGATGAACATACGCCGAGTAAATAGATACCCAACATGTCACGCTTCAAAATTGCACGCGCTCGTGGAATGGCGCCAAACTTTGGTATTTAAAAATCCCCATAGGCGACGCTTTAACATTTTATACTGGTTACATGTTTTGAGTTACAGAGGAGGTCTAGGGCTAAAATTATTGCTCTCGCTCTAACGTTCGCGGCGATACCTCACATGTGTGGTTTGAACACCATTTTCATATGTGGGCGGGGCTTACGTATGCGTTCACTTCTGCGTACGAGCTCACGGGGACAGGGGTGCTTAAAAAAAAAAAAAAAATTTTATTATTATTAATTTGACTTTTATTTTTAAATTTGACAGTTTAAAAAAATAAAATAAAAATTGATTACTTTTATTCCTATTACAAGGAATGTAAACATCCCTTGTAATAGGAATATTACCTGATCGGACCTATTAACAGTGAGATATGGGGTCAATAAGACCCCACATCTCACCTCTAGGCTGGAAAGCCTAAAATTAAAAAAAAAAAAAAAAAACGATCACCGCCTCCCAGCGGAGGCGGCGCCGTTATTCGAATGCAGAGGCCGGGCGTGACGTCATCACATCGCGCCCGGCCTCCGAACGATCATAGAGACTCCGGCGACCATCTGGTCCGCCGGAAATCTCTATAGTGATCATCCGGTGCCGGCGGTTTCTGTGTCCGACTCACCGATGGAAGCGGTGAGTCGGTAGAAGCACCGGAGGGCGGCAGGAGGGGGGGGGGGCGTCCCCTCCCGCCGCCCATAAGAACGATCAAGCGGCGGAACAGCCGCTATGATCGTTCTTATGGTGCAGGGAATCGCCGGCTGAAACCGGCAATATCTGAATGATGTCTGTAGCTACAGGCATCATTCAGATATACCCCCGCAAACCGGAGACCGTCATATGACGGCCTGCGGTCGGGAAGTGGTTAAAAAAGGCCTGGATTCTTTCCTAAATGTACATAATATAACTGGGTTCATACATTTATAGGTAAAGTAGATCCAGGGAAAATCCGATTGCCTCTCGGGGATCAGCAATTCATTTTTTCCCCTGCTGTAGCAAATTGGATCATGCTTTTCTGAGTTTTTTTTGCCTTCCTCCTCAGAGAAGCATCACTAAAGCCCCGTACACACGATCGGATTTTCCGATGGGAAATGGTCAGGCTGTTGGCGGAAAATCCAACCGTTTGTATGCTCCATCGGACAATTGTTGTCGGACTTTCCGCCAACAAATGTTGGCTAGCATGTTCTCAAATTTTCCGCTAACAAATGTGTGTTAACGGACTTTCGGATCATGTGTACACAAGTCCGTCGGACAAAAGTACAGACACGCATGCTCAGAAGCAGAAGCGGTCGGTCTTGTAAACTAGCGTTCTTAATGGAGAATTAACATTCGTGACTTATGAAATCTCCAAATGCAGCGCACAATTCTCTTCTTCTTTAATGGTATAATAATGAAGCTGCTTTGCTGGTGATACTGATGGAGTTATTGCAAACAGATTTTCAAAGGCTTTTTTTTTCTACTGATATCAAGAACAATATTATTATGTTTTTTTTATTTTTATTTGAGCAAGTTACCACAACACCATTATCCCGTCCTTTATAAGATCAAAGATACAACTATGTTGGTGTCCCTGGTCAATTTTACACTGTATTTTTTAAAATGTAACTGCTACTCCCAAACTGTCATTTGAAGTAAAACACACAGCCAAGTATTATTCTCCACAATTCTTTTATTGTGCATTAAAAAAAATAAAAAATAAAATAAAATTAGACATGCTATCTGCCAATAGAACATAACCAAAAAGTGCATTCTATGCATCCAAAATTATAGAAAATGTACCAAACCAAATCATTATTCAACCAAAAAAATAATGTCAAAGCAATAACTCCAGGGCCAATAATAAATAACACGTTATCTCCCCCGATTCCGCAACATGTCTGACGAACGGCCGTTCAGGAACGAACTGAAAAGCACAAAATGAAAAGCGCAAACTGAAAAGCGCTAACTGAAAAACGTGAAAAGAAAAGCGCGAATCAACACTCACCAAACATATACTAACACTAATTTAGCAGAAGGAGCCCAAAGGGTGGCGCTAAAGAGCTGAAAAACCATGTAGTACGTCTAGTACGTCACTATGTTCGTAGTTGTTGGCCAACATTTGTGTGGCCGTGTGTATGCAAGACAAGTTTGAGACAACACCCTTCAGACAAAATTCCACGGTTTTATTGGCCTTTGTTGGCCAACAATCCGATAGTGTGTATGAGGCATAAGAGAACAGGAACCACAGCAGCAAGTTGTAAACTGTTGGGGTAAACATTTTAACAAATAGTTTACAGAGAAATGCTAATTTTATTGTCCTAGATTTGTTAAACCAAAAAATGCCAACTTTATGCCTGGTTTTGGACTAACCTATTCCCTGACAATTCTTGCATTTAGCTACATTACCCTAAAGCTCATTAGCTGTCAGTGTTGCAAATCCAATGGCTGTCAGCTAAGTGAATCACCCAGTAATACCCAAATCATCTTGCAGGGTTCTCTGGTGATGAAAGGGTACTCCTATGGTGAAGGGGAAGGGGGAACAGTAATAGCTGGGCCTCTCTTAGCAACGTTCTTGGCAACATCCTGGGAATTTTTCAATAAGGCTTAATGAAGTACACTTTATTAGCAAAACTATTGGTACGCCTGTCTTTACACACACACAAACTTTAATGGCATCCCGTCTTTGTCCGTAGGGTTCACTATTGAGTTGGCCCACTCTTTGCAGTTATAACCGCTTCAACACTTCTGGGAAGGCTGTCCACAAGGTTTAGGAGTGTGTCTATTTGTGAGGTCAGGCACTAATGCATGAGAAAGCTTGGCTCGCAGTCTCCACTCTAATTCATCTCAAAGGTGTTCTGTCGAGTTGAGGTCAGGACTCTGTGCAGGCCAGTGAAGATCCTCCACCCCAAACTCGCTCATCCATGTCTTCATGGACCTTGCTTTGTGCACTGGTGCGCAGTCATGTTGGAACAGGAAGGGGCCATCCCCAAACTGTTCAAAGTTGGGAGCATGAAATTGTCAAAAATGTCTTGGTATGCTGACACCTTAAGAGTTTCCTTCACTGGAACTAAGTGGCCAAGCCCAACCCCTGAAAAATAACCCCACATCATAACCCCCCTCCACCAAATGATATGAAGGAATGGCCCAATACTTTTGGCAATATAGTGTGGATGACTGAGTTTGGAGTGGAGGAACTTGACTGGCCTGCACTGAGTCCTGACCTCAACCTGATAGAACACCTTCGGGATGAATTAGAGTGGAGACTGCGAGCCAGGCTTTCTTGTCCAACATATGTGCTTGAGCTCACAAATGCGCTTCTGGAAGAATGGTCAAACATTCCCATAGACACACTCGTAAACCTTGTGGACAGCCTTTCCAGAAGAGTTGAAGCTGTTATAACTGCAAAGGGTGGGCCAACTCAATATTGAACCCTACGGACTAAGCGCCCGTACACACGGTCGGAAAATCCGACCACTTTGTCCGAAACTGGTGTTGCAGCCGGACAAAGTTATCGGAAACTGGTGTTGCATTCACAGGGTCGGACAAAGTTATCGGAAAATCTGATCATTCCGAGCGTGACTACGTTTACTTAGTAGCCAATAGCTTTGGTCTTGTAACTTGATCTGAGCATGCGTGGCACTTTGTCCGTCGGAATTTTCGAAACACAATTGGAAAAAGTCCGATCGGATTTTGTTGTTGGAAAATTTGAGATCCTGCTCTCAAATTTTTTCCGACGGAAAAAGTCAGATAGAGCCCACACACGGTCAGATTTTCCGTCAACATAATCTGATCAGACTTTTCCCCTCGGATTTTCCGACCGTGTGTACGGGGCATGCCATTAAAGTTTATGTGCGTGTAAAGGCAGCTGACTCTATGTACTGTAAGCATACCTCCCAACTTTTTGAGATGGGAATGAGGGACACCTATCGGCAAAAGTATGCAGACATAGGACACACCCTTGCCACGCCCCCCTTAAAAGAGAATTGTACAAAAAAACAAGATTGGTTAAACCCACGAGTCCTTTTTTTACCACTACTATTCCTTTATATTGGCTTTTGGAATTTACAAATGCAGAAATTTAGGAATTAGATGAAAGGTTTAGCGATGGAAAACACTTTTTGATAGATAAAATGTGCATTTTTTTATACAACTATACAGATCAGACCAAAATGAGGGACAAATGAGGAGCAATGAGGGACAGAGGGACATTGCTCCAAATCAGGGACAGTCCCTCGAAATCAGGGACAGTTGGGAGCTATGCTGGACAGAAAAGCAATCCAATTCTGCACATGTACACGAGACAGGGGCGGACTGACCATTCAGCCACTCGGGCACTTCCCGAGGGCCCCGGGCCACTAGGGGGCCCCATCAGAGTTGCCAGCCTCAGTAAAACCAGGGACAGTATGTAAAAATCTGTGGTTTTTTTTTTACATCTGTCTCTGAAATGTCCCTTACCGACATCCTTTTGGTCTAAAAATCCAGAGATTATAGCTGCCCCACCTCTCCAGTACCTTCTCAGCCAATAGAAACATGTCTGTGTATACTGTGTGTACATGTATGTGTATACTGTGTGATTGTATACTGTGTGGCCCCATAATCTCTGATTGTCTGGGGGCCCCATATTCTCCTATTGCCCGGGGGCCCCATGAGTTGTCAGTCCGCCCCTGACCAGAGGTTTATCATCTCCTGCTATTTACATACATCCTTGCAAACACACCAAGCTAAGACGCTTAGGCCCCTTTCACACTGACGGACCGTCTATCCGTTTTTTTTCCATCCGTCGACGGACGACAATGCATTCCTATGGGCAGACGGATGAACATCCGTCACCATCAGTTAACCTCCGCTTCCGTTTTTTTCCGTTTTTTTAAACGTACAAGGCTACGTCGAGATCCGTCAAAACGGATATTAACTGACGTTGACGGACATTGTCCATCAACGTCCGATCCGTTAAGATCCGTTTTGTGTTTATCTGTGAACTCAACCTCTTAAAGGCACAGGCACACATATAAACGGAACAAAACGTATACAAAAACGGATGAAAAAAACGGACGTAAACGTGTGCATTTCCGGATGTAAGCGGATGTTAACGGAACGGATGACGGATGAAAACGGATGAGACAACGGATAAGAACTTATACGTTTTTGACGTGCCTAAACTGACTGCGTCCGTGTGAAAGGGGCCTAATACTTCATATGCAGGTATGGTGTAGTAGCTGAATTGGTAGTAGTTTGCAGTGCTTGGTGACTATTCCGGCATCAGCAGAGTTAAGACAACAGACAACAATTACATCTCTGCAGGGTAAAGACCAAGGATATAAGCGATGCATTTTATATATACATATGTTGTTGGCGCCTTTCAACACTAAAAAGAAAAAAAGTCCAGTGTAGTGGAAGATTTCCGTACAGAGAGAGGAAGGAGGGGAGCACGCATTATCGGTTCACAAATTCAATCTTATCCGAGCTTTTAACTTTAAAAGCCTCAGAGAGCTGCCTTCCCATCTAGTTTACGCACTGCCCTGATTGTATGTGACAGGGTGCAGTAACCATTTAGTGGTTTGTAATGCCATGAAATAAAACAGTGCACGGAACGTCTGCTCCATGCCCGGTGTTAAATAGCAGTTCACTTCTCTTGAGTACAGGAGATTTTTTTTTTTTTTTTACTTATCAGCGTAGAAATGATGGATGGTGAAATAGGCTTTATGAAGCTTCTTGTCTCTTCTTGAGCCACAGCCTAAGGCCCCTTTCACACCGGGGCGTTTTTCATGCGGTGCAGCGCTAAAAATAGCGCCTGTTCACCGCATGAAAAAAATCCGGCCCCTTTAACTCCAGTGTGAAAGCCGGCGGGCTTTCACACTGGAGCGGTGCGCTAGCAGGATGACAAAAAAAGTCCTGCTAGCAGCATCTTTGGAGCGGGATAGGAGCGGTGTGTTCACCGCTCCTATACCGCTCCTTCCCATTGAATAGAATGGGACACCGCGGTGAAACCGCGGTAATACCACCGCAAAGCGCCGCTACGCGGGGCGCTGCGGGGGTGTTTAACCCCTTTTCGGCCGCTCGTGGGGGTTAAAACCGCACCGCGAGCGGCCGAATACCGCGGTTAAAACGACGGTAAAGCAGCGCTAAATATAGCGCTGCTTTACCGTCACCGCGGCTCACCGCCCCAGTGTGAAAGGGGCCTAAGTCAGCCTTTATCGACCTTTTCAACACAGAGGAACCCTTGAAATAAGTTTCCGGTCTCAGGGAACCCTGCTAATAATTACTATATCTACAACTGGTGATACATTAGTGTGATGGTCGGTGGGAAGAATGCTCCTTACATTTGTGATCATTGGGAAGAATTACCCTTATAGATAGCTAAAAAGATCAATGGGGTCAGTGAGAACCTGTCTGAGAAATGACTAGACATGTGCACAATAGAAAAATTTGTTTCGTTTCGTTTCGTTTCTGTTCGTTTCCGTTGATTCGTAACGATTCATAATTTCGTAAGTCGTCGGTGTTCTTATTCGGACTCGTTCGTAATTTCGTAGAGTTATTTTTTCGTTGATTCGTTTTTCCGTTTCGTTTATTCGAAATTCGTATTTTCGTTATATTTTGGATTCGGACGCATTCGTATTTTCATAGATTTAGTTACATTCGTACTTTCGTAAGATTGATTTATTTGTACTTTCGTAACATTGTTTTCGTAGATTCGTAATCGGAGCATAATTCATAATTTTATGTAATGTGTATGCTATTTATTTGTAAGAGACTCGGAAAATTACGAATCAAAAAAAAAAAGTTATGAATGTACGAATTTTTTCGTTCAATCCATTCGAAGCACGTTAAGCAGCGCCATTGAGAGACACGGAAAATTACGAATCGACAAACAAAAAAAAAAAAAGTTACGAATGTACGAATTTTTTTCGTTCAATCCATTCGAAGCACGTTAAGCAGCACCATTGAGAGACACGGAAAATTACGAATCAACAAAAAAAAATAAAAAAATTACGAATGTACAAATTTTTTTCGTTCAATCCATTCGAAGCACGTTAAGCAGTGCCATTGTAAGAGACACGGAAAATTACAGATCAACAAACAAAAAAAAGTTATGAATGTACGAATTTTTTCGTTCAATCCATTCGAAGCACGTTAAGCAGCGCCATTGAGAGACACGGAAAATTACGAATCGACAAACAAAAAAAAAAAAGTTACGAATGTACGAATTTTTTTCGTTCAATCCATTCGAAGCACGTTAAGCAGCGCCATTGTAAGATACACGGAAAATTACGAATCAACAAAAAAAAAAAAAATTACGAATGTACAAATTTTTTCATTCAATCCATTCGAAGCACGTTAAGCAGCACCATTGAGAGACACGGAAAATTACGAATCAAAAAAAAAATTACGAATGTACAAATTTTTTCGTTCAATCCATTCGAAGCACGTTAAGCAGCGCCATTGAGAGACACGGAAAATTACGAATCGACAAACAAAAAAAAAAAAGTTACGAATGTACGAATTTTTTTCGTTCAATCCATTCGAAGCACGTTAAGCAGTGCCATTGTAAGAGACACGGAAAATTACGAGTCAACAAACAAAACAAAAAGTTACGAATGTACGAATTTTTTCGTTCATTTTGATTTTCGTTGTTTCTGTTTTCGTTTTTCGGATTTTCATTCTTTCGTAGTTTCGTTGTTTCTAATTTAATTATTTCGTATTTTCGTTGTTTTTCATATTCGTCCGTTTCGATTAGTTCGTTATTCGTCAGAATTTTTAGCAAATCATTCGTTCATTCGTACGAATGAACGAATATAACGAATTTGAACGGAAAACAAATTCGTAACTAAAAGAATTGCACATGTCTAGAGATGACTCATTGTTCAAGGAACCCCTAGCAACCTTTGGAGGAACCCTAGGGTTCTATGGAACCCTGGTTGAAAAACCCTGGTCTAGGTGTTGGTATGGTGTGCAGGGACAAGTAGTTTTACAAATGTTTTGCGACCTGCAGAGGGGTCTGGTCAGTTCTATTATATCCACTTTCCGACTGTGCATTGTACATCTACTGCGACCAGAGCTGTCTTTAGCACAGGGTAAAAGGGGCAGCTGCCCCGGGCCCAGTCATTGCTGTGGGGCCCAAAGCAGCTGCCCCTTGAGCCCACGCTGCCTGCAAATAGTTGATAAGTGAATTTAGGAGGACCCAAGAAAATGTTTGCCCAGGGTCCAATCGCTATTGACTGCAACAGTGCGGGCCGGCTGTGCAGAATCGTGTATATATACAGTATCTCACAAAAGTGAGTACACCCCTAACATTTTTGTAAATATTTTATTATATCTTTTCATGTGACAACACTAAAGAAATTACACTTGTAAAGTGCAGACATACCCCACTTTTACGTTTATTTAGCTGGAAAGTGCAAAATCAGGCTCACTGCTGCATAGAAACCAACGAGCTTCTAACTCCGGCTTGTTCTATTAAGCTTTGGTAATAAAACCTGGAAGCTCATTGGTCTCTATGCAGAAGTGACCCTGATTTTGCACTTTCCAGCTTTAGTAAATAAACCCCATTGTGTACTTAAAAGTGGGGTATGCCTGTAGTGAGTGTGCAGCTTGTATAACAGTGTAAATTTGCTGTCCCCTCAAAATAACTCAACACACAGCCATTAATGTCTAAACCGCTGGCAACAAAAGTGAGTACACCCCTAAGTGAAAATGTCATTGAGGGAAACATGAATGCCAACATGTACTGTGACATACTGAAGCAGAGCATGATCCCCTCCCTTCGGAGACTGGGCAGCAGGGCAGTATTGCAACATAACGACCCCAAAACACACCTCCAAGATGACCACTGCCTTGCTAAAGAAGCTGAGAGTAAAGGTGATGGACTGACCAAGCATCTCTCCAGACCTAAACCCTATTGAGCATCTGTGGGGCATCCTCAAAGGGAAGGTGGAAGAGCGCAAGGTAACATCCACCAGCTCCGTGCTATAGTCATGGAGGAGTGGAAGAGGACTCCATTGGCAACCTGTGAAGCTCTGGTGAACTCCGTGCCCAAGAGGGTTAAGGTAGTGCTGGAAAATAATGGTGGCCACACAAAATATTGCCCAATTTGGACATTTTCACTTACATAGTTAGTCAGGTTGACAATAAGTCCATCTAGTTCAACCATAAAAAAAAAAAAAAAATATATATCATACAATCCCATATAGCCAATCCTATACCCACACTTAGGGGTGTACTCACATTTGTTGCCAGTGGTTTAGACATTAATAGCTGTGTGTTGAGTTATTTTGAGGAGACAGCAAATTTACACTGTTATACAAGCTGTACACTCACTACTTTACATTGTAGCAAAGTGTAATTTCTTCAGTGCTGTCACATGAAAAGATATAATAAAATAAAATATTTACAAAAATGTGAGGGGTGTACTCACTTTTGTGAGATATTGTACATGATTCTGAATTTCTGGGTAGAGGGCTCCCGCCTGGCTGTGCTGTGATTCGTCACTGGGTCCCGGCCAGTGATTGACCACCGACACCGGGCGATCGGCTATAAGTCTCATGGACCACAGCTCTGTGAATGTAAACAACACAGAGCTGTGTTCAGTGACGGGGGATCTATCTGTTTTTTATTCCCTGCTAAGCATTTCTTTTAAACAGGTTATTGTTAAAATAATAGGAAAGTGAAAATGGAAAGGGGTGCAAAGCTAATATGTATTCTTGCTTAAAGAAACACTATGCTAGGAAAGACTTTGGTGAACTTGGAAAATAAAATTGCGCAAGTTTTCATATTGAGAAACAGCAGTTTTGTTTTTGATCAGAACAAATATTTTTACTTGACATCTCTCCATCCTAATAGCTGACCTCTCCTTCTGAAAATGCTAGTTGCCCGGCTGTCATGCTTGTTACTTCAAAAAAATAGAGGCATTTTTCTATTACACATCCAAACACAGCTCATTAGTTGCTACTGGCATTATCTTCAATCTGCAATTCTTCCATTTTATATTATACTGTATGTTCTGTCCCACTGCGACTTGTTTATGTGATTTGTTTTTATTTTTCCTCTGTCCTCCCCTCCTGTTTAACCACTTCAGCTCTGGAAAATGTATCCCCCTTCATGACCAGGCCATTTTTTTGCGATATGCACTGTGTTATTTTAACTGACAATTGCGCAGTCGTGCAACACTGTGCCCAATTAAAATTGATGTCTTTTTTCCCCCACAAATAGAACTTTATTTTGGTGGTATTTGATCACCTCTGCGTTTTTTTTATGCCGATAAGTTTGAAAAAAGAAAAACAATATTTTTTACTTTCTACTATAAAACATATCCTATAAAAAAATTGAATTTCTTCATCAATTTAGGCTAATATGTATTCCGCTACATATTTTTGGTAAAAACAAAATCCCAATAAGCGTATTTATTGGTTTGCGCAAAAGTTATCACGTCTACCAACTATGTGATATATTTATGGAATTCTTATTTATTTTTAATTGACAGCGATCAGCGTCTTATAGTGGAACTGCAATATTGCGGCGGACAAATCGGACACTAAGCCCAGGTTCACACTGACAGCGGGATTGAACTCGCACGATTTCGTAGCCGCATGTCAGTCCAACTTCGGGGGGAGGGGTGATTTCAGAGACATCTGTGCGGGTTCCTGCACAGATGTCTATACAAATCACACCCCGAAGTCGCCAAAAATAGAACAGAAACTACTTTTGGGAATCAGCGCGGAGCCGCAAAGTCAGAGTCGCACCGATTCAGACGGTGCCATTTCTGGCAATAGCCGCCAATTTGTCATGCGATTTAACACGTCAAATTGCATGCCAAATCGCACCAATGTGAATCTAGGCTTACTGACACCTTTGACACTTTGAGGGGACTAGTGACACTAACACAGTGATCAGTGCTAGAAATATGACACTGGCTGGGAAGGGGTTAACATCAGGGGCGATCAAAGGGTTAAAGTGGTTGTAAACCCTCCATTACAACTTGCACCTACAGGTAAGCCTAGATTAAGGCTTACCTGTAGGTACAAGGAATATCTCCTAAACCTACACGGTTTAGGATAGATATATTTGCCAAAAAGTTAGACAACGGTTCATTCACAGGGTTAATTCCCATTCACAAATCTGGTCTTGCCGGATTTGACGTCTCCCGCGCGCATTGGCGGAGCGGCGGCTTCGCTGCTCCGGCCAATCGCATCGGCGCTGTGATTGACCGGAGCGGCTATGCCCGGTAGTAACCTTCTGGGTATCTGTGGAGAGATGGCTGCGGCTGGAGGGGGAGACGAGGACGGCTTCGGGGGCCCCGATCTAAGGTAAATGATGCATAATGAGCTAGTATGCTAGTCATACTAGCTCATTATGGCTTTGTCTTGCAGGTTTTTTTTTTTTAAATGGGTTTACTACCACTTTAACTGTGTGCCTAGCCAGTGTTTGTGCACTGTGTGGGAGGTGCTTTTACTAGGGGAAGGCATGGATCCATGTTTCTGCTTTGCTATTAGCCAATAGAGAAAGATATCACCTGTTTCATCATTTAGTGCTATGTTTTTCAGCTTTTCATCTGCTTTTATTTATTATTTAATATTTTTTTTTAACTTTTTTTTGCAAGGGTTAGTTTAAAAGTTAGGGGTTAATTTATATATTATTTACTTATTGTTTATTTGTTTTGTTAGGTTAGGGGTATATATATATGCGATCCTGTGCACAACCATCGCTCATGTAGTAAAACTGCTATAGGGCGGTCAGCAAGTGGTTAAAGTATGTGTCAACCATTACCTTGTATAACAACCCATTTAGTTTAAAATTGACATGCAGTGCAAAACTTTGTGTGTAAATATATATATACAGTGTATATATGTATATATATATATATATATATATATATATATATATATATTTATTATAAATACCTTTTTTTTCCTTCTTTATAAGTAATTACATGACCTCTGTTCTCAACTGCATAAGGGGCTTAGAGAGGTGGGGGTGGAGACTGCAGGGGTATAAGTCAGCAGGAGGCACAGTAACAGCAGTACACTGATCTTTTCCAGTGATTAGCAGGATGGGGTGTCAGTAGAAGTCTGACCATTGGATTACAGGCAGGCTGTGCTTCCAAGTAGAATGCAAAGAAGAAAACTCCACCTCGTGAATGTGTGGATGGAGGAATGTGATCTTTTTCCCGATCAAAGTACAGGGCTGCCTAAGGCTGGATTCACACCTATGCAGTTTTAGTGCTTTTTGCATTTTGCAGATTTGCACTACAGTCCATTTAACATGGATTCCTATGGAACATGTTCTGTAGTGCAAATCTGCAAAATGCAAAAAGCACTAAAAATGCCATAGGTGTGAATCCAGCGTAAGTCAGTATAAATCGCAGAAGTCAATTTGCATAGGGAAACATCGACATTATTTCTAACATAGAATATTCCATTTATTATCCTGGACATGGTTAACTCCAGTTTACACTCTTCTGTGTTTTTTTTTTTTACCTTTTATCTCCATGCATCATGATGCTTTTTTTCATGTTTTCCTCTATTATTGATGTGTTTTTGCATGTATTTGCAGAACACGAGGTGAAACCTGACAAGTTGCTACAGGCAGCAGTTCTTTGCTTTCTACTGCTGTCGAAAACTGGAGCAAAGAAAGACAAAAGCAGATGAGTTGCTATTATCAGCTGTTCTGTTCCACTTTAATTTAGCAGCAAAGCGTAAAATTGTGATATGGATTTATTATAAATATTAATAATATTTATAAATATGGAGTGTGAACGGCGTCTGCTGGTCCCTGGTATATTTAGGACTTGACACAGAAAATACAGTTGTCCTGTGTTTTTGAGCATTTTTGTACAGCTTTGTGTTTTTTTTAATTAGCCAATAGATAAAAATATCATCTGTTTCATCATTTAGTGCCATGTTTTACGGTTTTTCATCTGCTTTTATTTATTATTTTTTTAACTTTTTTTTGCAAGGGGTTAGGGTTTAAAAGTTAGGGGTTTGTTTATATATTATTTATTTACTTGTTTATTTGTTTTGTTAGGGTTTAGGGTTAATATTCGGTTCAAGGGTTGGGGTTAGGGATTTTTATTTAATTTATCTATTTTTATTATTTATTTTTTAATATTTATTTATGTTATTATTTATTTATTTTATTATTATGTATTTTTATAAAAAAATTAGCATTTAAGCAGAAAAAGACGCAACAAAATGCACTAGAACGCTTAAATCAATCAATTTCTATGCATTTCTATGGAACACAAAACACTTTAAAAAAATGCACCGATTTGAGCTACAAAAAAAGCTCCAGAACTTTTTTGAGCTTCAGGCATTTGGCTTCAGGGGACTTGTAGTGCAGGTGTGAACCAACTCCATAGAGAATAATACATTTTTTTCCCCTCCAGCGTTTTGGAGCTTTGAGCTTCAAACTACAAAATGCGGAGGTGTGAATGGGGCCTTAAGGTGGCCATAGATGGATCGATATGAGTTTGTTTCGTCAGGTAACTGTCAAATTTCAATCCATGGCCACTGCAGTTTAACAGAAGTCCATCTACCGATTAACTTATGTTTCTCCGCTCTGCCAGATAAAAGCTGCTCAATCAGCAGCTGCAGCCAATGGCTGCAGCACAGATCTGTGTATTCTGACAGCAGAGGAGTCCCCCCTGCTGTCAGAATTCAATAGTGCAGTAGGAAGGATTGTGGATGTGGAAATCCGTAATTTTTTTTCGCTCAGCCTACTGAATGAACTAAAAAGAAATTAACCATATTTGGCCAGCTTTATCTCCCGTGAACAAACCTAAACCTACCCCCGCCTCAGATACATATTATAATCCTACAGCTGGGTGTCTTTTCACACTGGGGCGGTGCGCTAGCGGAATGTTATGAAAAGTCCTGCAAGCAGCATCTTTGGGGCTGGTTGGGGGTGCTGTATTTAGTGCTTCCAAAACGCCCTGCGCATTGCAATGAATGGGCAGCACTTCCAAAGTGCCTTAAAAATGCTTTGAAAGCACTGCAAAACAGGACTTTTTACCCTTTCTTTTGGGTAAAAAGCGCCCCACTAGCAGCCGAGGAGCGGTGCAAAAGCGCCGCTAAAACAGCGACGCTTTACGCTAATGGTCGGCGCTGCCAGTGTGAAAGTAGCCTTATTCTGGTCCAGCTTGCACCAGTTTAACTATGCATTTACCATACATGGTCAATACCTGGACGAGGTGGAGAGCGTGATGTCACTGCCCTCTCCCCTCTCAATCTCTTCTAATAAGAGAACACATTGCATTCATTCAGGCAGGGTCGTTTTTAAGGCAGGGCAAAAGGGGCATCTGCCCTGGGCCCTGTCATTGTTGTGGGGCCCAAAGCAGCTGCCTCAAACTTGCCAACTATCCTGGTTTAAATTCCCTCGCTCCTTGAGGTTTTAGTCCTGTGCTGTGTCCCAATATCTCAGTGTGAAGTGCTGCTACTAATGCTGCCCAGCTCTGCCCTATTGTTGTGTTCAGATGACTCACCTGCAGACCCTGTGTTTACATGTAAATACCGGAATTCATATGTAAATAGTGGCGGCATTCGGCCAGCGACATTGATATGTATATCATGCCCCCCTGAGGTCATATCCACAGTAATCTCTAGCAACCAATCAACAAGCAGAAATCATGTGCTGTAACCTCTAGCAACTAACCAGTGAGCTGTAATGTGTTCTGTAACCTCTAGCAACCAGTCAGTGAGCAGTAATGATACCTCTGGCAACCAATCTCAATAGCTGCCTGATCTGATTCAGTAAACTGATTTTGAGTCTAGCTGCTACTTATTGTATGTCTCAGAGCAGGTGGAGAGCAAAACTGCATGGGGGGGCAAGAAAAGTTTTGCCCAGGGTCCAATCAATATTAAAAAGAGTGGCCGACCACCTGCGTTCAGAATGCAGCAGGCTGGCTGCTTGGCATGAAACCAGAAGCAAGTGGAGATCACTGGAGTAGGGGTGTCTATTATAATGATTTCCAGCTTCCAGGGGCTCTAGCCAGGTATGGCACCAATGTAACTCTATATAAAATACCCATACCTGGAATTATTCTTTAACTCTGCATAAAAAGGCACCACATGGCAGACAATAAATACAATCCAGAGAGCCAGTATGAATTGATTTGATGTCTGAAGTTCCTCAGCTTTGATTTTAGGAACAATTGCACCCAGATACTGTAACTTCTTTTCAATCAGATGGCAAAAAGAAAGTGTACATGACATCAGAATGCAGTGACCAATGTCAAGCATCCTGTTTGAGCTGGTAACAGAGTTCCTCTGCCACAATGGAACCCCAAGCACTGCTGTCAGTCCTTTCTAGTTCCAAGAGAAGAGGTATACTATATTACCAAAAGTATTAGGACACCTGCCTTTACACGCACATGACATTTAATGGCATTCCAGTCTTAGTCCGTAGGGTTCAATATGGAGTTGGCCCACCCTTTGCACCTATAACAGCATCAACTCTTCTGGGAAGGCTGTCTACGAGGTTTAGGAGTGTGTCTATGGGAATGTTTGACCATTCTTCCAGAAGTGCATTTGTGAGGTCAGGCACTGATGTGGAAGAGAAGGCCTGGCTCGCAGTCTCCGCTCTAATTCATCCCAAAGGTGTTCTATCTGGTTGAGGTCAGGACTCTGTGCAGCCCAGTCAAGTTCCTACACCCCAAACTCACTCATGCATGTTTTTATGGACCTTGCTTTGTGCACTGGTCCAAATCATTTGGTAGAGGATTATTAAAGTTCATGTGTGTGTAAAGGCAGGCGCCCCAATACTTCCGGTAATATAGTGTATGAGCAGGACATGCAACACTGCATGAGATATCAGTGCAGCAGATGTAGAGTGCACATAAAGTTGGGAGCTCAATGGATAAACCATGGGGAAATGTGTATGTATTGCCAGATATATACTTTAACCACTTTAAGACCAGCCTCGTTTTGGATTTTAGGTGTTTACATGTTTAAAACATTTTTTTTTGCTAGAAAAAAACATAGAACCCCCAAACATTATATATTGTTTTTTTTCTAACACCCTAGAGAATAAAATAGAGGTCATTGCAATACTTTTTTTCACACCGTATTTGCGCAGAGGTCTTACAAGCGCACTTTTTTTAGAAAAAAATCACTTTTTTGAATAAAAAAATAAGACAACAGTAAAGTTAGTCCAATTTTTTTATATATTGTGAAAGATAATGTTACGCCGAGTAAATTGATACCTAACATGTCACGCTTCAAAATTGCGCCCGCTCGTGGAATGGCATCAAACTTTTACCCTCAAAAATCTCCATAGGCGACATTTAAAAAATTGTACACGTTGCATGTTTTGCGTTACAGAGGAGGTCTACGGCTCTACCGATCGCGGCGATACCTCACATGTGTGGTTTGACCACCGTTTTCATATGCCGGCTACTCACATATGCGTTCGCTTCTGTGCACGAGCTCGTTGGGACGGGGCGCTTTAAAAAAAAATATTTTTTTTTTTTTGTTTATTTTTCTTGATTTTATTTATTTTTACACTGTTTTTAAAAAAAAAAATTGATTCACTTTTATTCCTATTACAAGGAATGTAAACATCCCTTGTAATAGAAAAAAGCATGACAGGTCCTCTTAAATATGAGATCTGGGGTCAAAAAGTCCTCAGATGTCATATTTGGACTTAAAAAAAATGACATTTGGAAAATGTTCCTTTAAGAGGTATGGGCGGAAGTGACGTTTTGACGTCGCTTCCGCCCTGCTATGGTATAGAGACAGGTGGCGGCCATCTTAGCCTCACTCGTCTCTATACCCAGCCACGGATAGGACCCGATTGCCTCCGCCTCTGCCGATGGCTCCAGTAAGCGCCGGAAGGCGCAGGAGAGCGGCGGGAGCGGGGGGCACCTCTCCCGCCGCCGGTAACGGTGATCTCGCAGTGAATCCGCCGCGATGACCACCATTGTCGGAATTACGACCGGCGCCTGAAGAGATGGATATCTCGGTTGTGGCAGCAGCTGCTGCCGTTACCGAGATATCCCTCTTCAAAATCAGGACGTATATAGTCGCGTGCCGGTCGGAAAGTGGTTAAGAGTTAGGTGTGTGGGGGCATGGCAAGTGTCTTAGGAGTAAGATGACTTAGGAGTAAGGTTGGCTGACTTGATGAACTGGCTGAAATTCACTCAGTGGGGGGCCCTGTCAACCCTGACACCCCTCGATTGGAAAAATCGAAGGAGCCGGGTATAAAATTGTAGTCTAAACAGTGTCTGCATCCAATTAGATGCAGGTACTGTTCGGGTATTTTAACAACTGGCATAACTGGCTGCCAAAATACAGTAGCCAGAGGAAGATTCAGTTGTCTGCATTGCATAGCATGGATGGAGGACTTTGTTAGATTTTTAACATTTAGCCTGCAGGCGGAATGGAAAAGTCGAAGGAACCGAGCAGAAAATTTCCAGTCAAACAGCACCTACACCCAATTAGAAGCAGGTACTGTTTGGATATTTTGACAGACTCCATGATGTAAAGCGTGGATGGAGGAATCTGGTACATTTTTAATGTTTAGTCTGCAGACTGAATCTATGTGCATGGCAAGCTTTAGGTGATGGTGATTGGAGCATGGCTACATTTTTTGTGAATGAATGAATAACTTGTATAGCGCTACATATGCAAACTAAATTGCCTCAGGGCGCTTTTGCCGCCAGTGTCCATTTGGGTTTTCAGAAGAGATGGGTCTTGAGCTTCTTCCTGAAGGCCAGATAGTTTTCTTCCGAGCTGATGTCCGCGGTTAGAGCATTCCATAGCCGTGGTCCTTGGACTGCGAACCTTCGTTTGCCTTTTAATTTATAACGGGTCTTGGGGATGTGGAGGAGGTTCTGGTAAGTTGACCTGGGAGGGCGACCTGGGGTGGGGGACATTCTCCTTGAGGACCATCTGATGTGTTCATATTACAAAAAACAATGTTTTGTAAAATATATGGTTGTGAACAAGGCCGTTGCGGCTGAAACGCGTCTACCTCTGCTGTACTTTTATCTTTATGGAGATATAATACATTTAGACTCATTTAAAGAGCATGTATGGAGTTGCGGATTGTCCTTTATCCATTCATCACTTTGGCTGCCGAGCAACTGCACATCCTGCACCGGACAGCTCAGGAGGAGTTTCATTAATTTGGGGTAGTAACACCTTTCGTTGTTGTTTATGGATAGTTGTGAATATTATCTTTTCCACATGGCAAATATGATATATTTATTGGGGAAGAGGGCAGAAGTTACTTTTGTTTTATTTTATTTTCTCACAGTCTAAGCCCCCGTACACACGGTCAGAAATTCCGACGGAAAATGTCCGATCGGACCATGTTGTCGGAAAATCCGCCCGTGTGTGGGCTCCTTAGGACTTTTTCCGTCGGAAAAAGATCCTGCTCTCAAATTTTCTGACAGCAAAATCGGATCAGACTTTTTCCGATCGTGTGTAGAGAATTCCGACGGACAAAGTGCCACGCATGCTCAGATCAAATTACGAGACCAAAGCTATTGGCTACTAGCCTCTACGTAGTTCCATCGTACGCAACTACAGTCACCACGTTCAGAATGATCGGATTTTCAGACAACTTTGTCCGACCGTGTGTATGCAACACCAATGTCGGACAAAATCCGTCGGAAAAAAATCTGACGGATTTTGTGGTCGGAATTTCCAACCGTGTGTACGGGGGCTAACACATGCACGTCAGATGAGTCTAGTACAATTGATGCTAAATCTGTATAACCTGCATAATGGGAAATATTTGAAACACGTTACTTCTGCATGAGTAGGATCACCTCTGATCAACGTATGGCACAGATAGAAATGTCTTCTCAGGGTGGTTTGGAATCATACATTATTTGGTTCTTTGTGGTATACCATCAATGTCTTAAGACAGCTACATACTGTATACAGTCTAATGTATATCATACAGTTGAGTCATAAATATCATCAACTCTGTGGAATTTAGGAAGAACATTATGCAATACATTAGGGTTTGGGATAGAAATGGCTGTAACCATGATTTGGATGATCACGTACATGAGTGATGTCCTATACATTAGTCACGAAATGTTCCCCGCATTCTCTTGTGGTCTAAAGAGCATCTTAGGACTCTCAACTAAAGATGTTTTCGAGATGAGAAGAATTATTTACAGGAGAGCATTAGTATATCCATAAAGTGGCTGATAATGTGACCAAACATGCACAGTATAACCACTTATGTTCATATGTTCACTTCTTCAATTATTACACCCTCTTATTATTACAAAAACAAGTATTATGCTTGCAATACTCTTGTTTTCCCTAACATATCTGTGGGTGTCTGGACATCATTTCTAAAGTCCTATGGATAGCATCGGAGCCCCAAACACTAGACTGCCCTTATTTGCAAAAGCAACCAACGATTATGGTCACTAACACTAGATCAGGTCCTCTTGCCTTCTGCACCTCACCGTTGGACCATTGCTGTCATGGACAGCCTTATTATCCAGCAGGGAAGCAGGGAGGGGTAAACCTGGCAAACTCAGGAGCTGGTTGCTATTTGCATAACAGAGCTGCACTGTATGTGGGGGGCTTCCGGTGTGCTGTACAGGAAATAAGAACTGATGTGCAGACACCTAGAGTAAGTGGCAGTCTGTCCGCTTTAACTTCTTTGATGTCACATTTGAGAATACATTTGTCAGGAGCATATGTGCTCCTGCTCCATCATAACTGCTGCTTCCAGTATCCTGGTTTTGGCTATGGCATTTTTCTTGTCTGTCTGTCCACCTGCAAGGTGATTGATTTTCGCCAGACTCTGGGTGGAGACCAAACCTGATCTAAGCTAGCCAAGCCGGTGTCCTGTCGGATTGTGTCCCCCATCGGATACTGTCCGCTGTGTACTGTGCATGCACAGTACACAGGACAAGCAGATTCCCGAAAATAGCCGAAGATGAACGGCGCCTGCAGGTTCAAGCCCCACCATCCAAGTGGACATGGAGTTTGAATAAAAAAGAGCCGAGCGCAGCGAGGCCGTGCCTGAAGCGTGGCAAGCGAAGCGAGCCCACGAGGGGCCCTCTAACTTTGTGTAGCCCTATGTCCACTTGGATGGTGGGGCTTCTACCTCGACTTACGGCGCAGGCGCCGTTCATCTTCCGAGATTTTCCGAATCGCCTTTTCCTCCGTACTGCGCAATCGCTGCGCCTGCGCAGTACGGCCCAGACACTATTTGATAGCCGGATTGACAGAACACCGGAAGTATCATGAAATTGTGTTTGTAACACGTTTTCCAAGCTACCTGTTTTCTCTGCTGGATTGGATTTCCCTGTGTATGACCTCGGATCGGATAACGACTATTCTCTGAACTCTGTCTGCCTTTTACCTGGACTGTCATTGAACCACTCTGCCTGTCTGCCAAACGCAAGTACCTGTTTGCTTTGCATAGTTCGCGCCTGCCCTAGTATGGTAGCCAGGAACTATAGCATTGTCCTGGGGCAACCGAGCCTGCTTGCTTTATGGGAAAGGGGGCTGCTATAGGTGAATAACACAGAAGCTAGCTATAGTGTCTGACCACCTGCATTAGGGGTAAGTGTGACAACATTACAACATACTGTATGCCTGCTTATTGGTTAAAGTTACCAGTGGAGTCTCCTTATTTAGGTATACCATATGTAGCAAAGTCTTTAGCCTCTTCCAGTCTAATGAGGACCTCCAAGGCCAAAGATAGCTGACATCCTTCAATATGTAGTGGGTTGTGAGCCATAGTGGGTGCAAAGATGGTGAAAGTCATTGGGCGCCAGACACTTCTTGGATGTAAAAGAGGTTTTATTTCTTTTAACAGTCCTTTTTGTATTTTTTGGGGAAAGAGGGTTAGGGCCAGAACACCCTTAGGTAGTTGTAGATTCGATTGGCATTAGGAGGGCAGCCATGCAGGGAAAGGCCCCGGCGAGGTGCCACATCTGCACATGCAGGAATGCTGTCTCCTATGGCAAAAGTCTATAACAGTTCCTAACACAAACATAACAGTTCCTTCAGCTTCACTACAACTGCTTCTTGTAGTACTAATTCACTGACTCTAAATCCCTTGAGCTTCTCCAATCTTTGCAGTGGTATCTCCCTCAAGCGTCACCCACGCGTCCCTGCTGGGTCCCTAGCTTGGCACTCCAGATACTCCTCAAACTTCCCCAATGCTTACCGGCTCGGTCCCTGGCTTGACACCCAAGGCTGCTCTGCAAGCGTCACATCCGCTGGTTGGGTCCCTGACTTGATCACTGCTTGAAGTTTCCTGATTCTCTACTGTACCCGTTCGGTGAGAATACTGCTCTGGTACTTGCTTCAGTTACTCACTGTGGTCCCTGGTAAAGGTGGTTGGTCCATGACAGGTTCTCCAGCCTAGCAGAACAGTCACTTTTGGTTGGATTGCAAGCCGCAATCCCAACCCTGCGCTGCCCTCTTACTTCTGGATAGGCCCTCACACAGCCAGATGCCACCGGGTTAGGCCCAATCTCCGACCTAGCAGCCCGGGGCTAATGACACACGTCCACCCAGACAGCCATCCAGGTGGCACAGAACACAGATCACCTGGCTCCACCCAAATATATAGGTGTTCCCAGCAGGCCAAGGGATTCAAGAAAACCCCTGCTCATTGATTGAGATACCCCATATACCCATAACCTGACCTTGAGTTGCCCTTCTCATATCTAGTACCACCAAGTACCCGGCCACCTGGTGGCAGAAGAGAGAAATGCAACAAGGCCAAACTTAGGGAGAAATCAATAGATCTCCATCAATCAACCAGGATAACTACTCCTGGCAAGTAAATGTGTGAGGAGCTCCTTGCCTAAGCTACAGGGTGCTACACATACATTCTGTAGAGCAATAATTTCTAGACGGTGGCCCCGAAGGGAAAAAAATGTGGTCCTCTTCCTCTCCAAATCACAGGCATCTATTTTTCAGGATTTAAAAATCTGATGTTTTGCCCTTTCTGCCACCAAGCATCTCCTGCCTCCTCCTACAGTGATGTCAGCAAGAAAAGCACCTCCTGAAGCACCCATCCATGCCCCTGTCAATTCCAAGATTGTTTAGCCAGGGGTGATGTGTAGTTTATTGTGTTAGCATGTATGAATGTACAGTGTGTGTTTATACAGTGACTGTATTTAGTGATGAGTAAACATATTTAGCATGAGGTGACAGTGACTGCATAAAAGTCTGGAGGGTGTGGATGTGAGGCACTTGATTCATTGTTTGTTTAAAGTGGTATTAAACCCAAAAGCAAACATTTATTCCATTGCAGCTTACCAATTCTTAGATGTGCTGCATTTGTTTCCTTTTTTAGGATTTCTTTCTTCTATTTTCTTCTGGTGATCCATCCAGCAAGTCTGTTTTTTCAAAAGCTTAAGCTCTCCAGCAGAATGTATCAGTTAATACGGATGAGACAAACCACTTAACACTGGCAGGGGTGATTAACATGCTAAACATGACTAACATGATCCGACTCGCAGAGTTCCCGGCCGGGCCGCGCGCCTCCGGCGGCGCGCACGTGACCACACGGCGGCAAATTCAAAAGGGACGTACCTGTACGCCCATTTGGCCAGCCGTGCAAGTGGTTAATTTCTCAGTATGGAATGGAGTCTATTATAGAGGGTAATAGCTCTGGCCAAGAGGCTTCTAAACATGAAGGAGCTCCAAGGGATCCAGTAGTATATACAGAGTGTTAGAAGGAATTACATTCAGATTTTCTATACTTCACTGGTGTTGAAAGTATTGCAGATGGAGAGATTCTCTGGTCTTTAGTTGCAGGAAAGAAATTTCCACGATTCCCCCATCAACACAGAGAGTGCTGACAGGGGAATCCCTCCTGCCGAGACATTGTATTCTCCCGGCGAAGCCGTCCACGTCAGGAGAAAACAGTGATTATTGCTAGCTGCTCTACCAGTAATATAAAGTAAACCCAGCAGGCTGGTTGTAGCCAAGTTGATCGATCGATGGTTGCTGGCCCACATTTAGAACATGCATGTTACCACAGTTCAATGGTTTACCAATATTTTTGACCAAAGTAACCCACAACTAACTCAATCTCAACCTCATGTAGCCATAACTGTTAGGATTTATGTCTGGAATAACACTTTCCTGCATTATATGTACTGTTCAAGCATCTAACAATAAACAGATCATAAAGGTAATCTGTCACAAAACAAAACACCCTTGTAATAGACTATAATCAAAGCCACTGCTTCCTCACTCATGTACAGCATACTGATACTGGTAAGTGATGCTAAACCTAGTTACTGGTAGACATGGGCATGACGAAAAAATTAGTTTTGTTTCGATTCATTAAACTAGTTATTTCGTTTAGTTAAATTCGGTTAATTCATATTCAAAATTAGTTTTATGTCTTTTTCAAATTTTCCTTCGGCACGATCTGCCCTTTCTAAAGCGCGCATGCGCCGTAGACATTGGCGCAAGGCTTTATTGTAAATATTTGCTATACCGTGGAGGTTTAGGAGATATTTCCAGCACCTACAGGTAAGCCTTAACCACTTAGACTGGACCACTTTTTGCGATTCGGCACTGCTTCGCTTTAACTGACAATTGCGCGGTCGTGCGACGTGGCTCCCAAACAAAATTGACGTCCCCTATTTTGTAAACGCTATAACTTTTCCTTCCTTAGATTTTTTTTTTTTTATTTGAAACAATCGAATCGATAAATTTTGAATCGCTCTAATCGAAAACGTTGTTTTTTTTTGTTTGTTTTTTTGTTTGATTTGAATGTGGCAAAGTGAACAAACAAAAGAAAAATCTTCCTCAAAGGATTACAATGACTCTTTAAAGTACACGCTGTACAACCACTTTTACCCTACAGGTAAGCCTAGATTAACCACTTCCTGACCGGCACGCAACGATCGGCAGAATGGCACGGACAGGCATATGGGCGTACAGGTACGTCCCTTTTAAATTTGCTGCCGTGCCATCGCGTGCGCGCGCTGGTTGGGACCTCTGTGAGTCGGATTGCGGGTCTCGTGGACTCGATCGCCGCGGGGATACCCGCAATTGTCTTAAGACGAGGAAGAACGTGGAGATGCTAAAGTAAACAAGCATCTCCCCGTTCTGCCTAGCAACAGTGTCACTGATCTCTGCTCCCTGTGATTGGAGCAGAGATCAGTGATGTGTAAAAGACAGCCACGCCCCCCACAGTTAGCAACACGCCCTTAGGACACACTTAACCCCTACACTGCCACCTCCTGGTTAACCCCTTCACTGCCAGTGTCATTTACACAGGAATCAGTGCATTTGTATATCACTGATTGCTGTATAAATGACAATGGTCCCAAAAATGTCCGATGTGTCCGCCATAATGTCGCAGTCACAATAAAAATAGAAGATCACTGCCATTACTAGTAAAAAAAAAAATATTAATAAAAATGCCATAAAACTATCCCCTATTTTGTAAACGCTTTTGCGCAAACCAATCAATAATCGCTTATTGCGATTTTTTTTTACTAAAAATATGTAGAAGAATACGTATCGGCCTAAACTGAGGAAAAAAAAGTATTTTTTATACATTTTTGGGGGATATTTATTATAGCAAAATGTAAAAAATAATGTGTTTTTTTCAAAATTGTTGCTATTTTATTGTTTATATCGCAAAAAAAATAAAAACCACAGAGGTCATCAAATACCACCAAAAGAAAGCTCTATTTGTGGGAAAAAAAGGACGTCAATTTTGTTTGGGAGCCACAGCGCACGACCACGCAATTGTCAGTTAAAGCAAAGCAGTGCCGAATCGCAAAGGCTTACCTGTAGGTGCTGGAAATATCTCCTAAACCTCCACGGTATAGTAAATATTTTCAATAAAGCCGTGCGCCAATGTCTACGGCGCATGTGTGCTTTAGAAAGGGCAGATCGTGCCGTTTCTAAAGGGGCAATGCCGTGACTTAGTAGCTCCCGTGCGCATGTCACAGAGCCGCAGAGCTGGAGTTTGTGGCCCCCGGAAGGAAGAGGGGCGAAGATGGACGCTCCCTGCTCGTGGGAACAACGGTGACATTGCGGGCTTCGGTTTCAGGTAAGTGACACATAATGGGATACTATTCAATGCATAGTAGCCCATTATGCTTTACCTTTGCAGGGAAATAAAGAGGAAGTAAAACCCAACAGGGTTTACTTCCTCTTTAAATCACCTTTGGCTTAACAAAAACATTATTTCGAAATGGTATTCTAATAACACACACAGTCTTTCGTTTCAGCAATATGTGTACAGTTACAACTCGACTGGAGTTCGATGTAAGAATTGATTTAAATGTCAGTACGAATTTCCAAAATTCGGATGAATTTAGTTTAGTTAATTGGGAGCATTCAGTAAAATTTGTTATATTGTGATTCGGTATTCAGATATATCCGAATAACGAAAACATTTTGAAGATTAATTCAGAACCAAACGAACCGCACATGTCTAGTTACTGGGCCCTTGCCCTGAATATGCAGCAGATGCATTGGGTAGGGAATGCTTCCAAAGCCATTTTTTTCTTTTTACTTCTTGGCAGAGTCCCTCTGGGTACACTGCTATCAAACTTGAAATGTATACAGGAAGATAAGAAGATAGGCTACCAGCTCAGGGTTTCTGTTTATTATGCAGACATAGCATAGCACACCAGTTTATCCCACTACTTTTTAGTTTCCAATCATTTTTATTGGCAGAATTTAGATGATACATACAAAACCATTATAAACGGTTAAAAAAGCCATTATCAAAATAGTAAATGACATGTAAGGGGACGTTGCTTCTACACCCCTCGATAGCAATATTTCCTCGACCCGTCGGATCTTTTCCCAAATAGTTCAGGGGAACAAAAGATCACATCCAAGGAGGATAGGAATTGAAAGAAAGAGTATGTAGAGTATTCTGTGCAATAAAAAACTTGATATCAAGGTTCCAGGAACGTTTTTTCGGACTCTAGGTGTTCCCTGAAAGATAGGTGATCCAGGGTTCCCGTGTCTTTTCAAACTGGGGTATTTTATCATTGAGGATGGTCAAGCACACGTGTCTCTTTGACCATTATCCAGGAGAGTTTGGTCTTAAGCATATAAAATGATATTATGGAAGATTTCAATGACCTAGCTATCGCAATACGAGCTACTAGGAACACAAAAGAGATCAACCTTCTCACAAGCCACGGAGCCTCTAAAATAGGCAGGGCCGGTGCTACCACTAGGCAAACTAGGCAGCCGCCTGGTGTTCCTACTCTCTCTCTGCAGCAAGCGACTAAGTCTCAGCAGGCAGCCGCTGCTCCTTAGACATAGTGTCAGAGGCGCAGCAGTGGCGGAGGACTGTGTCTGTGTCCCAACTCCCAAATGATTATAAACAAGCAAACATTCATTGATGGGCGCCGGTGAGGCTGCATTGATGGGCGCTGGTGAGGCTGCAATGATGGGCGCTGGTGAGGCTGCATTGATGGGCGCTGGTGAGGCTGCATTTGATGGGCGCTGGTGAGGCTGCATTTGATGGCGCTGGTGAGGCTGCATTTGATGGGTGCTGGTGAGGCTGAATTTGATGGGCGCTGGTGAGGCTGAATTTGATGGGCGCTGGTGAGGCTGAATTTGATGGGCGCTGGTGAGGCTGCATTTGATGGGCGCTGGTGAGGCTGCATTTGATGGGGCGCCGGTGAGGCTGAATTTCTTGAGTGCTGGTGAGGCTGCATTTCTTTAGTGCTGGTGAGGCTGCATTTCATAGGTGCTGGTGAGACTGCATTTCATGGGTGCTGGTGAGGCTGCATTTCATAAGCGCTTCATTAAAAAGGTGGAGCCGGGGGGGGGGGGGGCGTAAAATTAGGTTTCGCCTAGGGTGTCAAAAATTCTTGCACCAGCCCTGAAAATAGGTTGGCCTGCTGTGCGTTTTCTTTTAAGATTTGTGTCTGTTAGGGAATATGGGAAATTGTAGATGCGGATCCAGAATCTGCAAACTTTTGGGCACTCCCACCAAATATGGAGGAAAGAGCCTTCTTGGGCGCAACCTCTAAAGCAGCGTGGTGAGGCTCCCAGAGACGCAAGAGGCCAATCTCGTTGGGACCATGTACCACCTAGGTAAAACTTTATAATTAGCTCCTATAAGAGAGGTGTTACTATATTGTCTGGAATCATGTCCTGCAATTTTTTGCCAATCCTCGAGATGCAATTCCACATTCAGTTTATTTTCCCACTCTAACATAAATTGTTGTTTAGATGGTTGTGGCAATAACAGAGTAAATTGCTAATAAGAAACCAGATTGTTTATCACAAGATCTGCATAAAGATTCAAAGGCAGTCCGACTAAAAATATCACCTTGATGTTGTAAGGACTTTTATTCAACTACTTTTTGTTAGCGATCTGTTCATATAACAAACTGATTAGTTTTGGACAGGTGAGTTATGCAAGCAAAATCAGCTTTTTCAGGTCCATTCATTTTTATCTTCTAGGCTTGACCCACAGTAATCCTAAAATGTAGCCCTTTCTGTAAAACATAAGCTCAAAACATCATTCTTTACCTTAACCTAACCTCTATTGTTACCATTACCCTAAACCTAGCCCCTAATACTATCCCTCAACTTCAAGTCATTTATACAGTCGTCTCAATGAACATCATCACAGCGATATAGGTTACTCCATAAAGTAAAATTCCACATACGCTATATTACCAAAAGTATTGGGACACCTGGCTTTACACGCACATGACATTTAATGGCATCCCAGTCTTATTCCGTAGGGTTCAATGTTGAGTTGGCCCACCCTTTGCAGCTATAATAGCTTCAACTCCTCTGGGAAGGCTGTCCACAAGGTTTAGAAGTGTGTCTATGGGAATGTTTGACCATTCTTCCAGAAGCACATTTGTGAGGTCAGTCTCCACTCTAATTCACTCTGTGCAGACTAAGGATGAGCTCCGGAGGAACTTGACTGGTCTGCACTAGGGATGAGCTCCGGCGTGTTCGCATGCTCCACGTGCAAAGCCCGCCAGGAAGTCGGCGCAGCGCTGCGCTAATCACAGGCAGTGAGACATTGCCCCGATGTGCGGCTGCAGAGATTGGGCAATGTCTCACTACCTGTGATTAGCGCAGCGCCACGCCGACTTCCTGGCAGGCTCTGCACGTGGAGCATGCGAACACGCCGGAGCTCATCCCTAGTGCAGACCAATCAAGTTCCTCCACCCCACTCATTCATGTCTTTATGGACCTTGCTTTGTGCACTGGTCCAAATCATTTGGTGGAGGGGGGATTTAGTTGGGCTTGGCCCTTTAGTTCCAGTGAGGGGAACTCTTAAGGCATCAGCATACCGAGACATTTTGGACAATTTCAAGCTCCCAAATTTGTGGGAACAGTTTGGGGATGGCCCCTTCCTGTTCCAACATGACTGTGCACCAGTGCACAAAGCAAGGTCCATGTGGGATGGGAAAGATGAGATGAGAAAAATTTGAATGCAGTATTTTAACATATAGGAGAAACACAACAGTTGGATTGCTATAGACACCCCTTATCTCATATATGAATTGACTTCATTATGTTCTGTATATCGTTCTAGACAAGCTCTATAAATGTGATTCAATTTTAAACTGTGGCTTTTATATACAAACTTTTTTACATGCAAATAGAAACTGACAAATCTGTCCTAAAAATGGCCACCACCATCTCTTCATTACAAACACTCGCCTAGTGCCAATCTTTGTTTCAGTTCTCTGAAATTTTATGTTTTCATTGTTTTCTTACTGTAAACCAGGACAGTTCTATAGCCAGAGTAGTCCTCTAACCGCACTAACCCTTCCTCCTGGGTTCTTGCACAACACAGCTACAATGCATCCAGTCAGTGCATGGCTCCTTGTTTGCAAGTCCAAGCCCTTTACCAAAAGGAGGAAGCAAAAGGAGAACATGGTTTATCCCCTAATTGTTTCTCAGATGCAAAGTGGTCAATGGTTACAGAAACAAACAATATGTGACAGTATCTGAAAAGGGAGCAGTAAAAGCCTGGTCATTAGGCTAGGTTTGTATTTTTACTTCAAATATATTCTGCTAAATATTCCATCAACAGCATATAATAGTTATGTGAACAATAATTGCAAAACATATAAACTTGCTTCCAGTGCTGATCCTGACCACCATGGGGCCCTAAGCACAATTCTGCTAAGGGGCCCTCTACCTAACCCGTGATGCCATGAGCTATGTAAACCATTTGCCATTGCTACACATTCACACCTGACACTGTGCTGTGGCTCTGGTGTAAAGGGGGTCTCTGCTCGACAAAGCCTGCCCCCCCAACTGATAACATACACCCCACATATAATACTGCCCCCCCACCATGGTTGATATGGTGTCAGGATGATTGAAGTGCATTATTTATATTATTACATTGTAATATAGAATGAAATTATTCAACTCACCATAATGCAGAATCAGTGGAAGCCCTGAGCGTGTCACCTGCCACGTCACCTGCCACCAGATGCCATCAGGTGTCCCCAGCAGAGTCCCTCTTTACATCAGGCATTCCCAGCGGAGTCCCTCCTTACATCAGGCATTGCCAGCGGAGCCCCCCCTTACATCAGGCATTGCAAGCGGAGTCCTCCCTTACATCAGGCATTGCCAGCGGAGTCCTCCCTTACATCAGGCATTGCCAGCGGAGTCCCTCCTTACATCAGGCATTGCCAGCGGAGTCCCCCCTTACATCAGGGATTGCCAGCGGAGTCCCCCCTTACATCAGGGATTGCCAGCGGAGTCCCCCCTTACATCAGGGATTGCCAGCGGAGTCCCTCCTTACATCAGGGATTGCCAGCGGAGTCCCCCCTTACATCAGGCATTGCCAGCGGAGTCCCCCCTTACATCAGACATTGCCAGCAGAGTCCTCCCTTACACCAGGCATCCCCCAATGGAGCCCACCCTCTCCTTACATCAGGCATTCCCAGCAGTGGAGACTCTCTCCACCGCCATTACTAAACAGAATGGGACAAAATAGCCGGGTGGCTGCCAATAGCAATTGGCCTGCGGCGCCACCCACGGGAGGTGGGCGGTGCCACAGCTCAAATTCTATTGGTAGCCACCCGGCCATTACTAAACAGTAATTGTTTGTTTTGGTGTTCGGGAAAATGGCAGCCGAAGGAGACATTGTCTCCGTCGGCCACAGAAAAAAAAAAAAAGTCGGCGGTGGTGAAAAAAAAAGAAGAATTTCCCGATTGAGATTGGAGCTCCGGGAGCAGAGCCGATGATAGGGCGGATCGGCTCTGCTTGCTTCTACTATTACAAATCTAACTTTACAAATGTAATTTTACACGACATATGAAGGACATACCTACAGTCTTTTTTCCCAACCTGTTATAAATAATCTCCAAACCCCTCCACTTCCCCCACAAATGACGTGGCAAGGTTTTTGGAGTAAAATGGCCTTCCGGCCTTTTATTAACAATTAACGTAATTTAAATAAATAACATTTTAAATAACCATAAACCAACTTCTCTATATACTTTGGGGGTCTTCGAGGGCAACGACACACCACTTGGTCACTGCGACCAACTTCTTTTAAACTTTAGGCCTCCAGTCGCAAGCCACCGACTCAGAGACGGTACTCAAACTTCGTGGTGACCTACATTTTACCCCTTCCTAGTTAAACCCTGATGTTAATACCACAGATGGGTCCCAAGCATGTTATATATATAACAGCCATCTTCTCTTCCTCTAAAGACCCCACCAATGCGGGGCTGTCCTGACAGCCCCCCTTAAATAAAAAACAAACTTCAGGAGGGTGGGTGGCAATCACTTTCTCCTCCGCTCTAGACTGACGTCACTTCCCCCCTTCTCCTCCACTTACTTCCTCCCGGCTCCAGACCACCCCCACTTTCTTAAAGGGGACAACCTCTACCTTATCCCCTTGCCTGTATGCTGTCCAGCCCTGTCATGCTGTCCCTCCGTCCATCCCCTTTTGTTCTTTACTACGGGACTCTCTGTATTTGAAATACAGGCATGCAGGTTTGTTTTATTAAATCATTTGTATTTCTGTTTAACTAGTCTTGTAATCCAGTTAGCCCTGTCAGAAAGAAGAGCCGGGTCCTCTACCTCCATTGCAGCAGCATGGCTTAGTCAAGCACACTGGGTCAAAACATATCCACAGCTTGATCAGCAGCATAATGATGAGATCACTCCTCTGCTGTCCAGAGTCAAAAAGATATCATAAACTTACTAAGGCAGGCTATACACAGTGGGGATTTCTTTCCTGCAATCAAAGAAATTTGCACAATTCCCACATCAACACAGACAGTGCTGACAAGGGAATTCCTCCTGCCGTGCAATTATCTGCTCCTGGCCACTAGCGATAATCGCAAGAGCCCAAGTTGATTGATCAATCAATTTGGTACATTCAGCCTGCCCATTAACCATAGCTCCCAACTGCCCCTGATTTGGAGCAATGTCCCTCTGTCCATCATTCCTCCCCATTTGTCCCTCATTTTGGTCTGATCTATATAGCTGTGTATAAAATGCACTTTTTATCTATCAAAAAGTGTTTTCCAGTGCTAAACCTTTCATCTGATTTCTAAATTGCTGCATTTGTAAATTCCAAAAGCCAATATAACCACTTCCCGACCGATCACTGCATATATACGTCAGCAGAATGGCACGGGCAGGCAAAATCACGTTCCTGTACGTGATCGTGCATTTGCCTGCCCGTGGGTCGGGAGCTCTGTGACCACGGCCGCGGGACCAGCGGACCCGATCGCCGCTGGTATCCCGCGATCGGGTTACGGAGCTGAAGAACGGGGAGAGGTCTATGTAAACAAACCTCTCCCCGCGCTTCCTACACTGACTGTCAGTGATCGGCTGTTCCCTGTCATCGGGAAAGCCGATCAATGACGTCAGACGTACAGCCACGCCCCCCTACAGTAAAAAAAAAACACAACACGTCACACTGACTCCTCCCCGCCCCCTAGTGGTTAACTCGTTCACTGCCACTGTCATTTACATAGGAATCAGTGCTATTTAAATAGCACTGATTTCTGTATAAATGACAAATGTCCCAAAAATGTGTCAAAAATGTCCGATGTGTCCGCCATAATGTTGCAGTCACAAAAAAAAATCGCTGATCGCCGCCATTACTAGTAAAAAAAGAAATATTAATAAAAATGCTATAGAACTATCCCCTATTTTGTAAACGCTATAACTTTTGCGCAAACCAATCAATAATCGCTAATTGCGATTTTTTTTACCAAAAATATGTAGAAGAATACGTATCGGCCTAAACTGAGGGAAAAAAAAGTTTTTTTATATATTTTTTGGGGATATTTATTATAGCAAAAAGCAAAAAATATTGCATGGTTTTCAAAATTGTCGCTCTATTTTTGTTTATAGCGCAAAAAATAAAAACCGCAGGGGCGATCAAATACCACCAAAAGAAAGCTCTATTTGTGGGAAAAAAAGGACGCCAATTTTGTTTGGGAGCCACGTCGCACGACCGCGCAATTGTCAGTTAAAGCGACGCAGTGCTGAATCGCAAAAAGGGCCTGGTCCTTTGGCTGCCAATTGGTCCGGGGCTGAAGTGGATAAAGGAATAGTAGTAGTAAAAAAAGCACTTGTGGGTTTAACCAATCTTGTTGTTTTTTTGTAAAATTCTCCTTTTAAGGGGGCGTGACAAGGGGTGTGTCCTATACCTGCATACTTTTGCTGATAGGTGTCCCTCATTCCCATCTCAAATGTTCCGAGGTATGCATTAACGTTTTGAATCTTGGCCAGTTCAGCAGGAACCCTGTATGGCCGGCCTAAGGGGGCATGACCCTACTCCCTTAGTAGCTTTCATTTTTATCCTGGCAGATACATTCAGCTGGTATACCTTCAAATCTTTCTGTTAGGGCTCGATTTTTTTTTTAATCGATTAATCAACTAATTTCGATTAATTATAACGCACATACAGATCCAACTACTTTTAGCTGATCTCCTTGCATTGCAACTCTGCATTAGGCAGTGGTAAATGTGGTATACACTATATACAATCACCCAACACTAGTTAGTTTCCACAATCCATGACTTAACTTCACAGTTCACACAAATACGTTTTAAATTCAAACTGTAGCACTGACGTAAGTCATTTTTTTTCCCACAGTAGCGTGACAATCCCTCCACCTCCAGTCTAACTAATCACTCTCACCTTATGGCATGGACCCCTGTGCAAACAGGTGGTCATGCAAGTGGGTATCAAAAGGGTTAACACGGACCATAAACTTCTCTCACGTCTCGTTAGATCTCAGCAAGGATGCAAGGTCATGGGTAGAAAGAAAAGATCTAAGTGCTCACTGCTTAAGGATAAGATTACATTTTTGTGTTCAAACACAAACTACTCACATAAAGATGATAAAAACACAGCATGTAAAGCCGACAATCGTGTTAGTTCCGTAGGGCAGCAGCAGGTGACGTCATGCGTAGCTCCTTCCCCGTACATGTTACGTTCAATCAGAACTTCAACGTCACCAGACTCCTCCCCCTTCCCTTCGTTGGCAGACGGAGGCACTTGGGGAAGGGGGGAGGAGTCCGGTGACGTAGATGTCCGTGACGTCACTGGATCTCCGACGGAACTCCCTGAAGACCCAGAAGCCGGCGTAGAGGTGAGTACGGATCAAAAGAATTTTGATCGATCAAAAAAATGAATCGATTAATCGAGGAATTCATCTTTAATTTCCACAGCCCTACTTTCTGTTATCATTATCCTTATTTTTTTTTAATGGGTTTGTATACATATCTTTACAAGTAAGGCCTTTTTCACAAGACGGGCTTCAGCTTGTATAAGAGCAATGTGAACAGCAGTTTGTAAATGTTGAACACAGATCCTAGCCGCGCCGCTGAGAGGCTTAGCCGGGTGTCAGTCCAGGGATCTGGGTGGATGCCAACTCCATGGTCGTGATGACGCGGAGCCTGGACTGACTTTGTGACGTCAGCAGAGAGCGGGCTTCAGCCCAATCTCTGCTGAAAAACAGGTCACAGGAGTGCAGATGAACTGGACTTCTGTGATCCACAGGAGAAGTACAGCCAAACAAGCTCTGGCTGTACTTCTCCTTCAACCACTTCCCGCTCACCGTATAGCAGAATGATGGCCAGAAAGTGGTTGTATTGTGGAGTGTCATATGACGTCCAGCAGGACAAGCCGCTAGTGCACGCCCGCGTGGGCACGCAGCGCGGCGATCGGTGGCGTGCCAGTCTGACACACCACTTTTCCGATCCTGTCCAATCACAGCTGATCACACGGTAACCAGGAAGAGTCGTTTAACGGCTTTTCCTCCACTCGCAGGCGTAAGTAAAGGAGAAGCCGATCCGCCACTCTCCTGAAAGACGTAAGCTCTTCCAAAAAGGCCTTCTGAGAACCATAACAAATCCAAGCAAATTTTCTGACTTGAGCACAGCGGTACGATCATATCAGCAGTTTTCTTTTGGGGAGTATAATTCTCTAAAACGACTTTGTTGGGAAAATATTTTCTTGCCTGATTTACCCCCATTCATTGAATAATATACACATTTCAGTATACAACCAAATGACAACCCAATCTTATCTCTTTCAGGCATACATGATCTGATAATGAGATAAATGGCACCCTGGGGGTGAGCTATGCTAACCATACACACACAGAACACTGCTTAGTTGTACAGGCCTACTCGTCTTGTTTACATTAGAAGCATATGGTGCGGGTTATGATTTCGTGCTGCGAGTGTGTCATTCCAGTCCAGTGTTTGTGTATAGTGCTGTAAAGGGAGGGGGGGTTTGAGTTGCCTGTTAATGCACATGGGGATGTGATGGTGATGGATGTAAAGGAAGCAGGGAGGGTATTTGTTAACAGGTGAAGCCCATTGCGGAAAATCATAATGTTCCGGGAATTGCAGAGGTCCTAGTACTGAGCCAGTGTCGTTCTATAAAGCAAGTTGTTTTGAACTGTAACTTTCTGGCAGCCCACAGTAAGAATAGTGATAAAGAAGGAAAATAAGGACGCAAATATGTCAGCTTAGTAATCCAAAATAATACTAAAACTGATGCCTTGTACACGCGGTCAGACATTCCGACCACAAAATCCGTCGGATTTTTTTCGACGGATTTTGGCCGAAACTTGTCTTGCATACACACGGTCGCACAAAGTTGTCGTAAACTCCGATCGTTCAGAACGCGGTGACGTAAAACACGTACGACGGGACTACGAAGAGGCCAGTAGCCAATAGCTTGCTTCCCCAAATTTATTTATACTTTGTGCGTCGGAATTCTATACACACGATCGGAAAAAGACAGATCGGATTTTGTTATCGGAAAATTTTAGGTCCTGCTCTCAAACTTTTTCCGTCGGAAATTCCAACGGAAAAAGTCTGCTAGAGCCCACACACGATCGGATTTTCCGACAACATAATCCGATCTGACTTTTTCTGTCGGAATTTCCAACTGTATGTACGGGGCATAAGGCATAGGATATGGTCACATTCTTCATATGTGGTGTATAGATATGGAAAGGCAGCTACTACAAGCTTGTCATATTGATTACTGTCTGTGCCTATATTTCAGCGCTATTATATGACAATATCAAATTAAAATTAATTAATTAAAAAATTAATAAAACAGTCCAATTGACCAGAAATTCCCTGAAAATTATTTTTACAGGCAATAAAAGTTAGCCACCTCTGCCCCGGAAGGATTTACCCCCCTTCCTGACCAGAGCACTTTTTGCAATACAGCACTGCGTCGATTTAACTGACAATTGCGCGGTTGTGCAACGTTACACTAAAACAAAATTGACGTCCTTTTTTTTCCCACAAATAGAGCTTTCTTTTGGTGGTATTTGATCACCTCTGCAGGTGCCCTATAAACAAAAAAAAGCGAAAATGTTGGGACAAAAAGCACTATTTTTTACTTTTTGCTATTCTGTATTTTTTTTTAATTACGGTAATTATTTATTTTCCGAATTTCGCTTATTGGGTTTTTTTTTTATTTTTATTTTATTTGTCTTAATTTTTTCAGATTTTTTTACTATTTCTGAATACTTTTGTACTAATTTGATTAGTGTCTGAATTTCACTATTTGGATTTATTCACTAATATTAGCGCTGCACCCACCACATGTTTTCCAGTATTCTAGAGTTTTGTATTTAGGACTTTTGGTGCCGGCAGCTTTATATAAAGATTTTGATTCATTATTTTTCAATAATACACTAATTTCGAGTGCAGCGTAAACCATTTTGGTTCTTTTTCTATAATAAATATCCACCAAAAATATATAAAAAATAAACAAATTTCTTTCTCAGTTTAGGCCAATACGTATTCTTTTACATATTTTTGGTTAAAAAAAAAAAAAAAAAACGCAATAAGCGAATATTGATTGGCTTGCACAAAAGTTATAGCGTCTACAAAATAGTGGATAGATTTATGGCATTTTTATTATTAATTTTTATTTTTTATTAGTAATGGCGGCAATCTGCGATTTTTATCGTGACTGCGACATTATGGCGGACACATCGAACACTTTTGACACTATTTTGGGACCATTGTCATTTATACAGCGATCAGTGCTATAAAAATGCACTGATAACTGTGTTAATGACACTGGTAGGGAAGGGGTTAAACACTAGGGGGCGATCAAGGGGTTTAGTGTGTCCTAGGGAGTGATTCTAACTGTGGGGGTATTGCCTCTCTAGAACATGACGCAGATCGCTGCTCCCGATGACAGGGAGCGGTAGATCTGTCATGTTGCTAGGCAGAATGGGGAAATGCCTTGTTTACATAGCATCTCCCCGTTCTGCCGCTCCGTGACACGATTGCAGGCCCCCAGCGGACATCGAGTCCGTGGGACCCACGGGCATGGTCACGGAGTACACAGCGGGTGCACGCGCCCACAATGCTGCGATTTAAAGGGGACATACCTGTACGCCCATTTGCCCAGCCATGCCATTGTGCCGACATATCTCATCATGCGCTGGTCGGCATGTGGTTAATCTTTATTAATTTATTATTTAGTCATTTATCCTTTAATTCAGTCCAGATATCACTGACTAGATCACAGTGCAAGTTGCTGCGTATTCAATGTACACCTCAACTGATTTCTTCTGTTTTTTTGTGACTTTGCAACAGTGGCGGCCCGTCCATTAGGGGCACCGGAGTGCCGCCCCCTCTATCCACGGCTGCTATTTTGCCAGGACACCGCCACCCCCTATTCACACGTCAGGCCCCTTTCAGGATACCGGGTGCGTGAATTGCAGCGGCGGGGGTGTTTTTTGAAGCACCTGATTAGAGCCAGAGTCTCTAATAGGCTTCAAAATAGGGTGGGCTCATGACGCAGAGCATTGCGCCAGGAGCCCACCCAGGTGTTACAGCAGCGAATGAATATTCGCTATTGAAACACTGATCCTCAATCCAGGCCAATCAGAAGCAGGTCTGAGACCTGATTTTCGATTGGTCAAAAAGAGAAGATTCCCGATTGGCCGCCGAGGAGGAGGGTGGAAACGGAAGCCGCCAGAGAGACTGGGAAGGGAAAGCTGTCGCCGTCACCAAGCAAGAGAAGCTGCCGGTGAAGCCGACGGTGAAGCCGCCGGTGAAGCGCTGCCCACCATAGATGGGGTAAGTGCACCAGACCCACCTGACTGACTGGGGGGGGGGTGGTACTGTTTTACCACCAGCCGCCACTGCTTTGCAATGAATTTTAGCACCATTTTTTGTATGCAAGTAAACTTCTCCACTTTTAGTAAATGAAGGGAAGCTTTGCTGACTTTCATCATCCAATCATGTGCAAGCAAGAATTATGTTTTTTTGTTTTCCTTGCATTTGATTGGGTATTCTTTGTAAAGTGAAGCTTTACCTCATTTACTAAACTCTGGAGCAACTGCCCTTGCAAATTGCACAATTTGCCTTCAGTAAATCAACCCCAGTGGGTCTTGTGCAATCAACATCAAACCAGTATTCTCTTTGTAGCATTTGTTAATGACGTTCTCTATATATTTAGTATCCTTTTTCAGTATCATATTAATATTTTAATAATTCATTTTTTTACTACTACAAAATCTTGCTTTACTCTTCTTCTTCTTTCTTTAGTGTATTCAATGATTAGCACTGTACTTGATGTGTTGATGGACTAAAATGTACTACACTTCTTTAACAACACCCATCACTCTGTCATTGAGTGGAGTTCTGTACCAAATTCTAGCATCCCCTGTTTTTAAAATCAATCATTAAGATTTCTGGCCCGTGGTTCCCTCTGGTGCTATTTTATTCAGAACGGAATCTGAAACCACTTTAGAGATCAGCACTATAGAGTATTTATTTCTAGGACCTTCCGTCATTTTTTCTCATAACATCTACATTCAGACAAAAATGTTAAACAAAAAAATAAAATAAAATGTATAAATAAAAAAACAGGCAGACTTGATGGACCGCTTGGTCTTTTTCTGCCGACGCTTTTCTATGTTTCTGACCTTCTGCAGCCATTTTCTATCTACATGCACTCCAGCAAAGTCTCCTTGGCATTATCTGCTTGCTGACCGCATCACAAGGATGTATGGTGGCAAAGCAGCCTCCCTGAGCTGGATCACACGTACCTAATACGTGACCCGTCTGATCGGGCAGGGGTCGCGCCCGCCCACTGGTCCGGCTGTGCTGTCATTCGTCACAGCACATTCCGATTATCAGGTCCCGGTGTTCTGCCGAGAAAGTTCCCCTCGGCGGATAAGGACCCCCCTGTACTGCGCAGGCGCATCGCTTGCGCAGTACGAAGCACAACGAAGCCACCGGAAATAGCCGAAGCAGAAGACAGTGAATCAGCTGTACACGGCGCGTGTAACAGGGCACGGCCTCGCTGCGCTCAGCATATTTTTATTTTAACTCTATGTCCACTTGGATGGTGGGGCTCGAACCTGGACATAGGTTAGAATGTAGTGTGCAGGCGCGGTGTACAGCTGACTGTGTTCAGCTTCGGCTATTTTCAGAAACTCCGTTGTGCTTCATTGTGCTTGGTACTGAGCAAGCGCAGCGCCTGTGCAGTACAGGGGGGTCCTTATCCACCGGGGGAACTTTCTCGGCAGAACACCGGGAAACACTGTTCCGGGGGGTTACCTTGAGGGCGCACTCCCGAGTCAAGCATTTGGCGTCCATAAAGGCCAAATGCAGGACTCGGGGGCCCCCCCCCCCCGCGCCATTGGATTTGATTAACGGCGTCGGGAGCCAATAGCTGTGCTGCTATCAATCTATCCAATCACGAGCCGGGAACCCGTGGAGAGAGGGACGTCAGGATGTGCTCGGGTTTGGGGCTCGGGTAAGTAAAACAGGGGGGGAGGGCTGGGGGGCCGGTGACTGCAAGGTGTTTTTTCACCTTTAATGCATAGGATGCATTAAGGTGAAAAAAGACAAGCCTTTACAACCCCTTTAAAGAAATTCTCAAACAAAATTCTAACAGTGAATGTGGTTTTTGTTCAGGAAAAATTGTACATTATTGTAATGAAACCTGTTTAATATCTTTGGGATTCTATTCAAATAGTAGGTCTGAATGGAATTTTAGGGGCTTTTGATCAAATTTAGTTGACTAAGAAAGATAGTTCTCATTAGAACGATTATTTTTTTTTTTTTAACAAACATTGAATGAAAGTCTAATACCAGTGTAATACCAGCTTAGTGTGTGTTGAAATGGCCACTCGAAGTCTCCATCGGAAGCCAGTGAGACAGGGTGATAACATCTTCCCAGAACAGGAAGTGCATGAACAAGCAGGCCTTGACATATTCCATGCCCAGATGGGCCAGTTAGGCATCCTAGTCAGGATGTCCTGTACTGAGGCTTGCCTAGTCTTAAGGTTCTAAAGGTAAACTAGAGAAAGGAGGAAGGAAAGACCATGAAGAAAAGGAGAAGAAGCAGGAGAGAAGACAAAAGCTGGGGGATGTCGGGAGGAAAGGGTCGGGGAAAAAGGACAGAGGTAGTTGGGTTTCCCTTCTGTGGCTCAGAGCCAAACATTCTACGCATGCTTATAGGTAGCTAGGTTCAGTATTTTAATAAGTAAGATGATTTTTGAAAATTGATTTACACATTAGCTAATTTGAGATTTAGTGATTTGCTTTACATATTCTTTTGGGGCTTTTTCTTGCACCTCAGTACTGCGCCAAACGAGCTAATATTAACAGCTACTAGTGAGAAACTTTAAATCATCCTATCTACATTTTTCCTTTGAAAACAGAGCAAGTTTGTTAAGATTTTACTTGCAGAAATATGAAGCACCAAAGCACAACCAACAGACGTCTAAACCAGCATGTTGGAATTTTCCTTACACAATGACCATTAATAGACATTTTGTCTACATGCTGAGAGCATTTAGGCGTAGACTCTATTTCTATCTTAGTGATACAAGATGTAAAGTATTGGGAAATAAACGCTCCTGAACAGAACATACAGAATAGTGGCTGGCACTACACCTGCACGTGTTAGTCGAGTGTTTTGTGGGGTTGTGAAATATTCCTTGACTGTATTTAGCGGTGTTGTGACATCTCTGTTGAACATGACTGATTGAGACCTAAAAATCAGAGACAGACACCCAGACAAACCAATGAACCCTGGGGCTTGGCTCTCCTTCATAGACATGGCATAAATCCTTTTAATAAATGATAAAGATGGGGGAGAACATTTTTCCTGGTGTAAAAACATGAATACCAATTCTATGACTGATTAAAAAAAAAGCTGCAAGATACGCCTAAGCAAGAAAACTATGCATGGTGAAATATTTGAGTAGAGGTAGAATGAGTTCAATTGTTTCCTTACACCTAAGTGTAACTCCAAGCTTTGCTCACTTTTAATTATTCTAAAAAGTGTAGTTGGGAGGCACTATTTTCTCAGTGTCAAGATAAGGCCGTACTGTAAAGTACAATGACTCTGGCTAGTTAATGGGTCTCAAGTCATCTTGGTTGAACACTGGAAGGTGTAAAAAAAACAAGAGCGCCACACCCAAGATTTAGGAGTCTGAGTATTTTTTCATTAAAGGATAAGATCACCTTCGGGAATATGTTACATATTCCACCTGATTTTAGGGTGGAACATGTGCCTGCTTCTGCAGCGGCTTGGGTACCCAAGCTCTCTGTGTGACAGCAGTACAGGGAGAAGATCCCCATACCAGCTGTCACTTTTTGAAAAGAGTGCGGCCATGCGGGGCTCCACCCACACCACCACATCATTGATTCACAGAGTTCTTACATAGTTACATAGGCTGAAAAAAGACACAAGTACATCCAGTTCTGTGAATGAATCAACTACAACTATCGACATCCTTTGCGAATGTTGGCTTGTACAATACCCCATAATGACAACGTGAAAGAAGTTTGTTTAAAATCTGTATAAATGTATTAAATTATAAAAAATGAAACAAACTTCTTTCACGTTATCATTATGGGGTATTGTTTGTATAATTTTGAGGAAAATAATAAATTGAATCCATTTTGGAATAAGGCCGTAACTTAACAAAATGTGGAAAAAGTGAAGCGATGTGAATACTTTCCGGATGCACTGTGGTTCCCAATGAACTACCACAACGCTGTTGAACACTCTGGTAGTTCATCAATTTTACCTGTTAGCGGGAAACTGCTTGCCCATAGGATGTACGCGCAGACAGCTCACACTGACAGTCTGCAGGAGTCTTGTATGGCACCAGCGATCTGCTGATAGCTTGTGCAATGCTTTCCAGGCACCTAAAAAAAATTGTAAATGCACATTTTTTTTTATATGCTTTTATTTATTTATTTATTTATTTTTTATTATTAAAAGGTGAACTTATCCTTTAAATGTCCAGCCACATACTAATTATACTTAAATCTGCTCCCATCTCCATTCTAATGCCCTGTACACACGATAGGATTTTCTGACAACAAAATCCATGTTTTTTTTTTCCTACGGATGTTGGCTCAAACTTGTCTTGCATGCACACGGTCACACAAATCTTGTCGGAACTTCAGAACGTCAAGAACGGGGTGACGTACAATGGGAAGAGAAAAATTAAGTTCAATAGCCAGTGCAGCTCTTCTGCTTGATTCCGAGCATGCGTGGAACTTTGTGCGTCGGAATTGTGTACACACGATCTAAATTTCCGTCAACGGACTTTGTTGTTGGAAAATTTGAGATCCAGATCTCAAATTTTGTTTGTCGGAAATTCCGACGGAAAATGTCCGATAAAGCATACAACGCGGTCAGAATTTCCGACAACAGTCTCCCATCGAACATTTGTTGTCGGAAAATCCTATCGTGTGTACAGGGTATATGCCTATTCGAAATTTCCTGTAAAGTAAAAATCTCTATACTTGCCTATTCTGAGGCCATATGACCAGTCACATGACCTCTCCAGAGGCTGGCTTCAGTGAAGTGGTGAGATCACCAATAATGGCTGCAGGTTCTGGGTGATGACCTCACCCATAGGCTTACTATGGGGTATCCGTTGTTTGTTGTCCCTCCTCCACACTGAAGCCGGTGGTGGGAGTGGAATATGTAACCAGACAAGAGTGCCCTCAGAATAGATAAGTAAAGGCATCTTTCCTTTATAAAGGTAGTTAGAATAAGCTTAGAATGGGAGTGATCAGGTTTAAAGTAATTCTAAAGCCACAATTTTGTTTCTAAATAACAAACATGTTGCACGTACCTGCTCTGTGCAATGGTTTTGCACGGGGCAGTTTCAATCTTACTTTTCTGGGGTCCCTCGCCGATGTTCTTGGCTATCCGATTCCGTCCGCTATTCAAATTGCCTAGGTGAGAATGGAGCCTAACTACCCTTTGTCAAACAAAAAAAAATAAGTATAGAGCTTTACCTAAAGCTGCTAAGCATACAAGGTTTACAGGACTTTGTTCTTTTTGTTCAGTGCTTTCAATTTTCACCCAGCCATTACTGTAGTGCATCATTCCCCACCTTTGTTGGTACTCTGGGAACACCTCAATTTCAACCTGGTATAGAAGATCCAAAGTTTAGAGCAATAAAATCAAAAGGATTTAGTAGGATTATACATTTTCCTAAAAATAACTAAATTATGACAAAAACAGACATATTGAGTGAAATCGATTTGGATTTTTTTAGAATTATGCAACTTGAAGCATTTATTAGATCCAAAATACACAAAAATACAGAAATTAGACAATTAACAAATTTTGAAAATATATGCCTAAAAGGGGACCGGATAAGACATTCACTATCCTATTTCTATGGAATATTAACGGAAGAAGAGATACCTCAGGAATTAACCTTCCTGAAAGCAAGGGAGAAGGACTTGGAAATAACATTTTCCCAAGAACAAATGAATAAAATATTGATTTTCAATCATAAAGCTTCGGTGGCAAGCAGATACCAAGAAGGGGGATACAAAATAATATCTAGGTGGTATAGAACACCAAGTACCATAGATCAGATGTTTCCACAACTCTCAGAGAAGTGTTGGAGGTGCCACGAAAGGGAAGGGACCATCCATTTTACATATTTTTTGGGGATGCCCAAAAATAAAGGAATTGGTATCGGAAACAATAGAAAATATAACAGGAAGGGCCTTAGGAAACAACCCGGCAACATTTTTGTTGCTAGATCTTCCAATATCAATGGAAAAATTTTAAAACTCCCTAATAAAACATCTAATAATAGCAGCTAGAGCGTGTATTTCTTTATTATGGAAAAAAGAAAGCTCACCGACAAGGGCCCAATGGATGACAAGAATAGCTGAAATACAATTGATGGAGAATCTTACGATGGCAATGAAGGACCAGGATGAAAGGTATAGGGAAATATGGACCCCATATATAGAATACAGGGAGAGATGAGATGGGACTGGGGAGACGGGGGATGGGGTGGCTGGCTGGAAGAGGAGGGGAAGATGGAGAATTACATTTTTTTTTTTTATATATAATTTTTTTTTCTTTTTTTTAATGTTTTTTTTTTTTTGGTGTTTTTGTTGTTGTTTTGTTATTAGTAAGGATGCGGATGGTTTTGATAAATATAGAGGCAATGCCTAAGAGTAAATAGGCTAGGAGATATGAAATAGGGATGAAATGGAAGAAGGAGATGAAATTATAAAGCATAAAAATGTAAGAGATGAATGGATGTATTGAAGTGTATATATGTATAAAATAAAGAATAAAAAAAAATAAAAATAAAAAAAATAAGTATAGAGCTTTACCTAAAGCTGCTAAGCATTCAGTTTACAGGACTTTGTTCTTTTTGTTCAGTGCTTTCAATTTTCACCCAGCCATTACTGTAGTGCATCATTCCCCACCTTTGTTGGTACTCTGGGAGACCAGGAAGTCCTTTCTGTTTACTCGTTTGTATTGGAGGAAAGGTATTTCTCAACACTACAGGCTCCTTACTGTCACTCAGATACAGAAAACCTAAAATATTAAAATGTCAGTATTAAAATGTTTCTCACAGTCCCCAATCAGATCCAAACCCGTTTTTGAAGTCTGAATATCACTGATAATGTAGCACACAGAAAGAGTTTACACATGACGTCTTCAGGAAGTAGGTATACTAACCCTATGTGTACTGTAAGCAGCTCAAACACTACAATTGTTATCACAATTGCAGTGTTTGTTGGATGGTATTGGAGGCCTGGTCTTTGGTTGCACTTGATATGTATAGGAATTCCCTTGAATTATTTAAAATTACCTAAACTTTGGAGAAGTAACAGATTCAATTAACTGTATGAGGCATGAGGTATATTAAATTAACTTTTGCTCAGTTCCCCATACCTCTGTACACACGGTCTGAAATTCCGACCACGAAATCCGTCGGATTTTTTCAGACGGATTTTGTCTGACACTGGTGTTGCATACACACGGTCGGACAAAGTTGTCAGAAAATCTGATCATTCTGAACGTGGTGACGTTCGTTGCCTAAGACGGAACTACGTAGAGGCTAGTAGCCAATAGCTTTGGTCTCGCAATTTGATCTGAGCATGCCTGGCACTTTGCCTGTCGGAATTCTCGACACACGATCGGAAAAAGTCTGATCGGATTTTGTTGTCGGAAAATTTGAGATCCTGCTCTCAAATTTTTTCCATGGGAAATTCCGACAGAAAAAGCCCGCTAGAGCCCACACACAACATAATCCGATCAGACTCTTTCCATCGGAATATCCGACCGTGTGTATGGGGCATTACACTGATGACCCTTCCAGGAGATACCAGGTACTTCTGGGTATGAAGAAACACATGACATACCCCCTTCCTCTCCACAAAGCAGTGGTTGGTGCCTGGGTAGAAAAATTGTGAGGCCCAAACGTGACAACAGATACCCAACATGCTTTAAAAGCCCCTACAGGTCATTAGTTTAGAGTTAACTATTGACATTGGCGCTAGACTGCTCTCACTCATGGTGTGCACAGCGATATGTAACATGTGTATCACAAGCAACATTTTCGTATGTAGGAGCCCCCAATGGGTACATTTATATACAGTATGTGTGCACGTGGGATGGGATGGGCTCAAAAACTTTTGGTGGTTATAAGTGATGGGTGTAACTTTATTTTTTGACAATTTTCCTTTAACTAAAACTTCAAAAATAAAAATAGGAGGACAAAATATGAGGACAAAAAGTCCCATTAAAGACATGTTCTCTTTAATGAGACATCAGAGGTCTTTTAGACCCCTGATGTCTCACCTGTCTTCCATTGAAATTAATATAGCACAGAAAGTGTCACCAGAAACTGGAAGTGACATTTTACACATTCTAGCTAGGGGAGATCAGCGAGCGGATGTTCCATTAATGTTTTCTGAGCTCCCTCCTTCAACCCGTTGGCCTCCACCATGCGAATCCCTGCTGCGCAGGTGGGACATTGGAGCCTGGGAAGCACGGTAAGTGGGAAAGGACACACAGACTATGGAGGTGGGGGAGTCACAGAAAGCAACCAGTGGCTGTACAGCCACCAGATCACTTTCATTAGAAAGCCGACAGTTGGCTTTCTGCCACTGACATAAGCTTTACGGCAGTGGTGATAGAAGGGTTAAAAAATATCTAAACCCAAGAACAAGTTTTTAATATATTGGCGCTTAATAGTCCTTAGATGTGGTGACCTGCATATATATTTTTTTTTGTATAAAAGTATAAAAAATATGAACTGATATAAACTGATATCTCCCAAAAGGGCGCACAGCAAAAAAGGGATATACCGTATTTATCGGCGTATAACACGCACCGGCGTATAACACGCACCCCAAGTTTAGGAGGGAATTTTAAGGAAAAAAAGTTTTAGGAGGGAAGTTTAGGGAAAAAAAAAACTTACATTTAAGCGTCATTTGCAGCTTGCCCAGCGTCATTTGCAGCTTGCCCAGCGTCATTTGCAGCTTGCCCAGCATCATTTGCAGCTTGCCCAGTGTCATTTGCAGCCTGCCCAGCGCCATTTGTAGCTTCTCGAGCATCATTTGTAGCTTGCCCAGCGTCATTTGCAGCCTGCCCAGCGTCATTTGTAGCTTGCCCAGCGTCATTTGTAGCTTGCCCAGCGTCATTTGCAGCTTGCCAGCGTCATTTGTAGCTTGCCCAGTGTCATTTGCAGTTTGCCAGCGTCATTTGCAGCCTTGCCGACGTTTACATTTCCCGCCGCCGAGATAGACCGCGCATGCGCCACCAAAGAAAGACAGAACCACCGCCGAAAAAGGCTGAAGCACGGCCGAAAAAGACAGAGCCGACTGTTCGGCTCCGCTCGGAGTCCCGCCTCCCTGCTGTTTCAGGAGCGAGCGCAGGGAGGCGGGACTACGAGCGGAGCTGAACAGTCGGCTCGGTCTTTTCCGGCCGTGCTTCGGCCTTTTTCGGCCGTGGTTTTTTGGGGGTATCGGCGTATAACACGTACCCACGACTTTCCCCCGATTTTAAGGGGGTAAAAGTGCGTGTTATACGCCGATAAATACGGTAACCCTTCCTTACTCTATCCAAAAGTTTTGCCTTTAGTTCTACTTTAAATACCACTTATACACCTTGCCTTCTTTTTCTAAACAGGAATTTCTGTCATACCAAGAACCTCATCTACCCCTTAGTGCTGTCTTTATATCGGTATTATTGCTTCTTCCCCCCATTTTGACTCCATCCCTCGCTAGTAGAAAAGAAGTGTACCTTCTGTAAGAGAGTGTATGAAAGGTAATCATTGATAAGGTGGAAGTATCCAGAAAAGGCAAAGTTTAGCTTCAACTTAACTTGAAACCAACTTGGCAAACATCGGAATGTCTCCTTTAAGCATGCATATGACCATAAGACATATACTACTTAGATGTGTAAAGACTATGAAGATATTTAAAGCAGCACTTTCCGAACAGGTTGCGCATAGTTATAATTACATTTATATATAAAAATTTTCGCGGGAGCTCGCACAAAGTGACAGCTGTGAGGCACATCACACAATGTAGATTGAGAAGTGTGTTAAACCTGACAAAAATCACACACCGCCAAGATGACAAATTGGACTCGCTGTCACGATAAACACAAGCGTGGTGAGTTAATAAGGCTTTACAACAATGGACTGTTAAATGAGTTGCTCTGCTATTTAAACTGTCTTTTATTTACAGGAAAAGGCCCAGGTTCATTTGTTTGTGGGCCTGTACTAAAAATAGCTGTTTATCCTTAATATCAGCAAGCTATTAAAGCTTTTGCATGTGTTTTAAACATCAGGCTGTTCATTCCTTAACTGTTTTCTGTCAGCATAAACCCACAACACTTTGCAAGGTCCGTCTTTTGCAAAGGGCTGCGGGGACGAGGCAAGGGTTAAATGAAAATAAACAAGCATCTCAAGGACAAGGCAGGATGTACTATGGAAGCATTCGGCCTTAGATCTCTCCTAATAATTGGGACCATGCTAAACCACCAGACCACATAAAAGACACAGATTCTGTATGTGCCAGCAGTGGAAAGTGACCAGATAAAATAAAAGTACGATGAGGTAAGCAGGTCATAGGACTGAAGCTAGGATTAGCTGGCCTCTGTCTGCATCATTTGTTCCACGGAAAACATGCAGTGCTCACGTCTAGTGTTTATGTTGTTGTGCCAAGGAGATGTGCCATAGAGAATTCTGGGACAGCCTGATCCACGAGACTCACCACACAATCTCAGCTTTCCAGCTGCAGTCTGTGATTCCTGCCATCATTCCTAACAAGAACAAAGAACTTTAAAACACACCTACAGCTAGCAAAAAAGCCCCACCCCATCTCCTTTTTGTACTTACTGTAAAATCTATTTTCCAGGATTTCCTTGGAGGTCATAGCTCTCTACCCTCTGATAGGTTTTTCTTGTGTGTTTGGCCTGTTGCCATCTTTTGGAAATTGTGTTGTAGAAGGTTGTTTTATCCTTTACCTGTTATTAACTGCTTTGTAACTACTTAGCGGGTATGCATGTACAGGTGTAGTCCACTAGATAGGGTTGTGCATCATTTGATTTGTTTAGTGTCCAAACCTCCTAGAGCAGGGTTTCTCACCTAGGGTTCCATTGAACCCATTGGTTTATCCAGTGGTTTCTAGGGGTTCCTTGAGCAATGAGCAATTTATGCCTCTCAGATAAGTTCCCACTTTTTAGCTATCTGTAATGGGCTAATTCTTCCCAATAACCACAAGTGTAAGAAGTATTCTTGCCACTGACGATCTCACTAATATATCATGAGTTGTAGATATAGTAAATTTTAGCAGGGGCTCTCTGCTACTAGAAAGTTATTTTAAGGGCTCCTCTATGTTGAAAAGGTTGAGAAAGTCTGTCTAAGCCCCCGTACACACGGTCGGAAATTTCGACCACAAAATCCGTCTGATTTTTTCAGACGGATTTTGTCCAAAACTGGTGTTGCACACGGTCAGACAAAGTTGTCGGAAAATCCGATCATTCTGAACATGGTGACGTTCGTTGCGTACGATGGAACTAGGCAGAGGCTATTAGCCAATAGCTTTGGTCTCGTAATTTGATCTGAGCATGCGCAGCACTTTGTCCGTCGGAATTCTCTACACACGATCGGAAAAAGTCAGATCGGATTTTGTTTTCGGAAAATTTCAGAGCAGGATCTCAAATTCTTTCCGTCTGAAATTCCGACGGAAAAAGTCCGATGGAGCCCACACACGGGCGGATTTTCCAACAACATGGTCCGATCAGACATTTTCCATCGGAATTTCCGACCCTGTGCACGGGGCATTAGAGGATTGAGCTAAATCCACATGACACAGAATAGAGTTCTGCTGACTCCAATAAGCACTGGGAGACAAACCAAGTACTCCTAGTCACCGAAAGAACTTCTGTAGAAATGTTTCCTGAGGCCATCACTTATCATACTATGGGTACGCTTCTTTGCATTAGTGAATGACAGTCAAGCACCTCCTTAGTGTGATATGCTTGGCCCTTTCTTTCCCTGTAGAGTAAAAAACACGGCAAGAGTGACAATCAACCAGTACTAGGGAGGCAGTTTTTTGAATGTCCTCATACACTCCCTGAGGTAATGACAACAATAGAGCATCAATGGGTGTTATTTAAGAAGTTCCTTGAACGCCTTAATATACATCAAAAGCTGGTAGGGAGACATTAAATATTTCCACCTTTGCAATATCTCTGTAGATTAGAATCCAAAAAATGTTTTTGGGGTCACCAGAAAAAAAAAAAAAACAGAGAAGGAGAAAAGTATTAGACAGCACTATATTGTATTATATTTGTCTTAAAAATGTAAAAGCGTGCATCAGATAAACAAGACGTATCTGTACTTACATCTGTATGGTTGCTCAAAATCTATGCTGGTCAATCAATAATCCACTCAGACTTTTTTCTTGGAAAGCTTTCTAGGTATGGGGATGCCTTCAGATCTCATTGATTGTGCGATTGTAGTATGCGGCGTACACGATCAGACTTTCTGGCGGACAATCCGACGGACTTTGCAGCTGAGGTTCACCGGACTTTCAAGCGAACGGACTTGGCCACACACGATGACTCCAAAAGTCCGCCGGATTCTAACATGATGACGTAGAATAAGGAAGTTCATAGCCAGTAGCCAATAGCTGCCCTAGCGTCGGTTTTAGTCTGTCGGACTAGCACACAGACGACCAGACTTTTCGACCGGACTCGAGTCCGGCGGTCAATTTTGAAGCTAGTCTTATTTCTAGGTCCCCCAGACTTTTGGGAAGAAAAAGTCAGCTGGAGCCCACACACGATCGAATTGTTCGACGGACTCTGGTCCGCCGGAAAGTCCAATCGTGTGTACGCCGCAGTAGCCTTAGTTTAACAGAGGGGTTTAGTTTATGGACAAAAACATGTTGAAGTGCACCTATTGATGTGTGTGGTTGGAATTGGGGAATTTTGAATGACACCATATGTTTTATATCAAAAAAGGAACATTATTTTGCACACAAAATACACCTTCAATACATATTGGCTACTTCATCAGGTATGGTGCATCCATACATCTCACCATTCTCTTCAGTATCATGAAGAAATTAGTGCACAGAAGTCTTAATGAAAGTAGTCTAAGCAGCTACAAAACAAATTAAAGTGATCTCCACAAAAGGAAGGAACTTCTGGGTAATGGTATTTGTTGAATGGCAAGCCTATAGATGTATGATCTACCTGTTGGGTGTTTACAGGTTGCATAGACTTTGCTGAACCCCTCTGCCCATTATAAGCACAGGACTGGTGGTTCTGATCAGCAAAATAGAAATGACTTCACTGTAAGGCCATACAGGAAGACATCAGTCAATGTTCTCTGGGAAATGCATGCAACATGGACTTCTGGGTACTTATTTTCTGGCAAAGTTTGTAAATAATACCCCATCACCGAGCCTTTGACAAACCAGAACACCTGCCTATGGACATTACTAAAATAGAACTTCTCCTAGTAGAAAATGCCCTAGGAAAGAATTAGTGGCCATTGCCTTATAAAAATCAATTTCTGCAGTGGGAAGTCAAAGCAAGGGAAAATGTGGGCAAAACAAGCAAAATGAAAACCAAAATTCTCCCTTAAGTGGATAAGATGAAAAAACCAAGCAGCACACAATATCCGCCTGGTGATATATCAAAAGGAAGATCAGCTTTAGCTAGTCTCCTCCCATAGCCCCACTCTCTGACATGTTTCAACCTCCCATAGGCTTAATCCTAGAGGTCACATGTGTGCTGTTATACCCTACTAAAGCCTGTTGGGCATTAAGAAAATGGAATAAAGCATTACTCTGCCATCTTTTTGATCAGTATTTGTACTGAAAAGAAATGACTAAAATCTGATTTCATGAACCTAAGGTATGATGAGCCATTCCTGCTCTCCCCACTTCGCCCCACTAGTGCCTACTGCCTCATAAAAATCTATTTCTGCCATGGGAAGTCAAAGTAAGGGAAGGTGTGAGCAATACAATCTTATAAACCTGGAAACCAGAATTTTTCCTCATGTGGAAAAACCACTAAAAGGCTGACATAGATGGAAGTTAAATATCTTGATGCAATGACCTGAAAAATCAGAGCAGCACACAATATCAGCCTGGTGATAGATACAAAGGAAGATCAGTTTCAGCTAGTCTCCTCCCATAGTCCCACTCTCTGACATGTTTCACCCTCCCATAGGCTTAATCATAGAGTTCTCTAAGATTAAGCCTGTGGGAGGGTGATGGGCGTAAGTGGGGCCTGGCTATGGGAGGAGACTAGTTGAAGCTGGTCTTCCTTCTGATCTATCACCAGGCGGATATTGTGCGTGGCTCTGCTTTTTCTTGCCGCAGGCATAGAACTTGATGGGCTCACTCAGAGCATCTGCACCAACTTTTTCAATCTTGGAGTCACCAGCTAGTACTTTCATGGAGGCTTAGAGTGGTGGTTTCCTTTATGTTGCCACATCTAGATGCAACAGCTACAATATATTCTGGAAAGCAAAATCGACAACACATTTGTGCTGGTATACCCTACTAAGCCTGTTGGGCATTGAGAACATGGAATAAAGCATTTCTCTGCCATGGTTTTGGTCAGTATTTGTACTGAAAAGAAACAGCAGAAATCTGCTTTTGTGAACTCAAGGTGTGATAAGCCGTTCCTGTTCTCATTGAGCTCCCCACTTGGCCTTTCTGTAATATTCTGGAGATTCGCTGTATGAATCAGCTGTATACTCGGGTCCAATTTATTCTGGCAGGCACTGCACCCTAGAATTATTTGTTCATTTTCTCTGGGTCATCCAAACAAAACAGTTGTGTTTGGATACATTTTGACTGGTCATAAACTACTGTTTATAGAGCCAGGATGAAAATATTCGAGCTGCATTATTGCTTCTCACTCTCTCAGACTGATTCTCATGGTAAATGTAGATTATTTATGAGCAGTTGTACATGGAGACCACTGAATGTACAGACGCAACTTTTACAAGTCAGACATTGAGCTGTAAAATTTAGTTTTTTAAATGTTCTTCCCTTTTATCAATTTTCTCTGTGTATTCCACTGTCAGCACTTGTAATCCTATCTAATCAGTAACAAATGTGATCAGATAATTTTGTAGCAATTCAAACTAGCATATGAAAGATAATCTTTAGTAAAACACTAATAATCAGAATGACTCGCCCCCATCTGAGTCTCCCTATCAGCAATTTATTGTAATAGGCGGTCTACCAGCATAGTAGGGGCTACCATATGAAAGGAAAAGTTAAGATGTGTACACATGCCTCCAGATTTGAGTCTTTTGCCTCTGTTTACACATTTTAATCAAATCCTCAATTTGGATTGACCAAATTCATTAACCTGTTCAGGCAGTCTTGACACACCTTAACCACATTGCACAGTTAGGCCCCATGCACACGAGATGCTGTTAAACGCGCGTTCATAGGCGGTTGGACACTTTTTTCCACCTCCCCTTGAACGCATGCAATGTTATCCTATGTGTCCAACCAGTGGCCCGGGGGCCACATGTGGCCCGCAGAGCCCTTTAAAGTGGCCCACGACCTCCTGCTCTGGGATGGTGGTTTGACAAGCCCAGATCGCAGGTTGCCGACCCACCATCCCAGAGCATCAGTGTTGTGAATAAAGCCGGCGGTAGAGAAAGCAAGAAGCTGCAGAGCCGCATAAGCTGATGCTTCCTGTATACAGGGGGTCCCCGGGTTACAAACAAGATAGGGACTGTAGGTTTGTTCTTAAGTTGAATCTGTAAGTCGGAACAGGTACATTTTTTAAGTGTAGCTCCAGCCAAAAAATCTATTTTTTAAGTTTTTTAGATAACATAGAGAAGGGTTATCACACCTGTAACATTTGTTTTGCTGTCTGTGCCCCTGTTCAGAAGATTTCACCTCACTTTCTGTCCCAATGACAATTGGATTTTGAAAATTTTGGGTTGTTAGGGTAACATGGACTGGTGATAAAACATCAGTGGAGGCACCTTTTTCCCATATTAACTCTTACAGGAGTGAATTTCCCTTCCTAGGGGTGGATTTCCTCTCACTTCCTGTTGTCTCCTTTCGTTTGTAAGTAGGAGTCGTTTGTAAGTCGGATGTTTGTAAGTCGGGGACCCCCTGTAGCGCCAGCTCCTATCACAATCAATACCAAATGCACTCTGCCTGGGACCGCAACAGCCTGGGAAAACTGAATGGAAGACTGTTATTAAAGGTGTGTTTGTTACTGAAATCAGTGTATATATGGGCATATCTGTTTTTCAGCGGTTACTAGGCTGCTGTTAAACTAATCCTACACCTGCGGGTTACCTGCACTGAGCCATAGAGTTCTGTTATTACATGTGGCTTTGCTGCACTATACCATCAGGATATAATAGAAGTCTATGGCAAAGTGCAGCTAACCTGCAGGAAAGCCACAGGTGCACGTGGCGCATCAGTGTGAAAGCAGCATTAGGACCCAATCGGACCCTCCATTCACCTCTATGTCCCTTTACCCCTGCTTACCTTCAATCCAATACGCTAAAAAAAAAAAACAGAAGGGGAACCGTCCCCTTCTGTCAGATTGAATTGAAGGTCCCATAGAGTAGCATGGGCTGTGTCCATATCCGTTCTGCATATGCAGCGTAGATACAGACCTGTCATCCACCCATTACACTTATTTTGGCCTGCGACCGGTTACCAAGTTGCTTCCATGGCCATCAACCTTCAAAAGGTTGGGCACCCCTGATGTACACAGTCTAGTTTTTTCCTGTTTTTATGCAGTTGCGTTTAACCTTGTTTTTCCAGAAGCAAAAAAATGGGTTCAGACACTTTGCTTTTATACGTTTCAGACGCAAAACGCGGCACCCGCGTTTAGCCGCGTTTGCGTTTATAAGCGTTTTTAAAGGAACCCAATTTTTTGCACCAGAAATAAAAAAAAAATACTAAAAAAATTGGTTTAAAATGTCGTAATTACTTTAGATAGTTCATAGAGAATATATAATCCCTGATGCAATGCCATATAAAAAAACTCTAGTTTTTCAGGTGGCTTAGACAATGAGGAATGCCTCCACTTCTTTGCCCCAACCCTTCATCCAATTTCTAATCTAATCAGTGACTCCACCTAGTCTGACCAAAGCATAGCAATGCCTTTTTTTCACAAACATGTTTGTGAAATATCCAACGGACATTCGCTGTGCCATCAACGGATGGGTCCAATATCGACGAGCTCTGACTCTGGACCTCTCGCGCAATTTGCGACGACGTTGCTGCCTCATCAAGAGCAACATCAGGAGCATTTCCTGACATATATTCAATATGGGATCCATTTCCAAAAAAACCCACAGAAAGAGAGGCAAATGCAAGTGTACAACTGCTCTCTCTGCTTCTGCTGCTCACTCTGATCAAAATGGCAGAAATAGTTAATACATGCTTTCTGAGCTTGGGGAGGGTCTATATGATGTTATCTTTATAGACGCAAATGCATATTAGAAAGTTTTTCAGAAGTGCAATACAGCAAGGGATGTATATTAGTCTTCACAATTGAGAAAAGGCAAGCAAAAAAGTAAGATATTCAACCATCTCAGAAAGAAAAAAAAGTCACTCTAGAAATCTAGAAGAGTAAGGCCCCTTTCAGACGAGGCGGACTCCGCTTGCACGGAGCCCGCCTCTGTCCGTCGGCTCAGCGGGAGATCTGTCCGTTGATCTCCGCTGAGCCGGCGGATGACAAGCCTCTCTCCGCTCACTGAGCGGGGAGGGGCTTGCGAGCGCCGCTGATCTCTATGGAGAGATCGGATGAAAACGGACAGTGTGTCCGTTTTCACCCGATCTCACCCGATCCGATCCGCCAGCGACGGATCTGGACGTGTGGCCATACGTCTGCTTTTGGCGGATCGGACCGGATCGGATGTCAGCGGACATGTCTCCGCTGACATCCGACGCTCCATAGAGTAACATGGAGCGCCCGTTCAGATCCGCCGTCAAAACTGACAGGCGGATCTGAACGGGCCGTCCGTGTGAAAGGGGCCTAACAAGTTTAACATTAGAAAAAGAAAGAAATAGTTAAGCCATTGATGCAGGAAAGGAAATTGCTTGATTTCCCCATCAACACTGACTGTGAATCACTCCCACAGAGCTATTGTGTTCTCCCAGTAGGGGGAGCACTGAGAGCCATCCCTGCCAAGAGAACACAGTGATTATTGCTAGAGGCTATAGCCACTGGCAATAATCATGTAAAAATCTGTCATGCTGGTTGTACCCAAGTCGAACGATGGATCAACTTGGGTACAATCAGCCTGCCCATACATGGTTTGATACGTCTATAGTCTGCTTTTTTTTTTATTTTATGATCAAATACTTTACTTGACTCAGGCAACTATTTGGCAACAATTTGTGAAAAGTGGTAATCTCTGAAATCACCAGTTAAAGATTAACTTCACTATCTCAATCAACATTGATTATTTTTTAATCCTTATGCTACTACCATAGTAAATAATAATAGTAAATAGATAGGAAGGTATATGTACTTGTTTTAAGCTTTTTTTTTTTTTTTTTTTTTTTTTAATTTCTTCAGTTACTTCCTGGTTCTCACATAAGTTAAAATGATGTCATACATCCCAGAAGTCTTCAGGAGGGGAGGAATGTTTTTCTCAGCTAAGCATACCCTCTTGCCTGAGCTGAGGGCAGATGGGTTCCAATAAGTAAATGCTACATGAATCATCTGCCCTTACTCAAGATGGCCACAGCCGAAAATGCAAAAGGGTTTTTTTTAAAGTGATTTCTCATAAGAATAAAGAATGGATACATGAATGGGTAAGTTTGCTTTAAATATTAATTAAATAGCATTTTTAATTTGTGGTGCTCAGATGCAGTGTAGTTATTCTGTAACCACTTGCCGACCGCCGCACGCCGGTATACCTTGGCACAATGGCAGTGGTAGGCAAATGTGCCTACCTGTATGTCCCTTTTAATTTGCGGGGCTAGTGGGCGCGTACTGCGTGACCCTTCCCCGCAGGTCCCGCTGGCTCAATGTCCTCCGGTGTCCCGCGATCGTGTCACGGAGTGGCAGAATGGGGAGATGCCTAGGTAAACGAGGCATTTCCCTGTTCTGCCTAGCAACATGACAGAGATCTACTGCTCCCTGTCATCGGGAGCAGTGATCTTTGTCATGTTGTAGTCAGCCCACCCCCCTTCCCACAGTTAGAATCACTCCCTAGGACACACTTAATTCCTTGATCGCCCCCTATTGTTTAACCCATTCCCTGCCAGTGTAATTTACACAGTAATCACTGCATTTTTATAGCACTGATCGCTGTATAAATGACAATGGTCCCAAAATAGTGTCAAAAGTGTCCAATGTGTCTGCCGCAATGTCGCAGTCACGATAACAATTTTTTTTACAAAAAATATGTAGAAGAATACATATCAGCCTAAACTGAGAAAAAAACATTTTTTTTATATATATTTTTGGGGACATTTATTATAGCAAAAAGTAAAAAAAAAAGTATTTTTTCAAATTTGTCGCTCTTTTTTTGTTTATAGCGCAAAAAATAAAAACCACAGATGTGATACCACCAAAAGAAAGCTCTATTTGTGTTAAAAAGAGGACGTCAATTTTGTTTTGTGTAACATCACATGACCGCGCAATTGTCAGTTAAAGCGACATAGTGCTGAATTGCAAAAAGTGCTCTGGTCAGGAAAGGGGTAAATCCTTTCCGGGGCTGAAGTGGTTAAGTTATAATGAAAACGTGCAGCTACAAAGTTATGTCTACCAGTGACACTATTCCACCCCCAGCTTTCCCAGTGGACAGTGATTTAGCATCATTGCACTGCTAAATGTATTGCCCAACGAGTAGGTAGGTGACACAGGAAGCCTGAAATAGGTAAAGCAGCATTAAACTCAATACATCAAATCCAGGAAAAGCATAAATAACACAATATAATAACATAATTTCAAACACAAAGAAATAAGCAAAAGTGTCATATAAAAGTGTTCTTACTATTGCTGCAGCTTATTAGTAATTTTGTCTGTTGCGGCCAAAGTTGGCGCCATCTTTGTGGAGACCTCCTGCAGCCTTCCCCATCTGTACTTAAGCCCTTCTCATACCTCAGTGCAGCAAATCTAGTGCATGCGCGACTAGGTGATTGTTGACTGTTTATTGATGATTGTTAGCACTTTTGCAGCATGCTGAAATGCTGGGGAGTAATTATTATACAGGATTTATATAGTGCCCACATGAGCAATGCTGACATAAACATGGCACCTTGCTCTACAGATTAATGGCACACTCAATGTGTCGTCAATCTGAATTACAATGCACATGCGCAAGCAAGGTAATACACCGAAGGAGAGGGTGGTATCGTCTAAACAGCACAACTTTTAAAGGCACCTACTAGTAATTATATTATACTGGTTCAGTTGGCACTGAGTTGTCCAGTAGAGTTTACTACCACTTTAAGAAACCGTGAAGTCATTTTCTTTGCTGTGCTGCCAGGTAGGGGTGTCTGGCTCACAAGACGGGCAGGTCAGAATTACAAATTGTTTGCCAGGGAAACCAGTTCCCACATAAGCCTTCCCACATCATTTTTTAAGGATGTCTGGAGCCCTCTTTTAAATACTAGGTACTTTCCTTCTCTCTTTCTTTGTTAAGATATCATCTGCAAAGCTCTTGATGTTTAGAGGTGTTTTATTCTGTAATAATGTCCTAATGTCCGCGTGATCCCCCCAGCAGTGTGCAATTTTACATCAATGCATTCTAGAGTACATAAACCCATTCTAGAGGACAAAAACTATATAATGAGATCCTATAGGTATCATACCTGAATGCCTTGTTTCAGGGGGCAGCAGTCCTGTTTTATTACAGTACATCCAGGCTGGGGACATCAAAAGCACTATGAATGGAGGAGGTGGACCTTTAATTCATCCATTCGCCATCCATTTATAGAGCATTTTTCATTGCTATAAGTTATAACACTGCATCTATGAATAAAGAAGGAGGGCATAAAGGTAAAGCTTCTAGCAATAAAGCAGGAGGGGCAAAAAGGGTGGGCATAGTTGACACTCTTGACTAGTGCTTATAGCAGGTCCAACGGCTGTATTAGGCCTCATGCACACGAGACGCTGTTAAACGCGCGTTCAGAGGCAGTTGGACACTTTTTTCAACTGCACCTGAACGCATGCAATGTTATCCTATGTGTCCATGCACACAGTCTCGTTTTTTCCCGTTTTTATGCAGTTGCGTTTAACCTCGTTTTTCCAGAAGCAAAAAAATGCGTTCAGACACTTTGCTTTTCCACGTTTCAGACGCAAAACGCAGCTAAACGCGGCTAAACGCAGGCACCTTTTTAAAGGAACACAATTTTTTGGACCAGAAAACTCAGAAATATGATGATAAACCATAAAAAATACTAGAAAAATTGGTTTAAAATGTCGTAATTAGTTTAGAGAGATCATAGAGCATATATACTCACTAATGCATACATGTTTGTGAATTGCATACATGTTTGTGAAATATCCAACGGACATTCGCTGTGCCATTAACGGATGAGTCCAATATCGACAAGCTCTGATTCTGGACCTCTCATGCAAATTTGCGACAACATTGCTGCCTCATCAAGAGCAACATCAGGAGCATTTCCTGACATATATTCAATATGGGATCCATTTCCAAAAAAAAACACAGAAAGAGAGGCAAATGCAAGTCTACAACTTCTCTCTCTGCTGCTGCTGCTCACTCTGATCAAAATGGCAGAAATAGTTAATAATACATGCTTTCTGAGCTTGGGGAGGGTCTCTATGATGTTATCTTTACAAATGCTTATAGACGCAAACGCGTCTAAACGCGTCTAAATGCGGCATGAAAACACAGCAAAACGCGCATTTTTAAACGCAGGTTTCTGCTTTTTAAAACACGCGTTCAGCAGAGTTTGCATCTGCGTCTCGTGTGCATGGGGCCTTAATCTCCACAGCACCATAAGATAACCACTGCAGGGGTATAGCGCAAAAGTAGAGGACTTTGGATTTCAACTGAGACAGCAACCACCAGCACATTATTATTTAATGTAAGTGCCGTCCCTTGTGCCGATTAAAAATAAATAAATCACAACACCTAAACTTTAAAAACAGCATTTGGAAAATGGCTGGCTCTGCCATTCTATTAAATTGTATTTATTTCCTTTGTGCCTTACCCTGTTGGAGAGTGTTGGAAATCTGGATGGAAGGTCCCCTGACATGGGCACTGGTCATGCTTGGGCATTCAGTATTTTTCTGAACATTGCTAGAGTTTGCCAGCCATTATAGACCAGAAAAATACTGAATGCACAAGCATGACCAGTGCCCATGTCAGGGGACCTTCCATCCAGATTTCCAACACTCTCCTAACAGGGATGCAGTAGATGTTGACACACCAGCCATCTGAAGACCCATCAATCTGTTGGATATAATAGCTGGCAAACTCTAGTAATGTTAAGAAAAATACTGAATGCCCAAGCATGACCAGTGCCCATGTCAGGGGACCTTCCATCCAGATTTCCAACACTCTCCTAACAGGGTAAGGCACCAAGGAAATAAATAACATTTAATAGATTGGCAGAGCCTGCCATTTTCCAAATGCTTTTTTTAAAGTTTAGGTTTTGTGATTTATTTTGCACTGGTCATGCTTGTGCATTCAGTATTTTTCTGAACATTGCTAGAGTTTGCCAGCTATTATATCCAACAGATTGATGGGTCTTCAGATGGCTGGTGTGTCAACATCTACTGCATCCCTGTTAGGAGAGTGTTGGAAATCTGGATGGAAGGTCCCCTGACATGGGCACTGGTCATGCTTGTGCATTCAGTATTTTTCTGAACATTGCTAGAGTTTGCCAGCTATTATAGACCAACAGATTGATGGGTCTTCAGATGGCTGGTGTGTCAACATCTACTGCATGCAGAAAATCAATATCTGAAAAGCCATAGTTGCTATAACTTTTTGATCAGTACACAAACAAACAAAATGTGCCGTAGTATGTTACATGGATGAGTGCTTACAGGTTAGTGGAGACAGAGAAGCCTTCTGAGCATGGCTAGGTCATCAGAGGTAAAAAGATCCAAGAGAAGACAGGAAAAAAGCCACATAGGAATTGCGAAATCTCTTGCGAATGAAAATCTTTCATCTCTCCTCTTCATGAGGCTATTTGGGGTGAGGTTAAGGAAGAAAAGAACAAGCCATCAAATTTTTAATTTTATTTACTTTTTTCTCTGGTTTTTATAGTCACCATTTCCAACTGGCTGAGAATAGAAAAAAAAAAAAAAACTTGAAATGTTCTTATTTGACCCATAGGATACCAGGTCAGGGGGTCAGCATGGGTAGTGAAGGAGGGTTTGCCTGAATACCCCGAGGGAATAACACAGCTGGAGTTGCGGTGAAGCGCCACCTCTTAATCTCAGCAGTTTTTCTCCCTAAAAATAGCTCTGGAAAAAAATGTGTTTTTTTCTCGCTTGCAAAAGTTGTTTTGGATCTAACCTCGCTGAACATGGCATGTTTATTCTAATGAAGCTGTGCCAAGGCTAAGTGCTTTTCATTTGAACCCAGCAGAAGCACACTGCGTTGAACAAGATAAGGTTAATAGTATTTTGAAATTTAAATCTGGAAGACCATATGAGAGAAAAATTCATCTAAGGAACTGTCAGTCTGCAGTGCCAATAGCTGATTATTAACTGGACCTGTTTTGTTATTACTTCAGAAGACAGCAAGGCAGGATTTAAAGAAAGGAAATAACGAGATCTGCAGGCTAACCCAGTCATTAACCACCTCAGTACCAGACACTTTCACCCCCTTCCTGCCCAGGCCAATTTTCAGCTTTCAGCGCTTTCACACTTTGAATGACAATTACACAGTCATTACTGTGTCCAGTGGACAGATCATGCTGCAACAAGGCCCGATCCTGGGAGGACATCATATGACATCCACCCAGAACGGCAGCACTCCCACTCGGCCACTATTGTACTATATGCCAGACGGGAAGTGGTTAAACTACGTTAACATTTTTCACCACACATTTAGACATCTGATTTGTATGTCAATCATATTATATGTTTGGTGTCTCAGGTGACTTAGTAAATCGGACAGAGAAAGTGAACGCATAGTGACAATAAGCATTGGAGGAAGAAGTTAATATATGGACATTGCCAGTGCATAGATTGGAATTCCTTTCTCCCTTTGTACGTGTTCTGCTTCAGAAATCTAAGCACTGAAAGTCTGATCTCTATAACTGTTCCAGTTGTGGTGAGATAGCTTAAATAACAATCTAGTAGCTTGGCATCCAAATGACATCTTGCAGATCGTAGAAAGGTTTAATCCAAAAACTTGTGCAGGTTATACCAAATGAACATCAGATTTTTAAAACAATCAGTGCGTCTAGCTCAAGCAGAATACAGTACATGTGGGGAATGAAAGCATGAAAAAAAAAAAGGATGGGACTAACTACACAGAGCACCTCCTAACTACGGAGTGAAGAAGGGACAAACTTATTTAAAGGCAAACAAACAGCGATACTCCCTATCAAAATCTATGATTTCAAATATTAAACAATTGAGAATTAAATCCAAACATTAAGTGAAGATTCCCTTCCTGGAACATCTGAAAGAGGAGAGAAAGGGGAGAACAAGAAAAATAAAGCAAACAATACCATACTGTAAAACTTGAAAGTCACTACTGGTGTCTGTAAGATAACACAGAAGACAGTTTTGAGTCCATCTTCAGAAGGGAAGGCATCAACATGCACCAGTCCATCTTACCTCCCTTTGAATCATGTTCTTCAGAAGGGAAGGCAACAACATGCACTAATCATTCTCACCTCCCTTTGATCAAGTTGTTGGTTTAGAAGATTAACCACTTAATGACTGGGAGGATTTACCCCCTTAATGACCACGCCATTTTTTGCGATATGGCACTGCATCCATTTAACTGACAATTACGCGGTCATGCAACGTTGTACCCTAACAAAATTTATGTCCTTTTTTTCCCACAAATAGAGCTTTCTTTTGGTAGTATTTGATCACCTCTGCGGTTTTTATTTTTTGCATTATAAACAAAAAAAGAGCAACATTTTTGAGCTGTATTTTTGACTTTTTGCTATAATAAATATCTCCCCAAAAAATATAAAAAAAATGTTTTTCCCTCAGTTTAGGCCAATATGCATTCCTCTACATATTTGATAAAAAAAAAATCAAAAAAAAAACACAATAAGCGTATATTGATTGGTTTGTGCAAAAGTTATAGCGTCTACAAAATAGGGGATAGATTTATGGTATTTTTTTTTTTTACTAGTAATGGCGGTGCTCAGCGTTTTTTAGCAGTGTTGCGACATTGCGGCGGACAGATCAGACACTTTTTTTGAGATCAGTGATATTTATACAGAGGTCAATGCAATAAAAATGCATTGATTACTGTATAAATGACACTGGCAAAGAAGGGGTTAACACTAGGGGTGATCAAGGGGTTAAGTTTGTCCTAGGGAAGTGTTTCTAACTGGGGGGGGGGGGGGGTGTAGTGACTGGAGGAGGAGAGAGATCGCTGTTCCTGATCACTAGGAACAGACGATCTCTCTCTACTCCCCTGTCAGAACAGGGATCTGTTTGTTTACATTGACAGATCCCCGTTCTATAACTTTGTGGATCGATCGCGGGTGGCCGAATGGGAAGGGGTTTTCTTTACGTAACGCCCTTTTATAATCAACTGTCTACTGAACACCTGTTTAATGAATAATTGGACTCATCTGTAGTGGAATTCTTGTTAATTAGGATTTTATTGTTTACAATTTCGCTTTGCTCTTAAGACTTTCTTTTTCATTTTTGTGAAAACTGTGAAAAATACTTTTTTGTGTGTGCAGATTACCAAATTTTGATGGTAATCAATGGGCCACATTTGTGGAAATATTTTGTAGTATAGTATCCCATAGAAAATGTTGATTCTGAAAGTAAAGTAAAGCTTTTATGACAAATCTGTTGGGGTATACTCATTTATGCTGAGCACTGTATCTTGTTTGGCAACCCAAAGCAATCCTATGCTACATTGTAGAAATTGTTTGGGCCTAACTTTCTAAGTAGTTGTAGAGTATACTAATAAAAGCAACGTACCATCATCCGTGTTATGTAGAGAGAATGTTTTTTGGAGGATCTGGTCCCCAATCAGAACCTCCACAAGGAGGGAGCTATCGGACTATTGCGGTACGGTAAATATATATATAGCAATAAATTCATAAACCAATATATATAAACAAAATATACAGAGATTTTATTAATACAGAATAAACAAAAAATCTATCATAAAAACAAGTGCGATGTGGGGTATTTCTACTAGTTTCGCTAATTTACATAGCTTCTTCAGGAAATACAACATCTAAATATGCAAAAGAGAACTTAAAGTTTATAAACATGTAGATATTTTATTCATATATTATATATATTATTCATATAAATATAATATCTACATGTTTATAAACTTTAAGTTCTCTTTTGCAGATTTAGATGTTGTATTTCCTGAAGAAGCTATGTAAATTAGCGAAACTAGTAGAAATACCCCACATCGCACTTGTTTTTATGATAGATTTTTTGTTTATTCTGTATTAATAAAATCTCTGTATATTTTTTTATATATATTGGTTTATGAATTTATTGCTCTATATATATATATATATATATATATATATATATATATATATATATTTACCGTACCGCAATAGTCCGATAGCTCCCTCCTTGTGGAGGTTCTGGTTGGGGACCAGATCCTCCAAAAAACATTCTCTATGCTACGTTGTGTAGGGGAGATATCGGTTCCTAGCTCAAATTCCTAACAGCATAGTTGTCAGAAGGAAAGGTTTTCATTACCTTGTCACTGTTGGATACCATTTTGTGAAGTCTGAGGTTGGCAGTGGCAAACATGTCCTGAGTTCTCTTGAGAAGATCAATTGCTTTTTTTTCTGTATGCAGAGATTTGAACCCGTCGTCTACATGGAAATTCTTTTCCACAAATTCACGCGCTCTTCTCAGCCCACACACTTCTACAGCAGTAAAAAGGCCGTTACTGAAAACATGTACTTTCATTTGGTAGTCTGTGACTTCATCGCTGACATAATTTGCAATACCATCGGAACCTGAGGACATTTCTTTAAAACAGTGGAACATTTGCTAAACGTCGATCATAACAGCAACTGGTTCTTGTCAAAACTAATCATGGAAAGTATTCTTTTACCAAAAAAGAGGTTGATGCTTGGAATGGACTTCCAGCAGAGGTCATGAGTCCGTCAACAGTAAGTGGATTCAAACATGCTTGGGTCCAACATAGATCTACATTCAAACAAAAAAAGCTCACAAAACCCCCCTCTCAAAAAAGTGTATTTTGATGGAGGTGTGGGTGGAACAGAACACATGCAAGAGTGTTTTGTTGGAACAGGAAAGGAGGTGTGCGTGGAACAGGAAAGCAAGAGTGTTTTTAGGGCCCTTGGCCAAGGCGTTCTTTATTTTGGGGGGCTGAAAAAGCAGAGTCAGATAAGGGTAATGCCACAGGGCAATAATTCCAACACGTAAAGGACATGCGGAAATATAACAGGGTGGCAATAAGGCACATCCAAGGATAAGTGCAGAGGCACTGGGCAGCAATCTAGTACAGCAGGGACTTAGTCCAGTATTACAGGGCAGCCATCCATGCAGTGTGTAGCAGGCCACTATCTGGCACAGCATGGGTTAAGTCCTTAGCACATGGCACAGCCCGGTTAAAGGGTCTCACCAGCCAACAGCGGCATGAGCAGAGAAAGTCCAGGTAAACTGGCAGGGAAAAGGAGGTCCAGAGGGCAGAGGTCCTTCACAAAGCCATTTAAGGTCCTCGGAGGGCTGTGTGTCCTGGCCTCAGCTTCAGGGTCACACAGAGAGTAGTTGAAGGAAGAGCAGAGAATAAAGTCCCAAAGTTCAGAACACCACACAGAACTACAAGTCCCAGTAGTGCAGAAAGCAAAGGCTGTCTCAACAGTTCTGTGTATTTTCTAACCTCCTAAGGAGACCTGCAGCCATGAGCTCCTCTGTCCATCACAGAAGTAAGCTTTCAACAGTCTGACACTCTTCACTGTTATCTATGGTACTTTGAATTCAGCCACACACCTCAACTGAAAACTCCCGGTGCCAAGGCATTTGGCCTTATCCTCAAGCAGGATACAATAATGTGCTTCTTACTCATTCCCTACACCCTCTGGGAACACAAACACAAAAAACTAATTACGCAGATACATTGACTTTGTTACACACTGCATCTGGATTGGAGATTGTCAGTTTCATAAAACAAAAATAATTTTTTTTATATTTCTGACCTCCATTACATGTATGAATAAGAAAAAAAAAGGGCAGACTTTATGGGCCACTTGGTCTTTTTTCTGCTGTCACTTTTCTATGTCTGAAGCAGAGCAAAACTCCTTGACCAGTGTAGATAAGAGATCCCACCTTGTTTTGTGTCTGCCCGACCATCAGTACTCACCACCCCCCTTGCTATTAACTAAATTAATGAGACCACACATGAACTGGAGTACAAATGACCATAGCAGCCTTTTATTAACAAAAACAACCATCAGCCTGTTGGTCTATTGACGGCACCCAGAATTCCAACTTGTTCCACTTGTAACACTGCGAGACCTTTTACCATACCAGGCAGGGGTCAAGTCCTGGGGAAAAAAGTGTGGGAACTCCCACCCAAGATCCACTCCCCCACCAAAAAAAATAAAAAATGATAGGACTCTCTTCCTCCCACTGCCACTCTATACACCTAAGCTAGCTGTGGGTGCTATCTTACCAAAGAAACACGTGTGTGTGTGTGTGTGTCACTCCACTCAGCAGGGCCACCAGGTACTCACGAGTCTGCCGTTCCTGGCCGCCATAGTCGCCATCACATCAGTACAGGCTGGAGCAACTTCCAATCCAGTTATCACGTCGCCACCTGGCTCTCTCTCTTCACAGCTCCGCCCTTGCAATTTGAAGAGTGCGCCAATGCTGGGACAAGATCACCCAGTGCCCAGGGCAAACTCCTCACCCCCATATGCCCTCTTCTAGCACAAATACCCCCCTCACTCCCCACATCCCCCCTACAACATAAATCCACAAATTCTCTTACCCCCAATCCCCCCTCTCAGCAGACCCCCGTCCCCTCCATCTCCTCCTAGCAGCAAAAATCCCACCTTTCAGCACAAATCCTCACCCTCATATAACCCCTTCTAGTACTAACCCCCCTTCTCAGCACAAACCCTTGCATTCACCTTCTTTCCTAGCACAAATCCTCCCCCATCTCTCCCTCCCAGCACAAATCCTACCCCATCTTCCCATCCCAGCATAAATTCTCCCTTTTATAACAAATCCTCTCATCTCCCCCTCTCGGCATAAATTCTCTCTCTCATCACAAATCCTCTCTCATCTCCCCCCTTTTAACAAAAATCATCCCCCCTCTCCCCCTCTCGGCTAAAAAAATTCCCCCTCTCAGCAAAAATCCCCCCCATCTCAAACCTGTGCCTCCTTCTCTCCCCTCCGAGTACAAATCCTCCCCCATCTCCCCCTCCCAGCATATATTCCCCCTCTTAGAAAAAAAAACCTCCCCCATCTCCCCCTCCCAGCTCCCCCCTCATCACAAATCCTCCCCCATCTCAAACCAGTGTCTCCTTCTCTCCCCTTCCAGTACAAATCCCCCTCCCAGCTCCTTCTACTGTTCTGTAAGAGCAGCCTGATATGCTGGGACTTAGATTATAGGGGACTGAAGAATGACAGCCTACTCTGCTGGGACTTTTATTGCCCTATGTGGGCCTCAGTCCCCCCACAGTCTAGGGAACTACAAGTCCCAACATAGGAGGCTGCCATAGCTCAGCCCCCAAAAGAGGGCACTACAAGTCCCAGCAGAGCAGGTTGCCACCAGTCCTTTAAACACAGCATGAGGAGACCGCACAGCCTTTCACAGCCTCCACACTCCCCTTACAATAGTGTCTTCGGCTCCTGGCCGCCCCTCTCCAGAGTCTGGGCGGCATGTCACACTGCATGGTGGGGCAGTGGGCGGGATTTCCCTTTGCCAGACATGTCCCCCCTCCCCAGACTCTGGCACAGCACACAAGGCTGGAGATCACTCCGGAACTGCTCAGACACCTCAGTGTCTGTGGGCAGCAGCAGCCGGATCTACAGACTGGGCATCGGCAGATGCGGCTGTCGACTTCCTCAGTGAAAAAAAAATATATCAGCGGGTGGCCTCCGCCGTTTTACATATAAGTCCTTCACTATGTCCTTCACTATGCGGCGATGCTGGGCATCGCCGTTAGTGAAGGATCGGCTCGGGCGGCTCTAGTCCTGCAAAGGGAACGGCGTTCCCGCAGGACTCGAGCCCTGATACCAGGCCTCCAGCCATGACACACCAGCTCAGAGACGACCCACATCCGCAGTGCACCATTACCGTATTCCAGCTAACCTTAGTAACTGGAATACTCCAGAAGGGCACCACCGATGAGCCCCCCCACACTTCCATCTCATCCGTATTTTCTTCCACTGTCAAAAGACCAACCACCGCCTTACGATCAGCTGCCATGACGTCCTCTGCTCATATTGCACCTGCAAAGAGATATAGAAAACTAAAACAAAACACAGGGAGGGTGGGTGGGAAACTGCCTGCTTGTCACCTTTCCCTTCTCTGCTGCCCAGGAGACCCCACCCATCCCTTAAATCACTGCCACAAACCCCTCCTTATCCTGTTGCTCCAACCAATCCACCTCTCCCCCAATCTCAACCTACAATCCTTAACACCATAGTTGCTTCCCCTTCTCACCCTGTCGTGCCGGCCTGCACTATCTTTCATTTTATTTTATTTTCTCTCGCTCCGGGCCTTACTTTAAGATTGTTGTTCAAATTAGGCCTGGTGAGGGGGACATCATTGAGGGAAATGCCTTCAGATCAAGCACTTGAGTCAAAGGCCACTCTGATCTGGCTTGCAAGGATGGTACGTGCCAAAGCACGGGAGGTACCAACATGCCTCTCCTTTACTGAGAGGTGATGCAGGCTCAGCATGAACAATGCGTTTTTTCATCTCAGGTTTTCTGTTCAGGGTGCGTTAGAAAGTAGTAAATTATACTTCTGCATGCTGAACATTATTTGGCAGTTTCTCTTGACGCATGAAATGGTAGTGGTGCCCCAACGCTGTTTGAATTGATAGAACTCCTTACTCATACTTTTTTAGGAACTCCTTATCTTCCACGATGGCTGTCAGCTCATTATCTTTAGTGGTTACATCAAACACTGTGGTGCTGCCGTTATCATCCCAGAAATGAAGGGCCCTGTTATCACCTTGTGTGAAGAAGTGTTGCTTGCCTTTACTGCAAAATCTTTCTTTGACACGGTAGTTATGTGGGCACTGTTCAAACAAAATAGTTCAACCATTTGGCAGGACACATGTCTTAAAAAGAAAAAGACTGTGGCAGACCTCCTGACATTACCCACACAGACGTTGCCTATGATTTCCCAGCCTAGGTCTAGACATTGGGCATATGGTGCGTCATTTGACCTGTTGATTTGTTGGCAAGCCCTGATGTACCCTTGTGATGTCTGCCAAGCAGCAGGAGCATATCGGCATTTCTGCCAAGAGCTGGTATGTGGTCAGCTATGCCCCTCAAGTGAGAGTGGTGAGAGGCAGCTGCAGGAGTAGGAATGGTCTAATGGAACAAAAAGTGGGAGTAAATTTTGCAGCCCAATCAGCTGATTCATTTTGTGCTGGAGGTTGGATTACTGGCAAAGTGCATTCCTGAGAACTGAGTGAGAAGGGTGTTGTATTGTATTTGAGCCGAGGAGAAGAGATATTGTCATTGTGTGTTAATAGATTCAATAAATGACTTTTCAAACTACGAATCCTTATCACGAATATATATACTGTGGGGATTAGCTTGTGAGGATCACCTTTCCTGGAAATTAAGGTCAGCGTTAGGGTGCCCACATGTCCCGGATTGCCCAGGACAGTCCCGCAATTAGCATGTCTGTCCCGGGTCCCGGGCACCTTCATTCCGGGACAATACAATGTCCCGGAATGAAACTGACAGGGGAGCAAAATCCCACTATCGCCATGGCGCTGCCTCCCCACCTCCACCTGAGAGACTCTTCTCTACTTCTACTGGCTAGGCCACTGGTTGCTAGAGCCAACTGGCGTCTATCAACCAATGACGTCATGACTGCGACTGACAGCTTTCAAAGCGGAGGAGTTAACTTCCTCCTCCTCCACGCCCAGTGCTCTCAATGGGCCGACTCCACCTCCGCCACGGACGGTGGAAAGTGACACGCTGCATCTGGCAGGCAACGATGGCAAGCTGTGTCTGGTGGCAAGTGACAAGCTCAGGGTCCCCACTGATTCTGCATTACGGTGAGTTGAACAATTTCATTATATATTACAATGTAGTCATAGAAAAAATGTGATTTCATCATCCTGACACCATATAAAGCATGGTGTCGGGATGATTTAATTGCTAACACCAGCCATTCGCACAAATCACCCAAACCTGAATTCCCTGTCAACCCCGAGACTGCATTAGCCCCAGAACCCCCAACCTCGAGGAGTGACCGATTCCATCGTCGGCGAGGGTTTTGAAATCCAGCTTATTATTGGGAAAAGGGTGGGGGTGTCCCTGAATGGCAGTTTGGAAATGTGGTCACCCTAGTCAGCGTGCAGGCAGTTTTTTTTTTAAATCTGGCAGGTTGCCAGCTTTATTTAGAAGAGGTTTGCAAAGTCATGAAAACAAACAAAAAACAGTAAAGTAAATCCTTAGCGTCCGGCGCTAAACTAAACAGTAGACTCCTCTCTATACGGTGTGGTGCTGGTCACCCACAAAACATGAGGTAAAGCAAACCTTCTTTTTAAATTCAAACAGAGCTCCTCTCTCTGATTCCCTTTCCGAGTCTCAGGCCAGAGCTCTCCTGCGCTCTCTTCCTGCTCATTTAAAGTCCACCTGAGCGGACTCAAGTGGACCACAACATCCGGACCGGAACCAAGCTTGCCACAGAGGCTGGAAAAACCCAGGCCGGATTCCGGTTCAGTCTCTTACAAAAGAACGCATGCAAGGTGAAATATACCGATTATCCATTACCTCACCTCGCATACCGTCACAATACATACATAAATTATTAATTATCTGAAAACAAAACAATTAAACAATAAAACAAATCGATTCGTTATAACGAATATCTATACACTACAGAAAAAGCTAATTATCCAAAAACAAATTAAAGTGACATAACGAATATAACAGAACTAAATTATGTATTTTACAAATCGAAACAAAATTTTCCGTCGTGCACAAGTCTTGTACCCAGAGTGTATTGGCATTTCCTGTTATGTTTAACAGGTCAAAAAGCTGTGACCTTGCAAAAGACCCGTTACTCTGATCATCTAGAATAGTATACAGCCTTACAGCTTTTTCAAGATGACCCTTGGGGTATACACAAACTAAGCGTTATAATTTTATGCTGATACATTTTTGAATGAAAGGTCTGTATGCACATGTTGTTGAATGCAGAAGCACATGACACAAGTGTGGCAACCTTTTAGGTTAATGTATATCTAGCAGTCATGCAGACATTAACCACTTGCCAACCAGCCGCCGTCATTATACTGCGGCAGGTTGACTCTATTGCGTGAATCGCTGTAGGTGTACGTCGCTTTGTGCAATAGATACAGTGGGCGCGTGCACCACACCGGAGGCGTGCGCACACACCCATGGCTATTGGCTGGAGCCAATGCACGTGGCCGGTGGCCAAGATGTCCGCCGGCCACACGCGATCAGTCCACAGAGAGCCAGAACGGGCATCTGTCAATGTAAACAAACAGATTTCTGTTCTGTCAGAGTGATAGTCTGTTACTGATGGTTAGGAACAGCAATCTCTCTGTACTCCCAGTCAGTCCACTCCCCCCACAGTTAGAAACACCTCCCAGGGAACACATTTTACCCCTTGCTTGCCCCCTAGTGTTAACCCCTTCCCTGCCAGTGTCATTTATGCAGTAATCCGTGCAATTTTATAGCACTGATCGCTGTATAAATGTCAGTGGTCCAAAAAAGTGTCCAATCTGTGCTGATCACCGCCATTACTAGTAAAAAAAAAAATAAAATTTATAATAAAAATACCATAAATCTATTCCCTATTTTGTAGACGCTATAACTTTTGCACAAACCAATCAATATATGCTTATTGCGATTTGTTGTTTTTTTTTTTTTTTTACTAAAAATATGTAGTAGAAAACATATTGGCCTAAACTCATGAATAAATTCGTTTTTTTATATTTTCTTGGGGGATATTTATTATAGCAAAAAGTAAAAAATATAGCTTTTTTTTTTTCAAAATTGTCTCTTTTTTTGTTTATAACGCAAAAAATGCACTTATGGGAAGCGCTACGTCTATGCAACCACGAGATTCCATCCCTCGTTCATCTCAGACGCTAACCACACCACCTTAGAGCCACGCCCACTATTTTTCTGAAGCCACGCCTGTTTTCACCAAATGGGAGGAGTCAAAAATGAAGGGCCGGGTCTGGCGCCCCCATCCTAAAACTTCACCAGCTGCCACCACCATGTTTCACGGTGGGGAAGGTGTGTTCAGGGTGATGTGCAGTGATAGTTTTCCGCCACAGCATAGCGTTTTGCTTTTAGGCCAAAAAGTTAAATTTTGGTCTCATCTGACCAGAGCACCTTCAACATGTTTGCTTTGTCCCCCCACATGATTTCTCGCAAACTGCAAACGTGACTTCTCATGGCTTTCTTTCTACAATGGCTTTCTTCTTGCCACTCTTCTATAAATGCCAGATTTATGGAGTACACGACTAATAGTTGTCCTGTGGACAGATTCTCCTACCTGAGCTGTGGATCTCTGCAGCTCCTCCAGAATTACCATGGACCTCTTGGCTGCTTCTCTGATTAATGCTCTCCTTGCACAGCCTGTGAGTTTAGGTGGACGGCCATGTCTTGGTAGGTTGGCAGTTGTGCCATACTCTACATTTTCGGATGATGGATTGAACAGTGCTCCGTGAGATGTTCAAAGCTTGGGATATTTTTTTATAACCTAACCATACTTTAATCTTCTCCACAACTTTATCCCTGACCTGTCTGGTGTGTTCCTTGGCCTTTATGATGCGGTTTGTTTACTAAGGTTCTCTAACAAATCTCTGAGTGCTTCACAGAACAGCTGTATTTATACTGAGATTAAATTACAAACAGGTGGACCCTATTTACTATTAGGTGACTCCTGAAGGCGATTGGTTCCACTAGATTTTAGTTAACTTCACAATTATGTGCCATTTTGTGTTGGTCTTTCACATAAAATCCCAATAAAATACATTTACGCTTTTGGTTGTAACTTGACAAAATGTGGAAAATTTCAAGGGGTATGAATACTTTTTCAAAGCACTGTATTACCCCTCCCACTCAAAGCATTCTTATTTTTTTTCTAGTGTTCTTAGGACGTCTTCGCCTTGTTGAGAGAGCTTAACGTTTTTATTTTGAGATTTTCTTCTGAAGATTTTTCCATCAAGCACCTAGCTGCTCCATAGCCACTGCACAGTTCTTTTTCAGCTTTCTGGATTGGTTGACTCCTCGGCTAAGCCTTGGGGAGGCGTACCTAGACCCAATAAGATGTGAGGCGGTTAGGAAAGTTGCTTAAGGCACTGTGTTCTGCATGGGCTCTCACCTTGTCACATGACACATTGTGTTCAGTTAGCCACAGAGTGCTATAGAGGTCCAGTTTTGTAGTCTGCCTGCAATGCACCCTGTCTACGAAGACCCCTTCAGAGGTATGCCCATCATTGAGGGTGAAGCCAGTATGGGGCTGGTCCTTATCATCCCACCCAGAGTGGAAAATACCTGCTGCTGTAATTTGCGAAGGATTTGTGCCCTCATCTGGCCCAGTGTGCTGGCGCTTCAATGCAAAGTGGCTATATCCAAGCCATGGAGTGGGAGCATCAGCTAAATTTGGCTTAATTTTTTTTCAACTCCTTCTGGCACAAATTGGTCTCATAGGCCACTACTCCATTTCTGTAGCTCCACTGTGCATGCATGTTCTAATTTGCTGCTTCTTGGCATGCTCTTATGATCAATACATTGACTCCTGTCTCCCCCACAGCAATCATTGGATGCTTCTTAGGTTCAATAGCATATGGAGCTTGACACAGAAGGCTTCACACTTACCTCTCAACAGCAGCAAATATTTTGAGTACCCCAATGGGGGCTATTTTGCACCACATTTGGCTGATCATAGGTGTAGGGGCAACCTAGGTGGAAGTATGGGTGGATTGCCAATCACTTGCACCACATCCCATATATTGTAACAAGAAAGCAGAAAAATATTTGGGACTTTTAAGGCGCAATTACATCACAAGGACACTGCATACAGTAAAAATCTGCCATTTATTTTAAACATAATTTAAAAGTGTTAATATAGTATTTATCAACAAATAAACATTAAAATACATTAAAATGTCATCTCATATAGTTCCTGTTTGGCATGGTTGGCAGAATCCTGACATGTTTCGCCCAGTTTAGCTTCTTCAGGGTATGTGTCTATCCGTGCGACATGCCATTCCCCTAGTGCTCAATATACTACTTTAAGAAAATTGCTTAAAAAAAGTTTTCTATCGTCCAGCCTAATATTAGAGTTCAGTGGGATCACAGGAAACACATAAGGATCAGGTTAAACGTCACAGAACAAATGCACGTGGATGGCAGATCCCCTGCAGCTTGGAGATCAAAATTTGAACTTAAGGCAATGCAGCAATAGGCAGTTAGTGAACGTCTGTATGGTATACTTATGTCCCACAAGTCAAATCATTGTAGTCACACCATGGCAAGTATCTTACATAGCCTCCAGGGGCTTACCTTGTGCTGCTAAGTTGCATACATCCACCCACATGGCTCTGGCCTTGGAAGAGCCCCCTATTCCTTCTAAAGATTCAGGTCAGGATGAAAACACCTTCAGCTGAGATCTCATCAAAGCTTAAGGATACCATTGCTAGCATTGTTAATGCGGTTCACCCATGTACACTCATGTTGAGCGTTAGAGCAGTCTCAGGTATTGGTCTCCAAGCAGGTGGCTATCTGTTCTCCATTCTGCTCCTCCAGCGCCGGGTTGGGGAGAGGACAGGGGTGGCTGGCTCTGGCTCTCAGCCCCATGCTGAAAGCTGTCAGACAGCGGGGTTGACCCTTAGAATATTGTTTTGAATCCCTCACAAGCCTAGTGTGGCTCTGCCCCGTTAGTTGATAGCAGGAAATAGCCCACTATAAGCTCACTCTGGGTCACAGGAGAACAAAAGTAACTGTACTGTGACCCACAAGAAACGTACAGCCAAAAATGCTTTGGCCATACTCCTCTTTAAAGGTGGCTTACACCTTCTACCTCAACTAGAATGTTGTTCTTCCCTCCTTATGTTCTACGACATACCAAGGAAATTTCTCTTCACTTACCAGACATGTAAATGCTATGAGAGTCTACCTCTCTGATGCATCCTCTTTTCATCAATTGGATTCCTTCTTTGTCTTTCCTAAAGGTTCCTACAGGATGCGCCCAGCTTCCCTAGTGCCACCATTGCTAGGTGGATTAGATAAGCAATCATTCAAGCTTATGGTCTAATGCAGCCTTTTTCAATGGTTTCTTCACATGGCCGTAAAAAACAAAAACAAAAACAAAAAAACACATACACAAGCATTTCTTAAATTATGGATCTGAATGCAGGTGCATTGTTTTCAGTGGAGTCACCTTTAGCTGATGTATCAGCGGCCACTGGACTTTAATCTGCTTTCTGACTTCCATGTTAAAGCGGGATTCCGCCGACATATATATATTTTTTTTTTCTGTCATTGTTTTCTCAAGACACTCTTAATGTTGCACTCACGTGTTGCAGTTTTTTTCTGCGCCGATCGCTGATTTCATCCGTTTCGGTAATGTATAAAAACTCGTGCAGGGCTTTTCCATTTTGCTTGTGGGCATTTGAAACCCACAAGCACTTACTTCCGGGATGCGGTGAATGCGCTCCATCCAGCGCATGCTCAGTTAACTGAACGAGCAGCGCTGTCCCATTTCCTCCGTCCGAAATCTCTCGAGATTTCAGGATGACGGCGTCCCCCACTGCTTCATGGGATACTGTCACACAGCTCCCAGGGGTCATTGCGGAGCGAAAACCACGCCTACTCCCACGGGAGGAAAGACCGGAAGTCATTCTAAGAATGACTAAGAACAGGTAAGGAATGCTTTATTTTATTTTTTAATGCTCGTTTGTGCATCTACATATAAAGGTCTTTTTAATAAGGTATAGATTTATTTTTGAGTAACAAACCGCTTTAAGGGCTCTTTCACAACAAAGATTGTCGTAAGGGATATATAATAAATGCATACCCTTATAAATACATTTTCTAAAATCTCTGTTAATACAAACCATTTAAAGCGAATTGCTGTCGTGTGCAATAAGTGTACCGGGGTTGGAAGATGCAGACACTTCTGTAAACATTTCTTATTTATACTGTGAAACTAAAAGCTGCTTTCTAGAGATTTACCTTAATATCCTCAGAAAGGTAGTGAAACCAGCCAGGGATAGATCTTACCAGGAATGGTTCAGTATTTCTGGTGTGTCACATCTAGAAAAAGCAAATCACTATTAACCACTTGCTTACTGGGCACCTAAACCCCCTCCTGCCCAGACCAATTTTCAGCTTTTAGTGCTGTCACTCTTTGAATGACAATTGCGCGGTCATACAACACTGTACCCAAATGAAATTTTTATTATTTTTTTTATTTAATAGAGCTTTCTTTTGGTGGTATTTGATCACCTCTGGGTTTTTTATTTATTTTTTTTAAATGAAAAAAGACCGAATAAAAAAAAAAAAAAATACAAAAGAGTTTTATTTTTTGTTAATAAATTTAGCAAACCGGTAATTTTTCTCCTTCATTGATGTACGCTGATGAGGCTACACTGATGGGCACTGATCGCTCTCCTCACCCCTGACAGAATGGAGATCTGTCTGTTTATATTTACAGCTCTCCGTTCTCTCCTTCTCAGGAGCAATCGCGAGTAGCCGGCGGCCCACACGCACAAGCTCCTATGTCACGCTGCGGGCACACGCGCCCTATACTCCTTAAAGCGCCTGCTGTACAGCTATGCCGTTTTGCGCAGGAGGTTAAAATTGATTCAATCGTAGGAACATTTTGCTGTGGACCAGGATATAGGAACATGATAGTTAAAGCCAGTGGTGGCCGTTCATGCAGGGCACAGGGGCGCCTCCCCCCTAATCCATGTGCCCGGCCCCTAATCTACATGCGCTTTCCACTTTCAGACAATCCCTGAAAACTCCTCTCCCTAGAGAGGTCTCTTTGTTTTCTCTATCAGCCCATCCCTCCACAGGTATTACCTTTTGTACCTCTTGACCCTTCCTCTTAGATTGTAAGCTCTAACGAGCAGGGCTCTCGGATTCCTCCTGTATTAAACTGTATTGTAATTGTACTGTCTGCCCTTATGTCATAAAGCGCTGCGTAAACTGCCTACACTACATAAATACTGTATAATAAAAACAGTCATCATTTCTTTATAAATAAGGTCCAATGTGGCATTTCCCCTGAATACATTTTAAATGGACAGATGTGCAATTAATATTACCATTACATTGATGTGGATATATTAAGCAGCGTTGAAAACATAGACATAACAATGAAACTTTGGACTATGCATATAAATTTGGCACAGTCTGTAACTGCAATGTATATTTTCTCACTAATGCCCCATACACACGATCGGATTTTCTGACAAATGTCAGATGTGTGCTTGTTGGCTGAAATTTCAACTGTGTGTATGCCCCATCGAACATTTGATGTCAGACTTTTCGCCAACAAATGTTGGCTAGCAGGTTCTCAAATCTTCCGCCAACAAAACTTTGTTGTCGGAATTTCCAATCTTGTGTACACAAGTCCGACGCAGAAAAGTTCGCACATGCTCAGAATCAAGCAGAAGGAGCCGCACTGGCTATTGAACTTCCTTTTTCTCGGCTCGTCGTACGTCTTGTACGTTACCACGTTTCCATCTTCGGAGTTGTTGGCCAACATTTGTGTGACCGTTTGTATGCAAGACAAGTTGGAACCAACATCCTTCGAACAAAAATGCACGGTTTTGTTGTCGGAAAGTGCAATCGTGTGTACGGGGCATTAGAGTTTTTTTTCCTACTCCTAAAGAGCAAATTTGCATTTTTAATTTAAAAAAAATCTATAATTGCCATACAGTATATATCAATCCCTTTTTCTGAAACAATAAATCATTACAAATTTTCATCTCCCAACAGTTCTCTCCTCAGACGCACATCTTGTAAATTATCACTAGCTAAAACAAGAACATATCAACATGTATGTATGTATATACAGAAAATATGAGAAAATATTGTTTATACAAATGGAAAATGCAGCATGTGGAATTATAAATGTTATGGTAATCACTCATGCTAACTATACTGCTTTCCTTACTCTCTCACTTCCCCATACACTTCAGCTTTAGAAATAAACATATTACATTCTTCTATTCCCAAATCTCTGCATCAGTGTATACCCCCTAAACATAGTAGCAGAGAGAAACCTGTGTCATTACTTTTTCTACAAGTAATAAATCTGTTTTTCTGTACAATACTGTATTATGCAACATGCTATATTTAAATTTGTGTTAATTTCTTGCTTGGCTGGGAATGTAGAGTGAGAGAAACACTGGCTGCAGCTGCTCTCTGTAGCTGTTGCCCTGCAGTGCTGAACTTGTTCACAGCTACATCAGCAAGAGGAGGGAGCTGCTGAGCAGGACGAGTTCAATAGACTGAGTCAGGCAGCACTGCACTGTGGGAATTGTAGTCCAGAGAAGAGAGACTGTGCCCTCTGTAAAGAAGAGCTTTCAATCTGCATTTCCCAAAGGGAGATTGCCAGGAGGAGGGAAAGAGCTGTATTTTCACAGGCTGTACAGGACACCACCTCCTCTTGGCATGAGGGAGCCCAAGGAGTGCACATCACTGTCCAGTGTGCACCATCAATGCTGCATATCGGCGCCCTAAGCAGGATCCAGAGTGTTGAGTTCAGTTGTGCCATCAACCGGAGTGACCTGGGTGCAGAGAAGAGAGTGGATTAATCACTGTGTGACCACATAGTGAGCTGCAATATCAATGAGACTGGCGAGCTGCCACTAGAGAGACTAAGCCTTTTAGGAACTGATTATACAAGCATCTAGTAGCCTTATAGCTGCCTGCAGGCTTGACTCAGACTGTTCTCATATGCTACAACTGGGCCCCAATGTTAGCCGGCTGAAGAGTTAGAACCTAAGGATGTTCCTTTTACAGCCGTTACACAGAGACCTTTGCCTATTGCTTTGTCATTGCTTTATCAAATCTTTGACCTTCATCATTAAGTTTCCCTTGCCGCTGTTGCACAGTAAACATAGCTGCATCACTATTCCTTTGCTCCAAAGAATAACAATCCATTTTTTGTGATCTGAAGGTGTGCCAGAAGCTGAAGTCCATCGAAGACTTTCATCACAGTATAGTGACAATATTTTACCACAACAAAGTGTATACGAATGGATTGAGAAGTTCAAAAATGGTCAGACAAGAGTAAGCACGCAGAAAGAGCAGGAAGCACATCTGCTACTGACGCCATGATTCGTACAAACCAATAAGTGACCGTCGATGAAGTGGTGAAAAACAGCAAATTTGTAATGGTTCTGCGTATGAGATTATCCATGACAAGCTTGGCTTTTGTGCAAGATGGGTCCCGAAACCACTTACTCAAGAGCACAACTGCCATCTGTAAATGCATACTGGACCACTATGCTAATAAAGGTGAAGCTTTTTTGAAAAGAATAATAACAGGAGATGAAACATGGGTCCATCACTTTGAACTGAAAAGTAAATGCCAGAGTATGTAATGGAAATGCTGGGAATTGCCAGTCAAGAAGAAATTCAAAATTCAGGAAAAGTAATGTTCACAATGGGACTCACAAGGGCCAGTGTTGGAACAGTATTTGGAGAAGGGCTCAACAGCAAACAGTGCATGTTATACAGTGTAGACTTGTGCAATTCGTTTTTTTTTGTTTTTCATTTTTTTTCGTTTTTTTTAGTTCGTTCGTTTTCGTACAAATGAACGTATCGTTCGAATCGAACGAATTCGAATAACGAATCGTTCGAATCGTACGAATCCGATTAGCGAATCGTTTGAATCGAACGAATCCGAAAAACAACGAAAATCCGAAAAAAACTAATTAGAAACAACGAATGTACGAATGAAGAAAATCCGAAAAACGAAAAAAGGAACAACGAAAATTAACGAAAAAATTTGTACATTCGTAACTTTTTTTTTTTGTTGAATTGGTAATTTTCCGTGTCCCTTACAATGGTGCTGCTTAACGTGCTTTGAATAGATTGAGCGAAAAAATTCGTACATTTGTAACTTTTTTTTCAATTCGTAACTTTTTTTTTTCGATTCGTAACTTTTTTTTTTCGATTCGTAAATTATTAAAATGTAATAATAGCATACACATTACATAAAATGATGAATTATGCTCCGATTACGAATCTACGAATGTTACAAATGTACGAATAACTACGAATGCGTCCGAATTGCGAATAAACAAATGAACGAAAATTAAACTAACGAAAAAACGGATCAACGAAAAAATAACTCTTACGAATGTATGAATCGTTACGAATACGAACACCGACGACTTACGAATGTACGAATCGTTACGAATACGAACACCGACGACTTACGAATGTACGAAAAAAAACGAAACGAAAATAAACAAATTTTTTTGTTGTGCACATGTCTAATACAGTGGGATGCTAAGCGACAAACTGAAGCCTGTAAAACGGACCAAATGCCAAGGCCTGTATTTAAAAGGTGTTTTGTTGTTTCATGACAATGCACGCCCACATACTGCTGTCCACACTGTTCAAATTTTTCAGGAATTGGGTTTCAAAGTGTTTGAGCAGTCTGCATATAGTTCAGATCTCACTCCCTCAGATTACCATCTGTTTGGTCTACTTAGGTAATTTGCCACAGACCAACGTGTGCAAGAAGCAGTGCATACATGGCTAAGGGACTAACCAAAAACATTTTTTTCCAAGGATATATGCAAACATGTGGAATGCTGGAACAAGTGCATTGAAAAGCAAGGGACTATGTTGAAAAAGGATGTAACTGCATGAAAACATTATACAAATAAAAATGTGGATAATTATTGACTCTCCTATATTATTTCAAATGTGTATCAGTGGCGGAACAACCAGGGTCGCACCAGTCGCACTTGCGACTGGGCCCTGAAGTTCCGTCACTGTGGGGGGGCCCGCCGGCACGTTCTCCCCGCCGGGGACCACACGCACGTTCTCCCCCGCCAGGGGACCCGCCGCACGTCCTCCGCTGTCCAGGGGCCCGCCCTCACGTCCTCCCCCGCCGGGGGCTCGCCCGCACGTTCTCCTCCGCCGGGGACCCGCCGCACGTCCTCCCCCGCCGGGGGCTCGCCCGCACGTCCTCCCCCGCCGGGGGCTCGCCCGCACGTTCTCCCCCGCCGGGGACCCGCCGCACGTCCTCCACTGTCCAGGGGCCCGCCTTCACGTTCTCCCCCGCCAGGGGCCCGCCCTCACATCCTCCGGTGTCCAGGGGCCCGCCCGCATGTTCTCCCCCGCCAGGGGCCCGTCCTCAAGTCCTCTGGAAGAGACGCTGGAAGGGAAAGTCAGCTGACCGACTGACACCAATGCAGCTCTCCCCTCTGCAGGAGATCCCATAACACAGGAGCATCCCTGGAGGTATGGAGCGACTGACAAAGTAAGTGACTAAATAGTCAGTGCAACTGATTGATCCCAACCTCTGCCTCTTACTGACCCCCGTCACTACCACAGATCTTATCCCTATCCCCCCATGGGATAGGGATAAGATCTGTGGTGGTGGTGGGGGGATGGGATCAGTATGAGGCAGAGGTGGTGGTGGGGGAGGATAGCACCACCACTGCCACTGCTCCCACCCCCCCTCACCACCATCACCGCCACTGATCCCACCACCATCACTGCCACCACTGATCCCATCACCGCCACTATTCCCACCAACCCCCACCACTGATCACATCACCGCCGCCGCCACTATTCCCACCAACCCCCACCACTGATCACATCACCGCCGCCGCCACTATTCCCACCAACCCCCACCACTGATCCCATCACCGCCGCCACCACTAATCCCACCAACCCCCACCACTGATCACATCACCGCCGCCGCCACTATTCCCACCAACCCCCACCACTGATCCCATCACCGCCGCCGCCACTAATCCCACCAACCCCCACCACTGATCCCATCACCGCCGCCGCCACTAATCCCACCAACCCCCACCACTGATCCCATCACCCATGGGATAGGGATAAGATCTGTGGTGGTGGTGGGGGGATGGGATCAGTATGAGGCAGAGGTGGTGGTGGGGGAGGATAGCACCACCACTGCCACTGCTCCCACCCCCCCTCACCACCATCACCGCCACTGATCCCACCACCATCACTGCCACCACTGATCCCATCACCGCCACTATTCCCACCAACCCCCACCACTGATCACATCACCGCCGCCGCCACTATTCCCACCAACCCCCACCACTGATCACATCACCGCCGCCGCCACTATTCCCACCAACCCCCACCACTGATCCCATCACCGCCGCCACCACGAATCCCACCAACCCCCACCACTGATCACATCACCGCCGCCGCCACTATTCCCACCAACCCCCACCACTGATCCCATCACCGCCGCCGCCACTAATCCCACCAACCCCCACCACTGATCCCATCACCGCCGCCGCCACTAATCCCACCAACCCCCACCACTGATCCCATCACTGATCCCACCCCCCTCACCACCACTGCCACCACCACCGCCACTGATCCCATCCCCCACACCACCACTGATCCCACCCCCACCCCCTTCACCCTCACCACTGCCAGTGATCTAGCCCCCCTCACAGCCAAAACTGATCCCATCCCCCCACCACTGCTGCTACTCATCCCATCCAACCCCCCACCACTGCCACCACTTATGCCATCCCATTCTCCCGTCACTGCCACCACCACTCACTGCCACTCATCCCAGCCCCATGCTTCAGGGGGCCCATGTGTCACCCCTGTACACCTGGATAGGAGGGGTAGCGGGCGGCATATAGAGGAACCAATACCCTCCATTTTCCTCCTGAAGTCATGGCTGCAGGAAGAAAATGGAGGGGATCGGGTCCTCTATATGCCGTCACCGCCGCTCTTCCTATCCAGGTGTACAGGGGTGACACATGGGCCCCTTGAAATATGGGGCTGGGTCGCCCCGGGGGTCAGGGGGGCCCTTCATGGTTTCTTGCACCGGGGCCCGGAAGGTTCTAGTTATGCCTCTGATGTGTATCTAGCTGTTAAAGTGTTTGTAACGTTAAAGATGAAATCACTGGCTTCCCCTCTCTTGTATCCAGGCATACCATACTGTATAAGTGTTTTTTTGTTTTTTTAAAGAAGCCTGTAAACACCCTATTTCAGCTATATTCAGGCCGGTCACGTGACACCCGGCTACAGTGGGAGGGACCGAGATCTCCCTCTGACGTCAGCCAGGAGGTCACGTGACCACCGTGCTGGCCGGTCAGCCCCTCCTGCTGTAGCCCTGGATCGGAGTAGCACAGCGGCCGGGAGTCACATAACTGGCCTGAAGATCTCTGAATAAGGTATTTAGAGGCTTCGTTTTTTAAAACACTTACACAGTGTGGTATGCCTGGATAAAACCGAGGGGCTGGCAGTGACAATTTCAAAACTTTTCTTTACTAGTAAAAGTGTCAGGAGGGGGGAGATACAGACACAAGGGGGCTGACAGGCAGGGAAGAGATGCGGATGACAGAGGCATGTAAACTGGCCACGGTAATCAGGGCTCAGCAGCCATGATTATCGTGGTCAGCACACCACACAGAAAGGGACACAGGAACTGGCAGGATCAGACAGTTTTTTTTACAGTTTAGAGAGGCAGGTTAGACACCACAAGCACTGTGCTGTTCAATCTGCTCTAAGGTAACAGGATCTCTTTATTTTTATTTTTTTAGGATTACAAACACTTTAACTGCTTGGTGTTTAGATCTGGTCTCAGCTCGTACACATTATAGGGACCAGAACAATTTTTATATTTCTTGTATGGGCCAGTATATTTGACAATAACTTTGTCAATACTTACAAAAACAAAGTAATACATTTTGTTTAGGACAAACAAGGCTTTCCTTTGGTGATATGGTCTAGACCAGGGGTCTCAAACTGGCGGACCTCCAGCTGTTGCAAAACTACTAAGTCCCATCATGCCTCTGCCTGTGGGTGTCATGTTTGTAACTGTCAGCCTTGCAATGCCTCATGGGACTTGTAGTTTCACAACAGCTGGAGGGCCGCCAGTTTGAGACCCCTGGTCTAGACTCTAGACAAAAAAGTAGCAAATCTAAAACATACATTTTTTTTTATAATTTGATCAATGTTAGTTTAAACAAAAAAATTGACAGCCAGACAAAATGACGAAAAGGCTATATTTGGTAAAATATGGGAACCATGGAATAAATTCTACAGGCCATCTTCTGATCATGACTCTTTGCTCCTGTAGTAGGTGGAAGTGTGCTGCTTATGGGTGCTGAAAACTGTCCCTTCTCCACCCTTTTTCTTTCTCATCTATTCCTTCTTTTTTTTTCTTATCTTACTTGCCCTCCGTCTTTTCCTTCCCTTTTGGATGTTTTTCAAGCTATTTCTTTCTATTCCCCCCCCCCCCCCTTTTTTTTTGAGGGTAGTTCAAGCTATTTCTTTCTATTCTCCCCCCCCCCTTTTTTTTCCAGACATTTGAATAGGTTTCTCCTCTTACCACCTGGAACTGGGGGCACACCTCTTACCACCTGGAACTCGGGGCACACCTCTTACCCAAGTATCATTCTTGCTATACTATTTCATGTTATAAATCCTGGCTCAGATGTGCTTTGCACTATATGCTGTTATATTATTTCTTTTTTGACAAAATTGCTCAGGTGAGTGTGTTCCTTCATTTTATTCCTGTAATGTTAGTCAAACTTAATTTTGAACATTTAAGAAAAAAAAATTAAATTATTGAATGAATGAAATACATTTTGTTACTGTAGATACAAATTATGCTATATATTCTAGAATTCATCCTGTTTAAAATGGCATTAAATTATGACTCTGGTATAAAGCCTTGCAAAGTTATTTACAAATTAATATAAAGGCTTTTTTTCAACTTTGCAATATTTTTTAAATGTAACAAAAAAAATAAAAATTTAGCAAAATGAATAAGAATAGACAAAAAAGTTTACATATCACTTTGTAGCTCTCATATCAACAATGTATAGAAACACTTTGTTAGGCCGTCTGTTTTTTAACAGCCGCAGCTCCTATAGCTGCGGCTACTGCACAAGCCATATGCACTTCATTTTTTTTTTCTTTAGCTTGTAGCAAGTAATTAAAGGATAAGAAATTGTATTGCGCAAATGCCATGACAGTAAGGCTCCTAGGATATGCTCAGCTTTTTACTGCAACACTATACAGAATGACCTAACCTATAGTTTCTTTAGACTTTATAAAACACAGGTAAACTCTTGACGAAGATCTGCAGCATTCCATACTGTATTTTCACAAGAGTTACAGCAAATTGTGTAATCCGATTTTTAGTGCATGGCCAAGATCATACATGCCTGACAAGACAATCTTTGATCAAATTCACAGTACTGATTATTTGTCAGCTTAACAAAGATTTATGACTCTAATAGATACTTTGGCTGTTTCTTGGCTTGCATTATAATCAAGTCTTCTTTTTTCGACATACCGTAAACCCAGTAAGAAAACAGTAATATAGTGATATTTTCTGTTAATGTATTGGTGACAGGGCATCAAGTTGACAGAGATGTCACTAGCAGCCGCTCATAAGGGATGCAGGGGCACCGCCCCCCTAATCCATGCGCTCGGCCCCCTAATCTCCATGCAGGGTGCTGGACACATGGATTTCAATAGGGTTTTTTTTTTTTTGAAGAACATGATAAGAGCCTGAGACTCTAATTGGCTTCACAAGGAGTGGCCTCAGGGCTCAGGGTGCAGAGCACTGTGCCCCAAGCCCACCCACTTGTGTGACGTTAGCAAATTAATATTTGCTAACGTCTTCCTGCTTCTCCTCCCAGCCATTTAGGAAGCGGTTCTTGAGACCCGATTGGCTGGGAGTCCTAAGACACGATTGACTGGGAGTCCTAAGACCCAATTGGCCAGGAAGAAAAGCAACCGCCGAGACTTGGAAGGAGATTTTTTTTCCTTTTAAAATAACAAACATGTTATACTTACCTGCTCTTTGCAGCTGTTTTGCACAGAGTAGCCCAGATCTTCCTATTCTCATGTCCATCGCCGGCGCTCCTGGACCCTCCCTCTTGCCGATTGCCGCCACAGCAAGCACCTTGCTATGGGGCACCTGAGCCGCCACTCTGTGTGTCCATTCAGACACAGTGCTGACAAATATGGACCTTTCATAATTAAACAATAATTTTGGTTATTATTTAGTGGTATAGGTTCATATTTGGCAGCGCTGTGATAAATATCTGTCTACACCTAGATTTGAATGACAATCTTTAGGCCCCATGCACACTGGACATTATAATAATGTTATAAAAAAGTTAGTAGCTTTGCAGTTAGTTTTTCAACATTTTTGCAATAAAGTTTTTTGCGTTTTTCAGAGCGGAGTTCCACACAAAAATGGAACTTTCGCTTATCCGGATCCTTCCCCCCTCCGGTGTCACATTTGGCACCTTTCTGGGGGGAGGTGGAAGCAGATACCTGTCTAATGCAGGTATTTGTTCCCACTTCCAGCGATAGATCGGCGTAGAATCTGTGGCGATCTACGCCATGTCCGGCCCCTCCTCCGTCCCTCTGCTGTCTTCTGGGAGACCAGCTAGAACGTGCAACACGACTCGTGCATGCGCAGTAGGGAACCAGGCTGTGAAGCCGCAAGGCTTCACGTCCCGACGCCTTCACCCGGGAGCTGAGGGATGGGTCTTCTTCTTCTTCTTCTTCTTCTCTCTCCCCCCGATCCGCTCTTCTTCTTCTTCTTCTTCTTCTTCTCTCCCCCCGATCCGCTCTTCTTCTTCTTCTTCTCTCTCCCCCCGATCTGCTCCTCTTCTTCTTCTTCTTCTTCTTCTTCTTTTCTTCTTCTCTCCCCCCGATCCGCTCTTCTTCTTCTTCTTCTTCTCTCTCCCCCCGATCCGCTCTTCTTCTTCTTCTTCTTCTCTCTCCCCCCGATCCGCTCTTCTTCTTCTCTCTCCCCCCGATCCGCTCTTCTTCTTCTTCTTCTTCTTCTTCTCCTCTCTCCCCCCGATCCGCTCTTCTTCTTCTTCTTCTTCTCTCTCCCCCCGATCTGCTCTTCTTCTTCTTCTCTCCCCCCGATCCGCTCTTCTTCTTCTTCTCTCTCCCCCCGATCCGCTCTTCTTCTTCTTCTCTCTCCCCCCGATCCGCTCTTATTCTTCTTCTTCTTCTTCTTCTCTCTCCCCCCGATCAGCTCTTCTTCTTCTTCTTCTTCTTCTCTCTCCCCCCGATCCGCTCTTCTTCTTCTCATAGACGCGCTGTGCTGGGACTTATATAGGGACAAGGAGGCGGGGTCACATGCTCATGTCACATGGTGACCCCGCCCCCCTATGATGTTACAGTCCCGGAGGATGCTGGGACTGTGACATCATAGGGGGCGGGGTCACCATGTGACATGAGCATGTGACCCGCCTCCTTGTCCCTATATAAATCCCAGCACAGCGCGCCTCTGCCATTCCGGCCAGAGACAGCGACGAGTCAACATCGGAAGAAGAAGAAGAAGCGGCGGCGGCGCAGAAGGCGACGACAGCGGCAAGAACAGAAGAGACCCCAGAAGACCCCCGAAGGCAGATCGAGACCCCCAGACGGTGGCGGCGACGAAGAAGGTAGCCGGGCTCCTCTGCTCGGTAAAAGAGCTAGGTAAAATAGCGGAGGAGTCCGGCGAGAAGACCCCCGAAGGCGGAAGAAGACCCCCGGATCAGTGCAATAAAATATTTTTTTAAAAATTGTGTGTTTTTTTTATTTACACTTTACACCTTAGGTGAATGGGTGGGGGGCCGGGATCTGGGGGCCCCCTTATTAAAGGGGGCTCCCGGATTCCGATAAGGGTTGTCGGGAAGAGGCCCTTGTCCTCATCAACATGGGGACAAGGTGCTTTGTTGAGGGCACGCGGCCTGGTACGGCTCAGGGGGGGGGGGGGGGCGCTCGCTCGTCCCCACCCCTTTCCTGGCCGGCCGGGCTGCATGCTCGGATAAGGGTCTGAGATGGATTTGAGCGGACCCCCACGCTGTTTTTCGGCATAGGGATTCCCTTTAAATCCATGCCAGGTGACGGGGCTAGCGCGACGGCAGTCACTGCCTTCGCTAGTCCCGTCTACCTGCAGTTACGTTCTAAATGAACGGACTTTGCTCCGTGTGTGGGCAAGTCCGTTCATTTTCAAAAGTCCCGCTGACTTTTTCCAGCGGATTGTCCGCCGGAGAAGTCCAGACGTGTGTGGGCAAGTCACACGCTCGGAAAGTCTGGCAAAGCCCCGCTGGAAGGTCCAGCGGTTTGTCCGCCGGACTAGGTCCGGCGGACATTCCCGCGGGAAAGCCCGAGCGTGTGTACGGGGCATTACCTGTTCCAGGGTCCAGTGGTGCGGGGGAACGGAGCTCTGCTCTCCCCCCGATCCGCTCAGGGGCGCCAGCATTACAACTGCGGGCACACAGCACCGGCACCCACTGCGCATGTGCGAGCGGGACCGCGCACCGTGATTGGCCGCACAGTCATCTGGGACACGTGACAGATCCCAGATGACTGGGGAGCCCTTCCTGCGCCAAGGGGAAGTGATGTCACCAGCCCAGGCACCGAAGGAGGCAGACTACGAGGGACCCCCTAGCAACAGGCATTTAGAGGTATGTAAAAAAAAAAATAAAAATTCCAATTATTTATTTTTTATTTTAGGAATTTTAAGAATTTTTCTTTTTTTTAGGGGGAAACACCACTTTAAGGTTTGACCTCATATTATATGGTTTTGGTAAGTCTGAAGACAAAAATCTGCAGAAAATCTAATAGTGTGTATGGCGTACACTACTATTACTACACTGAAGAATGTTTTCAGTATGTAGGTACATTTCTGCACAGTGCATTCAACCCACTTCATTCTGAAGGAGTTTTTCAGTTTGAACATTCTGCCTTGGGAAACAAGAGCTGTTTGTTCGTCTGTCATTATGACTGAATAAAAACTAAACCTGGTACGCACATCAAGTTTTTTTTTTTTTCGTTCAACCCAGCGGGCTTAATGGAAAAAAAATGGAGAGGTATCTGTACTAACTATGCAATGTTAGGACAGAGATCTTTCCCGCTGTGCTATTGTGTTCTGACAGGGGGATGCCAATCGACTGCTGGTTTTCAAGCATGTTTGTTCAGCAGAAGCCAATCTTGAGATCAGCTTCTGTCGGATGGGCAGCTGTACGCACGGGCTGAGATTTTCCCGGTTTCTAGTGTAGCGGCTGATTTTGGCCAATATTCGGCCCGTGTGTACAGGCCTTTCGGGTACTGAGAGGTCTGGACCTACATTCTCACCACAAGTCAAGTAGACCAAAAGAGACATCAATTTCATCTGTGTTTGGAATATCAGTACAGCAGTCTGATCATAGCAAACAAGTGTGAGAAGTGTCATGGAGATTCATTCTCCTAAGTCCTGTCACTATGTTCAGACCATAAAGAGGAAGTTGGTTAGAATCAGTGCTACTTCCCTAAATAAGAAAACGGAAGATGGTTGAGGATCGAGACAGACCACTACTGTGTGCACCAAGGAGAAACTGTTATCAACTCTAAGTAAGGAAGTTCGGGTTTACTTTGGCTTATAGTTGATAACTGTGCAGCATATTTAGAACATTGACAACAAGCTTACTTAAAGGGAAACGCAGAAGTTCTAGCTGTTGACATATGTTTAAAAAAAAAAGAAAATCACTTGTAGCACCCTCTACCTTAGGTAGGTGCTAAGTGTAAAGCCTCGTATATGCGATCGGACTTTCCAACAACAAAACCGTGGAATTTTGTCTGACGGGCGTTGGCTCAAACTTTTCTTGCATACACACGGTCACACAAACGATACGTAGTGACGTACTACATAGTTTTTCAGCTCCTTAGCGCCACCCTTTGGGCTCCTGCTAATTTCGTGTTAGTTGAAGTTTGGTGAGTGTTGATTTGCGCTTTTCTTTTTGCATTTTTCATTTATCGCTTAAAATTTCGTGCTTTTCAGTTCGTTTCTGAACGGCCGTTCGTCAACCAGACATGTTGCGGAATCGGAGGCGATAACGTGTTCTTTATTATTGGCCTCGGAGTTATTACTTTGACATAATTCTTTTGGTTTGAATAATGGTTTGAGTTGGTAAATTTTCTATATTTTTGGATGCATAGAATGCACTTTTTGGTTATTTTCTATTGGCAGATAGCATGTCTAATTTTTTTTTTTTTTTTTTTTTAAAAAGCATAATACTTGGCTATGTGTTTTACTTCAAATGACAGTTTGGGAGTCGGCAGTTACATTTTAAAAAATACAATGTAAAATTGACAAGGGACACCAACATAGTTGTATCTTTGTTCTTAAAAACTACGGGATAATGGTGTTGTGGTAACTTGCCCAAATAAAAAAAAAAAAAAAAACATAATAATATTATTCTTGATATCACTAGAAAAAAAAAGCCTTTGAAAATTTGTTTGCAAAAACTCCATCAGTATCACTAGCAAAGCAGCTTCATTATTATCCCATTAAAGAAGAAGAGAATTGTGCGCTGCATTTGGAGATTTCATAATTTGCCACGTCACGAGAAATGTTAATTCTTCATTACGAATGCTAGTTTACAGGACCGACCGCTTCTGGCTCGATCTTGCTTCCGAGCATGCGTGTTTGCACTTTGGACTTTTGTCCGATGGACTTGTGTACACACGATCAGGAAAGTCAGACAACACACATTTGTTGGCGGAAAATTTGAGAACATGCTAGCCAACATTTGTTGGCGGAAAGTCCGACAACAAATATCTGATGGAGCATACACGCGGTCGGACTTACCGCCAACAAGCTCACATCCAACATTTCCCATCAGAAAATCCGACCATGTACACAAGGCATAAGGGTTTTTGTGTAAGCTGCCAGCGCAGGAAAATGTAATCAGGCCTATGCTGTGAGCTAGGCCTGTTTGTTTTGATCTGGGGGCAGGGGAGTGGTTTAGTGTAGCAGTAGGTGACTGACATGTACTTCAGCTCTTGGGCGCATCCTCAGTTTCCAGGGAGAATGTTCTGGAAAAGGGGCAGGGCAGAGAGATGGAGTGACATGGGGTGGATGTTAGGAGCTATGACTAATCCCCAACTAGGATTGGGATGGTCCAGGGCTCCTACATATACCATAGCTCCCAACTGTCCCCGATTTCGAGGGGCTGTCCCTGATTTGGAGCAATGTCCCTCATTCCTCCTCATTTGCCCCTCATTTTGGTCTAATCTAGAAAGATGTATATAAAATGCACTTTTTATCTATAAAAAAGTGTTTTCCAGAGATAAACCTTTCATCTGATTTCTAAATTGCTGTATTTGTAAATTCCAAAAGCCAATATAAAGGAATAATAGTGGTAAAAAAAGCACTTGTGGGTTTAACCAATCTTGTTTTTTTGTAAAATCTTCCTTTAAGGGGGTGTGGCCAGGGATGTGTCCTATACCTGCATACTTTTGCAGATAGGTGTCCCTCATTCCCATCTCAAAAAGTTGGGAGGTATGCATTTCCCATGGTCAGCCTGCTGGGGGGGGGAGGAGTTGTCGGCTGGGTGAACTGGATGATGGAGTGTTAGACTGTCGTGTCTGAGGGAACCTGTGGGGGGGGGGGTGTACCTCAGGGGGGGAGCTTGGAAGCTGGGAGGGAGGGAGCCTTTCCTTAAACGGTCATGGAGAGGTGTCCTGGAACAGGAGCTGGAGGAGACAGCTGGTCCGCATGTCCGGAATAAAGTCATTCAGGAGGGATCCAGGGCAGGTGTCAGTGAGTGGAAAGCACAGTGGAGAGATCTGGAAGAGACATGCCAGGGGAGCTGGATGTAGAGCCAGAGGGAGAGACTGTGGAGTGTGTCAAATCGATGCAGCCATGAGGGCGGGCAGGATTAGCAATTCGGACTTGCTGGAATCAGTAGTCCATCACCATTTATTCTTCTCAAGTAAACAGTTGCTGCCATAAAGGGGTACTGCAGGCCCCGGCCTACAAAGGGCCATCAAGTAAAGACACTGGGACTTATTCAGAGTGAGGCCTAGTCATGTTCTGATGGCGTCACAGGATTTCTAAGACTTGGACAGTAAAGTAGTGTGATGGAGGAAGAAGTGTTCTGAGGTAAAAGTCTGTCAAGTGTAGGGTCAGCCATCTTGTTCTTCTGAGAACTGTGACGCAGTTACTATATTCTTCAAAGTACTAATTTCTCCTATGGGCATCCCAAGTCCCTTTTCTCCAACCAAGTTCAATCCCCTAATAAAAACATCAAAAACAAGCAAGAGACTGTTCATTGACTGGAAAGTATGTCTTATGGGGGTCTCGGAGCAGGGTGAAATGTGTGGATGCTGTAACACGTAGCAACCCATCGCTACACACTATTTACAGGAGCGAGGAAGAAACCATTATTATATGTAAAGAAAATGGCAGTTAAGTTAATTTTTAAAGTGGTATTAAACCCAAAAACAAAAATTTTATATATTGCAGCTTACCAATCATTAGATGTGGTGACTGCCCTCGTTTTCTTTTTTTAGGTTTCTTCCCTCTGTTTTTACCCGGTGATCTGGCCAGTGCCACACCTCCTGTATTAGAAAGTGCCCCCACTCTGGATGAATGAGCACAGGGGCACCTTTGGACAGCAGCATTGTCAGTCTAAGTAGAGGGGAGTATTAGATATAGTGTCAGATTTAAAATGGACCAGAAAACTCAGAAATATGTTGGTAAACCATAAAATATAAAATGGTTTAAAATGACGTAATTACTTTACATAGTTCATAGAGCATATATGCTCACTGATGCAATGCCATAAAAACTCTATTTTTTTAGGTAGCTTAGACGATCCACCTAGTCTGACCAAAGCATAGCAATGTCTTTTTTTCACAAAGAAAAACCTGCATACCAATGTCTACTCAGCCCCAACCCCCCACCATGTTTGTGAAATATCAACGGACATTCGCTGTGCCATCAACGGATGGGTCCAATATCGACGAGCTCTGACTCTGGACCTCTCACGCAATTTGCGACGACGTTGCTGCCTCATCAAGAGCAACATCAGGATTTCCTGACATATATTCAATATGGGATCCATTTCCAAAAAAAACACAGAAAGAGAGGCAAATACAACTGCTCTCTCTGCTGCTGCTGCTCACTCTGATCAAAATGGCAGAAATAGTTAATAATAAATGCTTTCTGAGCTTGGGGAGGGTCTATATGATGTTATCTTTACAAACGCTTATAGACGCAAACGCGGTAAAACGCAGCTAAACTCGGCATGAAAACGCGGCAAAACGCAGGTTTCTGCTCTTTATAACATGCGTTCAGCAGAGTATGCATCTGCGTCTCGTGTGCATGGGGCCTAAGCAGAGGGGAGTATTATATGTAGTGTCAGATCTAAATACACCACTGCAGGAGTTGATGATAGGGAGTAGTAAACCATATATTACTTCTAAGTTGGATGGAGGAAGATAGAATATGGTTATTCTTTCCAGAGGTTAAAATCTGAATAGTCTAATGTATCACCATATTTCTCCTTATAATATAGGAGTCTATTTATTGATAGACTGTCCCTAATTGTACTCTAATTAGTCCATGTTGTTTTTTATTTTTTTGGGTAGGGGCTCCTGCAGGGTGTTTGCATATGTCTATATATAATAGGTTTTATACTCTGTACATTTCTGTAATGTGATATGTTTTTTTTATTATTGCCGAAGGTATGTGGATAATGTCTTTTGTTATATAAATTTGTATAAAATTTTAATAACGTTAGAATTTAAAAATGTAAATACCCACTAACAAACTGAAGCCAAACTCCAACTAATACTTTTAAGAAGTTACAACAAACCCTTTGAGCCGGTTCACACTGAGGCAGCACAACTTGAAGCGCGACTGCCTCAGGCGACCGGCATCCGACTTCAGCGACTTCAGCGGCGGCTTGCAAAATGACTTTTCGTATAGAAGTCAATGCAAGTTGCCTGAAGTCGCCCCCAAAGAGGGAGCTAAGTTTCGCTCCTATTAAAATGATTCCATACTACAGAACGGGACGCGACTTGCCAGGCGGCTAAGTCGCCTGACGAGTCGCCCCGGTGTGAACCGGCTCTTTGGGGTAAAGGTTTTACATAAATAAATAAAAGCTGATCATTGTAAGTACCCCTGTCAGTGTTAAATGGTTTGTATCATCTTTGCAACTGATAAATTCTGCTGGAGAGCTTGGTTTTGTTGAAGAAATACAGACTTACTGGCTGAATCACCAGGTGAAAATAGAACGACGAAAGCCTGAAAAAGGAAAAATAAAGCAGAGGTCACATCTAAGAAATTGTAAGATGCAATATAATAAATGTTTGCTTTTGGGCTAAAGTCATATTAAACCTTCTGTTTGTTATTTTAATAAAAAAATACAAAAAAACATGTTTATACTTACCTGCTCTGTGCAATGCTTTTGCACAGAGCAGCCCTGATGCTCTTCTGCTGTGGTCCCCCTGCTGGTGCTCTTTGGGTGCCCCCACGCAAAACCGCATTCCATTGGGGCACCCGTGTGTGCTCCCTCCCAAGCCCTGCTGCTGCAGCCATTGACACAGACAGCAGGACTCGGCCCCGCCCCCACTCCTGTGTCACAGCATTTGATTGACAGCATTAGGAGCCCATGGCTGCTTCTGCTATCAATCTGCCCAATGAGGAAGAAAACAGCGGTGGGAGCCGCTGCTCTTGTGCACATTGCTGGATCGGAATGTGCTCTGGTATGAAAAAAAGGGGCGGGGTAAGTTGCAGAGAATGCATTAAGGTGAAAAACAGTCTTTGGAAGCACTTTAATACCACTTTAAAAACTAGTATATCTCAGAAATATACTTTTGTGTCCTGTATGAAAATCAAAGCTTTAACATTCTGCCATGCTAAGCCTACTGCCTTTATTGGTAATGTAGCACCCGATGTTTAGGCAGGGTTGCTCTTAAATTTGCCTGCCAGGTGTAGTTACCTTGGCTCCTTGTTAGGGATCAATGGAGTTCACCCTAACTCTGGAATTGCTGCACTTCTCTCTTCTGCTGCTAGGTGGCCGGGTACCTGGTGACATTAGGTAAGACAAGGGTAAAGCAAAGACAGATTAGGAGTATATGGGGTACCTCAGTCAATGGGCAGGGGGTTTCTTAAATCCCTTGGCCTGCTGGGAGAACCTATATATTTGGGTGGAGTCAGATGATCGGGGTTCTGTGCCACCTGGACAGCTGTCAGGGTGGACGTGTAGTAGTACTGCCCAGGCTGCTAGGCCAGAGATGGGGCCTATCCTGGGCACATCTGGCTGCTAGGCTGTCTGAGGGCCTATCCAGAAGCAGGAGAGCAGTGCAGGGTTGGGACTGTGGCTTGCAAGCCAACCAGAAGTGACGGTTCTGCCGGCCAGAGAACCTGGCGTGGTCGAAGGTAGAGGGGAAGCTGTCGCCACTAAGGGACCAGCCACCTTTTTACCAGAGACAACAGTGAGTAGCTGAAGCAAGTACCGGAGCAGTTCTCACCACCCGAGGACGGTGAAGAATTGGGACCCAGCCAGCAGAGGTGACACTTGCAGAGCAGCCTTGTCTGTCAAGCCTGGGACCAAGCAGGCCAGTGGAGTGAAGCTTGAGAAGTATCAGGAGTGCTCCAGTGCAGTGCTGTCTGATCTGCAGCTTTACCTGAGTCTGATCCTGTATCTGCTGTTGTTATCTGATCCTGCTATGTTTGACTACTGCTGCCTTCTCCTTTCCTGACCCGGCCTGCCTTGACCCTGCTATTTCTGAACCTAATGAGTTTCTGTTGCCAAACCTCTGCCTGCCTACTGACCACTCTCTGCCTGCTGTTACTACCTGATTACCTGTGTTTGACCCGGCTTGTCTCACCTGCTTCAGTCTAGTCCTGATCCAGTCTCTGCCTAGATCCAGGGATCGCTGACCTACACCTGTTACCACTGCTGCTACTGCCTCTCCAGTCCAGTTCGTCAGGTGGATCCTCTCTACTCATCTGTATCAGCTACCACGGATCATACAGGCACTCCTACCTCGCTGCGCTCTTGTACCACTGTTGCAACCCCAGTGGTTCTCGAGCCAGGGCTGTAAGAGAGGTCTCCTTCTACAGTTGGGCTCTGATACCAGATACGTTACAGTATCAGACAGCACTGCACTGGAGCAGCTGCTGTCCTTTTAAAGGGGAACTGGCACCAAGTTGAGTTAGCGCGCGCGCACACGCACCTGTTGCGCATTCCTGCGCGCGCGTGCCTGTCGTGTGTCACTGCGCGCGTTCATGCGCCGCTGCCCAGTGCGGCCCGTTCTCATGGGAACATGTGTGCGCACGCGCGCACGTCTGTGTGCCTGTCCTGCCACAGGGTATCCCTGACAGGGGGTGACGCTTGAGGGAGATACTTAAGTGGAGATTGGAAGATCTCAAGGGATTCAGTGGCAGTGAATCAGCAAGTCTAGTGAGAGGCTGGGAGCTCAGTGGGTTGAGAACCTACAAGAAGTGATTGTAGAGAAATAAAAGGAGTTTGTTACTTGTGTTAGGACTGTTGCCATAGGAGACAGCATTCCTACACTTGCAGATGTGGCGTCTTGCAGGAGGCCTTTCCCTGCATGGCTGCCTACATGTAGAAGTCTCGGAGTCTGCTAATTAACATTGCAACTACCTAAGGGTGTCCTGGCCCTAACCCTCTCTCCCAAAGTTCTGTTCAAGAGAAATAAAATCTCTTTGCATTCAATAAGCGTCTGGCGCCCATGAATCTATCTCGCATTATACCTACTATGCCTACAACCCACTCTATACAGAAGGATTTCAGCAGCTCTTGGCTCTGGAGGTTCTCCTTAGACTAAAGGAGGCCTGGGATCTTGCTACAGTAATATCTGGTAAATTACTTGATAAGCTATCATCCTTTACATCCATTTTGTGCTTAGCAGCATTTGGAGTGGACATTCTTTGATGAGATATCCTTGGCGATATGGAAAGCCCCAGACACCAAAGTACTAGAGCCTGTGAAAAGCCAAACTGGCTCTCAGACACCAGACTGATGAAGCTGGGTAATTCTCAGCAGACAGAGCTCAGCATGGTCGCTCAGTCTGAGACATCTGCCACGTTTGAAGGAATGAAAGCAGTGCGCAGGCCCAGTCTGGTTTCGGAGAGACTCGCAGCACACATGGTATCTGTTTCCAATGCTCATCATGACAGGGCGAGATGAAAGTTCTGCGTTTTTAGCATTTTCAAAGGCCCATCAGACATGTTTGTGGTACAAACAATATGTGCCACATAAACAATTCCACGCCTGTCCTCTTCTTACCCTACACACTCATAAGGGGAGGCAGATAACCCTTTCACTGCTATTCTGGCTCTGCTGGAAACAGTTGAATGTAAACAACTGCAATATCCCCATTGTCTTTGCATACTAGCAAGACTGCATTTTCACCTGGGGTTCCAGTGCACAGCAGGACCAATGTGTTCTCTTTTATGCCAAAGTCATTCTTACTAATGGCTGCCCAGCAGCAGTAAGGAGCAGCAACTGTTGATACTTTTAATTCCATTGGACTGAAACAGTTGGAGTGAAAAAACATCTATGCGGAAATTTCGCTGATTAACCACTTCAGCCCCGGACCAATTGGCAGCCAAAGGACCAGGCCCCTTTTTGCGATTCAGCACTGCGTCGCTTTAACTGACAATTGCGCGGTCGTGCGATGTGGCTTCCAAACAAAATTGGCGTCCTTTTTTTCCCACAAATAGAGCTTTCTTTTGGTGGTATTTTATTTTTTGTGCTATAAACAAAAATAGAGCGACAATTTTGAAAAAAATGCTATATTTTTTGCTTTTTGCTATAATAAATATCCCCAAAAAATATATAAAAAAATATATACAAGTATTTTTTTCCTCAGTTTAGGGCGATACGTATTCTTCTACATATTTTTGGTAAAAAAAAAAATCGCAATTAGCGATTATTGATTGGTTTGCGCAAAAGTTATAGCGTTTACAAAATAGGGGATAGTTTTATAGCATTTTTATTAATATTTTTTTTTTTACTAGTAATGGCGGCGATCAGTGATTTTTATTGTGACTGCGACATTATGGCGGACACATCGGACATTTTTGACACATTTTTGGGACCATTGTCATTTATACAGCAATCAATGCTATTTAAATGCATTGATTCCTGTATAAATGACACTGGCAGTGAAAGAGTTAATCACTAGGGGGAGGGGATGGGTTATGGGCTGTGACGTGTGTGTTTTTTTTTAATATTGTTTACACAGACCTCTCCCCGTTCTTCAGCTCTGTGACCCGATCGCGGGACACCAGCGGCGATCGGGTACACGACCCACGGCTAGACAATTAAAGGGCCACGTACCTGTACGTGGTTTTGCCTAGCCGTGCCATTCTGCTGACGTATATGTGCAGGAGGTGGTCGGTAAGCGGTTAATTGTTGAGGTTTAACCACTTCAGCCCCTGAAGAATTTGCCCCCTTAACCGCTTGCCAACCAGCCGCCGCAGTTTTACTGCGGCAGAATGGCACGGCTGGGCGAAACAACGTTATGTTGTACGTCGCTTCGCCTCCTGGCCACTAGGGGCGCGGCGCCCGCAGCATGTGCCTGACGCTGATGCGAGTGCACGGGGGGGCGTGATGACCGCCGGGCTCCCGCGATCGCTCGTGACACACAGATCTCGGTTCTTTCAGGGGAGAGAAGACAGATTGTGTGTTCATACTAAGTATGAACACCGATCTCTGTCCCCTCCTAGTCAGTACCACTCCCCCCACAGTTAGAACACACTCTAGGGAACACAATTAACCCCTTGATTGCCCCCTAGTGTTAACCCTTTCCCTACCAGTGACATTTACACAGTAATCGGTGCATTTTTATAGCACTGATCACTGTATAATTGTCAATGGTTTCAAAAATCTGTCAAAAGTGTCCATAATCTCGCAGATAAAAATCGCAGATCGCCGCCATTACTAGTAAAAAAATTAAAATAAATCTATCCTCTATTTTGTAGACGCTATAACTTTTGCCCAAACCAATCAATATATGCTTATTGTTATTTTTTTTATTTAAAAAAAATATGTAGAAGAATACAACTGAGGAAAAAAATATTTTTTTTATGATAAAAAATGGGGGATATTTATTATAGCAAAAAGTAAAAGATATTGTGTTTTTTTTTCAAAATTGTCGCTTTTCTTTTGTTTATATAGCAAAAAAAAAAAAAAAAAAAACGCAGAGGCGATCAAATACCACCAAAAAAAAAAACCCTGTATTTGTGGGGAAAAAAAGGACGCCAATTTTGTTTGGGTAAAGCGTTGCACGACCGCGCAATTGTCAGTTAAAGCGACCCAGTGCCGAATCGCAAAATATGGCCTGGTCATTAAGCAGCCAATTTTTGTGATATGGCACTGCATCATTTTAACTGACTATTGCGCAGTCGTGCGACGCTTTACCCAAACAAAATTAACGTCCTTTATTTTCCACAAATGGAGCTTTTTTTTTTGGTGGTATTTTGATCACTTCTGCGGTTTTACATTTTTGCGCTATAAACAAACGAAGAGCGACAATTTTGAGAACATTTTTTTTTTACTTTTTGCTAGAATACATATCTAAAAAAATGATGTATTAAAAAAAAAAAAACACATTTATTCATCAGTTTAAGCCGATATATATTCTTCTACATATTTTTAGTAAAAAAAAATACACGCAATAGGCGTATTGGTTTGTGCAAAACGTATCACGCCTACAAATTATGGGATTGATTTAGGGACTTTTATTTTATTTTTTTCACTAGTAATGGCAGCGATTTGCGATTCTTAGCGCCTCTGCGTCATTGTGGTGGACAAATCTGACCCCATATGACACTTTTGTGGGACCAGTGACATTATTACATTGATCAGTGCTATAAAAATACGCTGATCAATGTAAAAATTACACTGGCAGGGTAGGGGTTAACACGAGGGGGGCGATCAAGGGGTTAAGTGTGTTCCCTAGGTGCGTTCTAACTGTAGGGGAATGGGCTGCCAGGAACATGACAGAGATCACTGTACCCGATGACTGGGAACAGAAGATCTCCGACACATCCCCTGTCAGAACGGGGATCCTCCTTGTTTACGCTGGCAGATCCCCATCCTGCCTCTGTATTAGGCGATCGCTGGCAGACATCGAGTACGTCCGACTTGTGGGCACGCTCCCACAAAGTGCAGCGAGAGCGGGCCGCCAGTAGCGCCCGCCTGCAACTGCGCCAGCTGCCGTACAGGTACAGTGAATCACGCAGCGCTGCCAACCTGCCCTGGTATATCTTTATGAGCTGGTCGGCAAGTGGTTAATGTAGTCAAAACAGTACAATTTATGAATCACAGCTAATCATGTAGAGCCTTGGGCCAGACTATTCAGCTGACCAGTTCTGGGCCAAAAAGTCACTGCTGGTTTCTAAAATGCAACGTGTGCTACACTCCCTGTTTGTTATTACGTTTTAATGACTTCCAGTGTTGTATGTGTACTCTACAATATGTCACTACTCAATATTTATTTGTGTACTGGGTTGTAAGCAGCTTTGCTCAGGGGTCCCTTAAGAGGTCCCAAGGGTACACTAAGTAAACATGCTTGTTTATCTGTACTTGCTCAGATATCTACATTCTACGGGGTATTGTTCACCGACTGGCAGCACAAACGAAAACATATACTATGGATAGACTTGGCAATGACAGCTTTGTGTATGGATATTATGGCAAGAAGGAAATTATCTCGAGTACCCATAATAGCATGAAACAATGAAAGGAGCAAAGTGCATTGTCCATAGCAGCTAATTAAAAGCCATCTTGTTTCAACTTTGGTAAACTAATTCTGATTGGTTGCTTTGCATATTTGCATCATACAATTGGTTGCTGTATATGCTTGGGAGCAGAGATCGGTGTCACTAGTTTCTAGGCAGAACGGGGAGATGCTGTTTACTTCCGCATTTCCCCGTTCAGCCTTCCCGTGAGACGATTGCGGGTATCCCCGCGGCGATCGAGTACGCGAGACCCGCGGCCGGACTCACAGGGGTCGGCGGCGTGCATGCGATGGGACATACCTGTACGTCCTTTTGCCTGTCCGTGCCATTCTGCCGACGTACATCGTCGTGCGCCGGTTGGGAAGTGGTTAAACACTGAGAGAAACATTGAACACTTGAATGAAAGCCATTCAAAGATAAAATAAAAACCCCACAAAGACAGTGGACTTAAGCAAACACAAAAATCCAGCCTTTGGAGTCAACAATTCTGACCGCTGTTACATCAGCAGTTGCAACACATTGGCCTAAAAGAGCAAATGCAACTGACAAGTGAAATAATAAGTGATCCATTAATTCTATCTAGGAAACATGGCAACTGTGGTAAACTCAAGGTCCAATCTGAGTTTTATGTAATTCACTGCAGCCTGAGTTCCACATAGTTGCAGGCAGGTATTGAGGGAGGAAAGCCATGACCATAGACTCCATTTATAAAGCTTTAGCACAGAGATAATGATCTCTAATCTCACTGATAAGTCTCATTTCATTGATATCAACATATGAGATATGACAATTACAGAGTGGGATACATGTTTAACCCATATTATGTGCATCATATCGTTTGTAGCACTATGACTGGCCATAGACAAAGCTAATTTCTTTCCTAAAATCACAAATCCACCATCAACACAGACGGTGCTTACAGAGGAATCCCTCCCACAGAGTTATTGTGTTCTCCCAGGGAGGGGGCTGTCCACTTGGGAGAACACAGTGATTATTGCTAGAGGCTAAAACAGTTGCTAGCGATAATCGCATGTAAAATATGTCAGGCTTGTTGTTCCCAAGTTGATAGATCAACTTGGGTACACTCAGCCGACCCCTACATGGTTTGAACCATCTATGGCCGGCTTATGATACTAGGGACTGTACCAGCCCTTTTATTTAGGAAGCTTCAAGATTGGGTTAATAAAACATTTTATTTTATCGAATTTGTGGTATCTAAGAAATAATTAGACTCATGCAGGTTGGCATGTGAATTGCCATCATCCCTATATATATATATATATATATATATATATATATATATATATATATATATATATATAAATATAATGTAAGTACCACTAGAATGGGATTTTTAAGACAATTAAGATTTTGTATATATTAATAAAGAAAATTAAAATTTTATTAGTACAATTTTGAGGAAAACTTTTTTTTTCCCCCCAAAAGTAGAACCCAGGCAAAGAGACACACATGTACATGTATCATAATACAGATAATATCACAAGTGGCATCACCCCACTACACATAAAATACCATCCACAGAGTACATGTACACAGGGGGGTTTATTGTGGGGGTTTATTGTGTTAAAATTGTTCTAATAAAATTTAATTTTTTTAATTAATATATACACAATCTCCATTTTTCACAATTGCCTTTAAAATCCCATTCTAGAGGTATTTACATTTTTTATGACAAGTGGTATCTTTAAAATCCCATGGGAATTCTTTATGGTTATTGTATGTATAAGCAAAAGGAAAGTTATGTGCAGCTGGTGAGGCTGCCATTAAAGTGTAAGTAAAGTCCCATTTTGGACTTTCATCTACAGGTAAGCCTATAATGAGGCTTACCTGTAGGTAAAAAAAATATCTCCTAAACCTTTACGGTTTAGGAGATATTCCCCGTGCAATACGCCGCTGACTGCAGCGGCGCATGCGCACGGGAGATTCTCGGCTGAAAGGCCGGCAGAATACAAACCCTGCCGGGACGAAGTCTCCCGTGCGCATGCGCGGGAGTGACGACATCGCGGCTCCAGCCACTCACAGCGCTGGAGTCGCGATACCCGGAAGACACGCCGAGGCAACATGTCAGCGACCTCGGCGTGGACCAGGTGAGTTACCGACGCCTCGTTCTAAGGTAAGTATTTCATAATGAGCTAGTATGCGGTGCATACTAGCTCATTATGCCTTTTCCCTTACAGGTGTCTAAAAAAAAAAAAAAACATGTCAGCGGGTTTACTACCGCTTTAACACGAGTCTGTTGCTTTGTTCTATATAAGGGGTCTCCAAACAGGGGGCCAGTTTTCTGTCCTTCAGACTTTAGGGGGGCCAGACTGTGGCCAGTGGGGAAAGAAAATGTCCCAGCACCGGTCAGAGTACATAATGCCTCAGGCTTGGTGGTCAGTGGGAGTAAAACAATGACATAATGCCTATGGGTGATAGTAGGAGGAATAGCGCCTCTTTATTGGTGTAAATTGGAGAAATAATCTCCATCATTGGTAACAGGGGAGGAATAATGCCCATAACATACATTATTGGGAACCTGACCAACTTATTGCATTCCCATTAGCTTTCACGCTTATGATACTACCGTATATACTCGAGTATAAGCCAAATTTTTCAGCACATTTTTTTGTGCTGAAAATGCCCCCCTCTCGGCTTATACTCGAATTACATTTTCCAAACCGAATTTGAGGCCCTGTATCTCGGGACCACTTAGTGCTAGGAACCCCACATTTGGTGTGCAAACCCAGTGGAACTAGCACTACAACATATGGGGCTCCTAGCACCAAGTGAACCCCGAGATACGGGGCCCCAAAGTCGGTTCGCAAAATGTAATTCTCTGCTGCAGAAAAGTGCTTGACATTTTCCGAACCGACTTTGGGGCCCTGTTTCTCTGGGCCACTTAGTGCTTTGGATATGTTGTAGTGCTAGTTCCACTGGGTTTGTACACCAAATTTGGGGTTCCAAGCACTAAGTGGCCCTGAGATACGAGGCCCCAAAATCAGTCAACTGTGTCCATCTACAGCAATGTAATTTCTGGACCCTTTGGGTCCAGAAACCCCAAATTTTGGCTGCAGCTTGGGGGCATCTAGGAACCCTTAACTACCGAGTTTAAAGTTCGGGGGACCTATGGCTGCAAATGGGCACAGTGAGGCTGCAAATGGGCATTGTTGACCCTCTTTTCCACTTACAGTAGCTGCGCATTTCTCACCCTAGGCTTATACTCGAGTCAATACGTTTCCCCAGTTTTTTGTGGTAAAATTAGGTGCCTCGGCTTATATTCGGGTCGGCTTATACTCGAGTATATACGGTAAGTAGTTTCCCTGTTCTCTACTACTTTTGTACTGTGGTACAGTCTGCTACCCTGCAGAGCTAGGAAACATGGACAACTAGGACAAATCCAGATGTTTGGTGAAAAATTTAAGTAGTTGAGCAGCAAGATGTATGAATATTACTGTGCCTCATTGAAGAATGATGTAGGTCCAAAGCTCTTTTGATCCTACTTCTCCTGTAGGTCACTTCATTCTGCACTCCTATGACTCGTATTCAGCTAAAGTCCGCTGTCACTCAACCAGTCCAGAGTCTGGAAGGATCCCTATTTTAATGTTGGGATCCACCCAGATGTCTGACCAGCTGCTGGCTCAACATCTCAGCATGCCACTGAGAGCCTGAGCCAGCCGCTTTTGCCTCCTCCACAGCCCAGCACTCCTGTGAGCGCTGGAGGGGCAGAGCAGAGAGCCGGTGACTGAAAGTCTCCAGCTCTCTGCTTACTGAAGACCAGGAACTGAGCAATCGGCGGTCTTTTCTCAGTTCTCGTGTAAAGGTGGCAGGGGACAGATGCAGCGCCCAATCGATGCTGCATCCACCTAGGTTAGTATGGATGTTAATTTTTTTTCAAAACCTGCACTTCTCTTTTAACCACTTCAGCCCCGGACCATTTGGCAGCCAAAGGACCAGAGGTCTTTTTTCAATTTCGCACTGCACTACTTTAACTGGTAATTGCGCGGTCATGCAATTTTGTAACCAAACGAAATTTGCGTCCTTTTCTTCCCACAAATAGAGCTTTCTTTTGATGGTATTTGATTGCCTCTGTGATTTTTATTTTTTGAGATATAAACGGAAAAAGAGCGAAAAATTTTGAAAAAAAAAAGAGATTTTCTACTTTTTGTTATAAAAAAAATCTAATAAACTCAATTTTAGTCAAACATTTGGGCCAAAATGTATTCAGCCACATGTCTTTAGTAAAAAAAATGCCAATAAGCGTATATTTATTGGTTTGCGCAAAAGTTATAGCGTCTACAAACTAGAGTACATTTTCTGGAATTTACACCGCTTTTAATTTATGACTGCCTATTTCATTTCTTGAGGTGCTAAAATGGCAGAGAAGTACAAAACCCCCCCAAATGACCCCATTTTGGAAAGTAGACACCCCAAGCTATTTGCTGAGAGGCATGTTGAGCCCATTGAATATTTTTTTTTTTAGTCCCAAGTGATTGAATAAAGACAAAAATAAAAAAGATTTTTTTTTTTTTTCAAAAAGTTGTCACTAAATGATATATTGCTCACACATGCCATAGTTATATGTGGAATTGCACCCCAAAATACATTTTGCTGCTTCTCCTGAGTATGGGGATACCACATGTGTGGGACTTTTTGGGAGCCTAGCCGCGTACGGGGCCCCGAAACCCAAGCACCGCCTTCAGGATTTCTAAGGGTGCAAATTTTTGATTTCACTCCTCACTACCTATCACCGTTTCGAAGGCCATAAAATGCCAAAATAGCACAAAACCCCCCCAAATGACCCCATTTTGGAAAGTAGACACCCCAAGCTATTTGTTGAGAGGCATGGTGAGTATTTTACAGCTCTCATTTGTTTTTGAAAATGAAGAAAGTAAAGAAAAAAAAATTTTTTTTTTCTTTTTTCAATTTTCAAAACTTTGTGACAAAAAGCGACATCTGCAAAATACTCACAATACCTCTCAGCAAATAGCTTGGGGTGTCTACTTTCCAAAATGGGGTCATTTTGGGGGGTTTTATGCCATCTGGGCATTCCATGGCCTCCGAAACTGTGATTGGCAGTGAGAAGTGAAATAAAAAAATTACACCCTTAGAAAGCCTGAAGACGGTGCTTGGTTTTTGGGGTTCCGTACGCAGCTAGGCTCCCAAAAAGTCCCACACATGTGGTATCCCCGTACTCAGGAGAAGCAACAGAATGTATTTTGGGGTGTATTTCCACATATGCCCATGACATGTTTGAGCAATATATCATTTAGTGACAACTTTTTGTAAAAAAAAATATATATTTTTTTTTTTTTCATTATTCAATCTCTTGGGACAAAAAAAAAAAAATATTTAATGGGCTCAACATTGCTCTCATCAAATAGCTTGGGGTGTCTACTTTCCAAAATGGGGTCATTTGGGGGGGGGTTTGAACTGTCCTGGCATTTTATGCACAACATTTAGAAGCCTATGTCACACGTCACCCACTCTTCTAACCACTTGTAGACAAAGCCCTTTCTGACACTTTTTGTTTACATGAAAACATATTTTTTTTTTGCAAGAAAATTACGTTGAACCCCCAAACACTATATATAATGTTAAAGCAAAGGCCCTACAGATTAAAATGGTGGGTGTTGCATTTTTTTTTTTCAAACGCATTTTTTGTGGAAAAAATACACTTTTTTTTATTTTAATGCACTAAAACACACTATATTGCTCAAATTTTTGATGAAATAAAAAATATGATCTTAGGCCGAGTACATGGATACCAAACACGACATGCTTTAAAATTGCGCACAAACACGCAGTGGCGACAAACTACATACATTTTTAAAAGCCTTTAAAAGCCTTTACATGATACCGCATTAGATTCACGGAGGAGGTCTACTGCTAAAATTACTGCCCTCGATCTGACCTTCGCGGTGATACCTCACATGCATGGTGCAATTGCTGTTTACATATGACGCCAGACCAACGCTTGTGTACGCCTTTGCGCAAGAGAAGGGGGGGCAGGGGTGCTTTTTTTTTTTTGTTTTGTTTTTTTTTTTATTTATTTAGCTTTTTTATTTTATTTTTAAACTGTTCCTTCCATTTTTTTTCTTTGTTATGATTTTTATTGTTATCTCAGGGAATGTAAATATCCCCTATGATAGCAATAGGCAGTGACAGGTACTCTTTTTTTGAAAAAATTGGGGTCTATTAGACCCTAGATCTTTCCTCTGCCCTCAAAGCATCTGACCACACCAAGATTGGTGTGATAAAATGCTTTCCCAATTTCCCAATGGCGCGGTTTATATCCGGGAGGGGGGGACATTCCCTCCCACTGCTTGTAAAAGCAGTCTAGAGGCTAATTACCCGCTAGAATTGCTTTTACATGAAAGCCGATCACTGGCTGAAAAGAATGATACCAAGATGATACCTAAACCTGCAGGCATCATTCTGGTATAACCATTCAAAGTCCAGCAACATACTGGACATATATTGTAATCTTTTTTTTTTCATGCAGCCTCTTGGCTGAACGAAAAAAAGAGATTGATTGGTGGGTATGCCCACCATTAGAATACCTCCCTTCATCCACCCACTTCTAATGATGGGCATACATGCACCATTTATATATGCCGATGCATGGGGGCATCCTCCCGCAAAAGTTATGCCGTGTACACACGGTCGGAATTTCGACCGTATGTACGTGGCATTAGGAGCCAATCGCTCCTCCCCCCCCCCTGCTGCCCCCATGCTTCGGCATATATGCTCTTTTTTTTAACTGTGGTGGTGAAATCACCTCCTACAGCGTTGGAGTCGCGGCTTTATGTATCGTGGGAGCAAACGCTGTTGCTGTCAAGATAAATAAATCCGCGTTGCAACTGAATGGCGCACCTGAAAACAAAAAAATGCTCAACACTAAAACACAGTAAACAAAATTACATACCTGAAAAGCAAGCATGATAAAACATGATAAAACATAATAAAACATTGCAGAATAGAATGGAGTAAAAAAAGAGCAACAATAGAGAGAGAATAGAGTGAGAGAGAGAACAATAAAACGACAACTATTTTATTTTTTTTTTTTTTTTGAGATTCACAGGTAAAAAAGCTCCTGACTGAAGCGACTGAATCAAAACGCTACCACAAAAAAACTGTTAGCGATCGCAGGGATCAGGCCTGACTCTGCGAACGCTGCAGTTATGTGTGCTTAGTGTTTTGTAAGTGACAGTGATCGATCGATACTGCACTTGGGTGGGCTGGGCTGGGCGGAGGGGGAAAACGCAGGTGCTAGCAGGTATCTGGGCTGATCCCGCTAACAATGCGGTTTTTTTTGGAACCCTAAACTGCTGGGACGCTAGTATAGATCTGATCAGATCAGATATTGATCTGTTCAGATACTGTGCCACTAAGGGAGGTGTATGCTTTGCGCGTGGGTGTTTGCGGTACTGGCACTAACCTGGGGCGACGCAGACCTTATTTGACCCTAAAACCTAATTGATATCACCCGCCGGGCGATCAGGGGGTTAAACCGTTATTGGGTAATAAATGGCGGGTGCCCTGACAGTATAAAAAACAAGCTAACTAACCAGCGTCACCCGTAACAGTAATACAAAAAAAAACTGGTTACCTAGCGACACTAATGCAGCGATCAGAAAAACGATCGCTTAGTGACACTGGCAAAAGGGGGTGAAAGGGTTAACTAGGGGCAATCAGGGGGTTAAACCTTTATTAGGTAATATATGGGGGTACCTGACGCTATATAAAAACCTGACGGGGAACCTAAATAACGAAATAACTAACTGGCTAACCAGCGTCACCAGTGACAGTTATACAGTGATCACTGGTGAAAGGGTTAACTCTAGGGGCAATCAGGGGGTTAAAACCTTTATTTAGGTTGTAATATGGGGGTACCTGACCTATAAACCTATTTATGAACCTATATAAACATGGCGGTTACCTAAAAAAAAAAAAAATGGTTACCTAGCGACACTAATGCAGCGATCAGAAAAACGATCGCTTAGTGACACTGGCAAAAGGGGGTGAAAGGGTTAACTAGGGGCAATCAGGGGGTTAAAACCTTTATTAGGTAATATATGGGGGTACCTGACGCTATATAAAAACCTGACGGGGAACCTAAATAACGAAATAACTAACTGGCTAACCAGCGTCACCAGTGACAGTTATACAGTGATCACTGGTGAAAGGGTTAACTCTAGGGGCAATCAGGGGGTTAAAACCTTTATTTAGGTTGTAATATGGGGGTACCTGACCTATAAACCTATTTATGAACCTATATAAACATGGCGGTTACCTAAAAAAAAAAAATGGTTACCTAGCGACAGCAGTGACACTAATACAGCGATCAGAAAAACGATCGCTTAGTGACACTGGCAAAAGGGGGTGAAAGGGTTACCTGGGGGGCAATCAAGGGGTTAAACCTTTATTAGGGGGGGGTAGGGGGCTACCTTGGACCTAAAACTAACTGCCCTGACAGTTATTACAGTCACACTGACACTAAATGCAGTGATCAGTAAATAAATGATCACTGCAATTAGTGACACTGTGACTGGGGGGGGAGGGGGTGATCAGGGGGTGACAGGGGGGTGGAATATGTGCCTAACTGTACTGGTGTCAGTGTAGTGTTGTGCACTAACCTGTACATGTTCGCCGCTCGGCGTCTCCGGTCACATAGACCGGCGCACCGAGCGTGACATCACTTCCGCCTTCCTGTCTATACAATAGACAGGAAGGGGAAGCTTTTCATTGGCCAGGAGCGATCGCGAGGGGGTGGCCAGAAACCACTGGCCGTCCCCTCGTCCCGGATCGCTCCTGAAGCGATCCCGACCGTCCCCGCCGGCGGAGGGGGGTCCGATCGGACCCCCCAACCGCCGGAAGAATGTCACGTACAGGTACGTGATTCTGCCTGTACGTGCCATTCTGCCGACGTAAATATACAGGGGGCGGTCGGGAAGTGGTTAAATCTTGGTTTCGACTTCCAATACCAAAATTTATATTAGCATTTGAATCGCACTAGTTAGCATAACTTATCATCTCTAACAGAAAAAAAAAACGCCATACAACACTGGTTTAATGAATGCTGTCACTAGTAACATGATAATAACGCAGGGGACATTGTGAAAAAAACATGTGACAGCTCATATATTATCCTTTGCAGATTTCTGTTGGAAAAATACAGTGTAAATTAGGTTTTGGGACTAAAACAAAAACACTTGTGAGAGCCAAGTGGGTACTTTGTTATTTTTTAATTAGTGGAGAGAACAAGCGCTGACCACCACTTGGTGGATGGTTCTGGGAGATAAACACATCCCGGCAGGCAGGGTGAGCTGCGGTCACTCTACCAAACTCATCCAGTCTATGTTTACTCTGATGACGCTTTTCTAAGTGCTTGGCAAACTCAAAACATGTTGGGGAACACAAACGCGCGTCATTAACGTGTTGTTAGCACCTCCTTTGGTTTTTGTAACCTCTGCCATTAACCCTTCTAGTGAACAGACAGGCAAACAAACACAATGGAGTCTACTAGCCCATGGTAGAAATGCAGCCTGGATTTTCGTTTTTTAAGTAGTGAAAGCAGAACCGATAAAGAGGGAACAATAAACACACAAAACTGTTGTATTTTGCAGCAATCCCTACAATATCTCTGCAACAATTTATAAATGATATTGTTGATTTAGTTGTTCCCAAGGGATGAATTACAGACAAGGAGACGTATCAATTAGCTTTAAAAGTAGTGCAGACAATTAAAGGGCAACTTGAAACAACAAGCAAAATCACTCAATGAAAAATCGAAAATCTGAAAAAAAGAAAGAAAATCTGTTAAAAACTAAAAAATAACTAACTATTAAATTATAGGTATTGGAATTCCCTTTCAAATTTGTTTGTTAGTGAACATAACGAATACGAATTTATCCGAAGTTACGAATTATCTGAAATAACGAATGCCGCATCTAACCAAATGGAACGGAACAAATTAATAATAATAAATAACAATAATAATAATAAAACCTTTTTATTATTATTAATTATTTATTATTAATTTGTTCCGTTTGTTTAGATGCGGCATTCGTTATTTCAGATAATTCGTAACTTCGGATAAATTCATACTTGTTAATTTGATAGTTAGTTATTAAATAAACTGATTTTCTTTCTTTTTTCAGATTTTCTAATTTTGGGATTTTCAAATCTTTGAATTCCCGAATTCTGAAAGTCCGAAAATTCGGAATTCCGAAAGACCGAAAACCCAAAATTCGATAATTCGGAAATCCGAAAATTCGAAATCCGGAAATCCGATAATTCGTAAATTCGTAAATCCGGAAATCCGATAATTTGGAAATCCCAAAATTCGTAAATTCGGAAGTTCGTAAATCCGTAAATCCGAAATTCGGAAATTCGGAAATCCGAAAATTCGAAATTCGGAAATCCGAAAATTCGAAATTCGGAAATCCAAAAGATAGAATGTGAAAATTCCCGAAATTTACGAATTCTGAATTTCCGAAAAAAGCAAAAAAACTAATGAAACGAAAACGAAAATGAACAAATTTTTTGTCAGTGCACATGTCTATTTTGCAGCAATCCCTACAATATCTCTGCAACAATTTATAAATGATATTGTTGATTTAGTTGTTCCCAAGGGATGAATTACAGACAAGGAGACGTATCAATTAGCTTTAAAAGTAGTGGAGACAATTAAAGGGCAACTTGAAACAACAAGCAAAATCACTCAATGAACTGTTAATGCTTTCCAGTAAATACTGCATGTATGAAAGTATCTGAAAGTCTGCAAATTGGCCTTGAATCCCTGTTTAACCACGTCAGCCCCGGAAGGATTTACCCCCTTCCTCACCAGAGCACTTTTAGCGATACGGCACTGCGTCATTTTAACTGACAATTTTGCGGTCGTGCGACGTTGTATCCAAACAAAATTTACGTCCTTGTTTCCCCACAAATAGAGCTTTAATTTGGTGGTAATTGATCACCTCTGCGTTTTTTAGTTTTTGCAGTATAAACAAAAAAAGAGCGAAAATTTTGAAAAAAAAGCAATATTTTTTACTTTTTGCTATAATAAATATCCCCAAAAAATCTATTAAAAAATTTATTTTTTCCTCAGTTTAGACAATATGATATGTATTCTTCTACATATGTTTGTACATACATATGTCCCCAAAAAATCTATTAAAAAATGTATTTTTTCCTCAGTTTAGACAATATGTATTGACAATATGATATGTATTCTTCTACATATGTTTGGCAAAAAAAAAAAAATCGCAATAAGCGTATATTGATTGGTTTGTGCAAAAGTTATAGCGTCTATAAAATAGGGGATAGATTTATAGCATTTTTATTATTTTTTTTTTATTATTAATAATGGCAGCGATCTGCGATTTTTATCCTGACTGCGACATTATGGTGGACACATCGGACACTTTTTTCTTCTACATATGTTTGATAAAAATAAAAAAAATCGCAATAAGCGTATATTGATTGGTTTGTGCAAAAGTTATAGCATATGTAAAATAGGGGATAGATTTATAGCATTTTTATTATTTTTTTTTTATTAATAATGGCAGCGATCTGCAATTTTTATCGTGACTGCGACATTATAGCGGACACATCGGACACTTTTTTCTTCTACATATGTTTGGTAAAAAAAAAAAATCGCAATAAGCGTATATTGATTGGTTTGCGCAAAAGTTATAGCATATTTAAAATAGGGGATAGATTTATAGCATTTTTATTATTATTTTTTTTTATTGGTAATGGTGGCGATCTGCAATTTTTATCGTGACTGCGACATTATGGCGGACACATTGGACACTTTTTTGACACTATTTTGGGACCATTGTCACTTTTCAGTACTATAAAAATGCATTGATTACTGTATAAATGACGCTGGCAGGGAAGGGGTTAAAAACTAGGGGGCGATCAAGGGGATACGTGTGTCCTAGGGAGTGATTCTAACTGTGGGCTACCTAGGAATGGACAGCGATCACTGCTCCCGATGACAGGGAGAAGTAGAGCTCAGTCATGACACTAGGCAAAAACAGGGAAATGTAAATACCGCCGCTCCGTGACACAATCGTGGGACACCGGCAGAAATTGAGTCCGAGGGTCCCATGGTCACGGTCACAGAACACGCAGCGGGCGTGTATGTGCCTGGCTGGCGGCATGCGCGCACCCACAATGACCCTTCTTAAAGGGGATGCACTTGTATGCCCATTTGCGCAGCCGTGCCATTGTGCCAACGTTTTCATCATGCACTGGTCAGCAAGCGGATAAGGAATCCCGTGATTAGATTCTCATACTCCTCCTAGCTAAGACTCCTCCTCTTCTTGTATGATCCTGTACTGTGCAACCTCCCTCTCATGATATCATTGGTGAGTGAGGCTACAGTGGGCACAGGCAGAGGGCATTTCAGAGGGTTTACATTCAGGGCAAGTCAGAAGATGAAGTTCACAACCATTACAGGTATTTATTTTGCAGGGTATTTAAAGTGGAGCTCTATCCAAAGGGGGAAGCTCTACTTGTCTGCCTCCTCCCCCCTCCGCTGCTACATTTTGAACCTTTTGGGGGGGGGGGGAGCGAGCACCTGGTTTTGACAGGTACCTGCTCCCACTTCCGGCTGAGTTTGGCACCCTGCAGCTGGCCCATTCACAGAGCGCAGCAGCGAATGGGCACTGAAGCTGCAAGGCTTCCCTGACGGTTTTCCTTAGCTGAGATGGCGGCGGCAGCACCCGATAGCCAATTGAAAAATCGGCTCGGGTGAGGACACCGCTGGGTTCCTGGACAGGCAAGTGTCCTACTATTAAGGCTCCATGCACACTAAAGCTGATAAACGGCTGTTTTTGGGAGTTTGGGCATTTTTTTTTAACAGACCATAGCCCATATGCACCCATAGACGTTTTTGGACAGTGGAGTGGAGTGGAGTGGAGCAGTGGAGTTTATGGGCTGTTTGAACGCCCTAAAATTATGTACAGGAGCTGTTTTTTGGACCACAAAAAACGCTTAAAAATGTTAAATGCTGATAAACGTCGATAAACGCTCAAAAACGTGGCTCGCCAGTGTTTAATCCATTGAAAAAAAAAATTATTTTCTTGAGGAAAAAAAACGCTAAAAAAACGCTAATGTGGAAAAATGCTAATAAACCCTATTGCAAAAACGTTAAAAATCCTTGAAAGACTCACTGCAAAGCTACTAGTGTTTTTATAACGTTATTTTTTAACGTCCAGTGTGCATGGAGCCTAAGGCCCCTTTCACACGGTCGGACCGTTCTGGACGGGCGCTCCATGTTAGTCTATGGAGCGTCGGATGTCAGCGGAGACATGTCCGCTGACATCTGACCCGGTCCGATCCGCCAAAAGCAGACGTATGGCTCTATGTCCAGATCCGTCGGGTGAGATCGGATCGGGTGAGATCTGATGAAAATGGACACACTGTCCGTTTTCATCCGATCTCTCCATAGAGACCAGCGGCGCTCGCAAGCCCCTCCCCGCTCAGTGAGCAGAGAGGGACTTGTCATCCGCCGGCTCAGCGGAGATCAACGGAGAGATCTCCCGCTGAGCCGGCGGACAGAGGCGGGCTCCGTGGAAGCGGAGTCCGCCTCGTGTGAAAGGGGCCTAAAAGTCAGCAGCTACAGTATTTGTAGCTGCTGACTTAATTTTTTCTGAAGAAGCCTGGAGCTCCTCTTTGAGAGCACACAATGATTGTAATGTTGGAAAAGAAGACATTCTGCAAGTTTTGGGAAAATGACTTGACTATTGTTCCTTTCTTGTTTTACACAGATATATGTTTATTTTATTTTTTTTAAATGTTTTTTTTTTTCTGGGCAGAGTTCTATTTGGTTAAGGGCCTGTATTACTGTCTGTGACCCCCATCTGTGACCCTGTCAGAGTGGTCTCAAGCATCTCTTACTGTTTCCAACACGTGTTTCTTTGAAGCGGGCGTTGAAATTACTAATACTCCATAACAAGACTGGGGAATGATCAAGTCTATAGACACGCTGGGGGTGATTTACTAAAGGCAAACAGACTGTTGTCTTTGCAAGGGAATTATCACTTTGCTATAGAATTATTACTTTGTAAATGTCCCTTTGCTAAGTGAAAGTGGTGAAAATTAATTTTGCAAAGAATATCCAATCACCTGCAAAAAAAAAAAAAAAAAATTTTTTTTTTTCATGCACATGATTGGATGATGAAGTCAACAGAGCTTAAACATATTTGAATACTCAATTAAAGCGTTACTAAACCCAGGAGCATGCATTCACTATATCTGGTCTCCCACAGTACACAGAACATGGAAATGCAATCGTTTTAGTAAATATAAACTGCTAAATACATTTTCTCATTCTTGTAGGAGGAGTTGTCATTCTACTCTGACTGTCCTATGGGGCTGCATGACCCCTGACCCTCTGTCTGGACGGTGCTGATTGGTCCTGTACTGATCTAAAGCACCCTCCCAAGAAAAAGAAAAAAACTCTATAGTAATACACACCAAACTGAGCATGTGCAGAGTGCCCCCAAGGATCTGTACTATCAGGAGATGGAATGGGGACCGTGGACGAAGGGGAGGATCAGAGAAGAAATGATCAAGCAGCCTTTTTACACTTTAGGTTCCACAGTGACTATAACAAGCATGCTTTATTGCATATACAGACTGATTTTACTGTTGTAGGTTTAATAACACTTTATTGCTTTCCAGTAAATACTGCATATATGCTTTAATCTGATTCCACAAATTGGCCTTGAATCCCTTTTTAACCGCTTGCTGACCAGCCCAGGTCATTATACTGCGGCAGGTCGGCGCGATCCTGTGAACTGAAATAACAAGACTTTCAAAGCTAAACTGGACAGTAGTCTCCTAATACACCATATGACTACCACGCCGTGATATCCATGTTAACGGCTACCATTGTTATGTAGCATATTAGATGAAGTGATCTCACTCGTTATGTCTGGGATGGTGTATTATTAGATTTGTTGAGGGATCTAATGAACCCCACACTGTCTCCCAGTCATGGCATTAGTCACTCTGCAGATGACTGAAAACTAGCCACAGTTTAGCAAAAACAGAGACACAAATCCCATCTGTGAGCAGGCCACAGACATCCATACATATCTGTCCGTGACAGCCAAGAGACATGTGGAATTAATCTCTCCCGCATGGAGAGACTCAGACTGTACGGGAAAGAAAGAGTGGGAGGCGTATTTGTATATTGCTAGATAAATTGTTGTATACTAAGAATAACATCATTTTTAGGCTGTTTTAAATCTTTCTGATGTATAGATAGCACAGATTTTCACTGACCGAAGACTAAACTCAAAGATAAAAGCTCTACAATGTAGACTTTGACAACATGATTATAGATTTTCATGCTAAAAGCCTCCACAGTATTCGTTTTTTTTTTACTCTCTATAGCAGTGTTCTCAGGGGCCGGATGTGGCCCCTTTGCTTACTGTTGTCTGGCCCTTGGGGCACTCTTTTATCCAATGACACCAATGATGGGGCACAATTCTTCCCAATGACACCAATGATGGGGCACAATTCTTCCCAATGACACCAATGATGGGGCACAATTCTTCCCAATGACACTAATGATAGGGCACAATTCTTCCCAATGACACTAATGATAGGGCACAATTCTTCCCACGTAAACCAATGATGGGGCACAATTCTTCCCAATTACACCAATGATAGGGCACAATTTCTACCAATAATGCCAATAAAGGGGGCACAATTTTTACCACCCACGCCAATGATGGGGCACAGTTCCTCTCAGTGACACCTACAATGGGGCACAATGACACTAACGATGGGGCACAATTCTTCCCAATGACACCAATGATAGGGCACAATTCTTCCCAATTAAACCAATGATGGGGCACAATTTCTACCAATAATGCCAATGATGGGGCACAATTCTTCCCAATGACACCAATGATGGGGCACAATTCTTCCCAATGACACCAATGATAGGGCACAATTCTTCCCAATGACACCAATTATAGGGCACAATTCTTCCCAATTAAACCAATGATGGGGCACAATTCTTCCCAATTAAACCAATGATGGTGCGCAATTCTTCCCAATTAAACCAATGATGGGGCACAATTTCTACCAATAATGTGAATGATGGGGCACAATTTTTACCACCGACACCAATGGGGCACAGTTCCTCTCAGTGACACCTACAATGGGGCACAATGACACAAATGATGGGGCACAATTCCTCCCAGTTACACCAACAATGGGGCACAATTCCTCACAACGGCACCAACGATGGGGCATTGTTTACTTCCACTGATGCCAGGACATTTTCTACTCTCGATAGCCACAGTCCGGCCCCCCTAAATTCTGCAGGACAGTAAACTGGCCCATTGTTTAAACTTTTTGGAAGCCCCCTGGTCTATAGGATAACAAAAAAAAAAAAAAACCATTGTCCAAGACTATTATCAAGATAGGATAAGTCCTACTACTGCATTTTAAATAATGCAAATGAGTACTGTAGGTGCATTTTACTGTAAGGCCAGGTTTACATGTATGCAATTGCACTTTTGTCAGTTTCTCAGTTCACCTTTTAATGTCCGTTGTAATGCATTGACACGCATTTTGATTATGCGTTGCGGTGCGATGCATTTTTGGTTTGATTTCCTGCAGTGACATCATTGCTGTGGACTATGGAAGGATTTGTTTCCAGGGGCTGGCAATGCATGCAAAGGTATTTGGGGTGCAATATACATGCATTTTTATGCATTGCCCTAACCTTCTATGGGCCTCATAGCGCATGAAAATGTGCAGAAAAACAAACCTACTGAATTTTTCATAGTGCATTGCAGAGATGTGAATGGTGGCATTGGGTAACGTGTTCCTATGATGCATCTGTTTTCTATGCCAATGTGCATTCTAAGATGTAGAGGTGTGAATGAGGACTAATTTCTTGATTTCCTGATCATACAGAGCAGGACACAAGCTTTTTTTTTTTATTCTGTATTTAAGGGTATGTAACAGAATCAGCGGTTACATGTGGACTATGGAATATATTATAGGACTGGGTTAGAAGAGATTAGAATATGGTACCACATCCCAATTATATAAGAAAAAAGGAAGAAAGGGGCAAGCAGGACTTTTTTGGTACCAAGGAAAGCAAACAATTTGAAAAAAAGATATACATTTTATTTAAACAATTCTTTAAAATCGCAGTAAACATTTACAAGACTCATGTATTATTTCTTAGAGCATATACAACCACTTCTTACTTTACATGTTTTGCTCACAAGAGCTTCTTCAGGAGTTTTTTTTGGGAAGTGTAGCAATTTCTAGAAATTTATATAAAATATGTCCCATTGACATGCGATGTGATCTTATTCATGGCGATTTCAAGCATATTCATTCACAATTGTTGTTTCTTTTATAGTATATAATACTTCATGCGACACTTCTCAAAAAAACTCCTGAAGAAGCTCTTGTGAGTGAAAAACATGTAGAGTAAGAAGTTGCAAGCGACTCAGAATCAAGCTGCTCGCCTGGTCTCCAGATGCGCCAGAACAGACCACATCTCTCCCGTGCTGGAAAAACTGCACTGGCTTCCTATCGCCAAGCGAGTACTATTCAACGCAATGTGCTATATGTATAGGGCACACCAGAAACTGGGCCCAATTTATCTGTCTGAATGGGTCTGTCACTATGTAACGTCAAGACCACTCCGATCGGCTAACTTACTTCTCACAGAACCGACAATCAGCAGACTAAAATTTACTGGTAACAGACGCCTGGTTACAATAGGCAATGAGCTGTGGAACTCCCTTCCAGCATCTCCAAGGTCCGTACCCTCCCTCCTGCTGGGTTTCAGGAAGGGTTTAAAAACCTTCCTCTTTATCCAGGCTTACGGATAATCTGATGAAGAATAGGAATCGTGCAAAAAACATGGATTTTGTATGCCCTTTTTCCTTCCCCATCTGGGGGGTTTAGTCCCCCCCCCCCCCCCGTTTCTTTCTGTTTTACTTTACCTCTTTCATATTGGGCACCCTAGGCTCTGTTTTTTTAATGTTCTATTTGAAATCTCAACTTGATTTTAGGGTCTCTGTGCGCCTAGACGCGCTCTATGGAGCGCATTCGGCGCAATACAAATCCAATATCAAATCAAATCAAGAAGTGGTTGTATATGCTCTAAGAAATAATACGTGATTCTTGTAAATGTTTACTGCGATTTTGAAGAATTGTTTAAAGTGGAAGTAAACCCCCTATCGTTTTCAGCCAAGGAAGCTGCCATCTTTGCCTCTGTTTAATCTTCAACTGCCACAGTGCTGCACATGTGATCCGTTATGACACCAGCTATTGGATGGTTTGACTGTTTGGTTGAGAGCACAGCCAATGTGCAGTTAGCATTCACGGCATGCCTTTTTTTTTTAAACTGTTAAATCGATGGGTTTACTTCCGCTTTAAATACAATTTATATTTTTTCAAATTGTTTGCTTTCCTTGGTACCAAAAAAGTCCCGCTTGCCCCTTTCTTCCTTTTTTCAGGTAGACTATGGAGAATACAGCGGGTAATAGTCTCTAAAAGTCGAAACCATGTAGTATACCAAGTGTCTAAACAGTAACATGTAGTATCTAACAATTCAGGTTCGAGATACCTATAGAAAAAAGCACTGCACTTTGGTGAAAGAAAGACACAGAAGAGCATGACTTGTATGCACATCGTATCACCTACAGGCACGTGTCCAGTATAAGGTAGGGGCAAATGTTGACCCTCTGTAATAGGGGGCACCCTGCTCGGGCTTCAAAACAATCGTACCTTGCGGTCACAGCATCACAGGCTTCTCTTAATCATTACAATTGGGTTGTAATGCAGCTACGCTCAAGTGATTGGATGCTGGCCAAAAAGATAAGCTGCAAGGACATCCCCCTATAAAACGATACTGAGAACAAGAGGCGCTGTCAACTGAGGGAGATCCCTTGCCTTCTGAGGAATCGGATTTGGATGATAATCTGCTCCAAATGAAAGGTACCTGAAAAAGTCAACACATACAAAATTCATATTTGAGCTTTGTGTAGAAAATGGTACCCAACTGGAACACTGGTAGACACATTTCTGTTCTGTCTGTTTTTCATTTTGATTTTAAAGCCTCTTACACACGATCGGATTGTTGGCCAACAAAGCCGTGGACTTTTGTCCGAAGGGTGTTGGGCCAAACTTGTCTTGCATACAAACGGCAAGGAATTGTCGGCCAACAAATACGAACGTAGTGACGTACTGCGTTGTTTTTCAGCTCTTTGGGCTCCTTCTGCTAATTTCGTGTTAGTTAGAAATTTGGTGAGTGTTGATTCGCACTTTTCATTTTGCGCTTTTAAGTTAGTTTCTGAATGGCCATTCGTCAACCAGACATGTTGCGGAATCGGAGAAGATAACGTGTTATTTATTATTGGCCTTGGAGTTATTGCTTTGACGTTATTTTTTTGGTTGAATAATGATTTGATTTGGTATATTTTCTATATTTTTGGATGCATAGAATGCACTTTTTGGTTAAGTTCTATTGGCAGATAGCATGTCTAATTTTATTTGTTTTCTTCATGCGCAATAAAAAATTGTGGAGAATAATACTTGGCTATGTGTTTTACTTCAAATGACAGTTTGGGAGTCGGCAGTTACATTTAAAAAAAAATACAATGTAAAATTAACAAGGGACACCAACATAGTTGTATCTTTTGATCTTTAGGCCCCTTTCACACGGTCGGACCGTTCAGATCCGCCTGTCAGTTTTGACGGCGGATCTGAACGGGCGCTCCATGTTAGTCTATGGAGCGTCGGATGTCAGCGGAGACATCTCCGCTGACATCCGACCCGGTCCGATCCGCCAAAAGCAGACGTATGGCTATACGTCCAGATCCGTAGCTGGCGGATCGGATCGGGTGAGATCTGATGAAAACGGACACACTGTCCGTTTTCATCCGATCTCTCCATAGAGATCAGCGGCGCTCGCAAGCCCCTCCCCGCTCAGTGAGCAGAGAGGGGCTTGTCATCCGCCGGTTCAGCGGAGATCAACGGAGAGATCTCCCGCTGAGCCGGCGGACAGAGGCGGGCTCCGTGCAAGCGGAGCCCGCCTCGTGTGAAAGGGGCCTAAAAACTACAGGATAATGGTGTTGTGGTAACAAAAGCATAATAATATTATTCTTGAGATCACTAGAAAAAAAAAAGCCTTTGAAAATTAGTTTGCAATAACTCCATCAGTATCACCAGCAAAGCAACTTCATTATTATCCCATTAAAGAAGATAATTGTGCGCTGCATTTCAAAATTTCATAATTTGCCACATCACAAATGTTAATTCTCCATTATGAACGCTAGTTTACAAGACCGACCGCTTCTGCCTCGTCCTTGCTTCCGAGCATGCGTGTTTGTACTTTGGACTTTTGTCTGACGGACTTGTGTACACACGCTCGGAAAATCCGACAACAGAGATTTGTCCGCGGAAAATTTTAAAAGCTGCCATCCAACAACAATTTGGAAAATCCGACAACAATTGTACGATGGAATATACACACGGTTGGATTTTCCGCCAACAGCCTGTCATCGCACATTTCCCATCGGAAAATCCGATCGTGTGTACGAGGCTTAAGCTATGGCGAGAGTGAAGCAGAAGAGTGAAGCTCCAAGGAAAGTTAGGTTTTACAGGCAGGGACCCCCAATGGACTCTTCTACAGATACAATGAGCAAGTGGGTTAATCAACAAGCAAAACCCGGATTAGAGGATCAAATCCTTTTAACATTTTATTAACAAAAATATTTCTTGATAGAAACATGAAGGCTGCCATTGCTAAACTCTCTGACAATACGAGCTGCCTGGTTTACTTGATGGCCCTTCTGTTTCAGTACAGAGTATTTACTCCATAAAAAGAACGGATAACATCAGAATTTCATTATCTGCAAACTTGTGTCAAGCCTGCAAGTCTGACAATTGCTTGCAGTTAATAGTGTGGAATCCATCTAAGCCCAGGTCTAAATTGCATGACCTATTGTCAGCAATGGAACTGTTCAAATCGGTGCGGCGCTGACTTTGTGGTGCCGCATCGATTTAAAAAAAAAGTTCCTGCACAAGGTGCAACTTGCATAGACATTTGTTTATGAAGTCGCATAGATGTCAGCCAAGTCGCACCTGAAGTCGCGCTGACCTGCAGCTTTGAAATCACGCGATTGTAAGTGAAGTCGCCCAATTTCAAAGCCGCATTCAGTGTGAACGAGGGCTAAGGCTGGGTTCACACCTATGCGAGTTGGATGCAGCTTTCTAAGCATTCAATTCGCATAGCAGGAGATTGTGGCCGGTTCACAATATGTCCGGGGCAGCTGCGGAGCGCACTGCACAGAAACGCGGTGCGTCTTTGCCTCTGTTTCAGGGCCGAATTCAGGCAAATTTTCTGCCCTGATTTCTCCCTGAAACGGAGAACAGGGACAGAAAGCGTTGCTGTGCGATCCGCAGCCAGTTTAGGTGTGAACCGAGCCTTAAGCTCTAGCACATTTCATGTGGTTGTAACATGGCTATTAGGAAAGGTCTGATTTAGGTAAGCCAAAGATTGTGATTTTCTTTCCTGCAACCACCGTTGGGTTGGGGGAAAAAAAACGCTTGATTCCCTTATCAACATAGTGAGTGTTAATGGGGGAATCCCTCCTATTGTGTTCTCCCGGCAGGGAGCTGTCCCTGTCGGGAGAACACAAAGGTTACTGTTAGCGGCTATAGCTGTGGGCAGTAATCGCATGTTAAAAATCCAACATGCTGGTTGTACCCAAGCCGATTAATGGAGTGACTTAGGTATAATCAGCCTGGCCATAGATAGATCGAATCTTGGCCGGTCCCTGCTGAACCGGCCTAGATTTGATCCATCTATGGCCTGCTTTACTCTTTTTTTTTTCCCTCAGTTTTTTTTCTTTACCAGCCAAAAACGAGTAACTAATAGCGCAAATAAACACACACACAAAAAATTTTTTAAAAAAAAAATGACCATTTAGGAGTAAACGTATCCACAGGAATACAATCAGACTAGAAATGTATTCGCAGAGACAGAGCCCGTGCCATACAGACAAAACCAAAAACATGTCCAATAAGACAAAATCATATTGTACTCAGGGCTGGTGCAAGGATTTTTGACACCCTGGGGCAGTGATGGCAAACCTTGGCACCCCAGATGTTTTGGAACTCTGGCACTCTGCAGTGTATATGATCATCATGGGAAATGTAGTTCCAAAAAATCTGGGGTGCCAAGGTTCGCCATCACTGCCCTAGGCGAAACTCCATTTTGCCCCCCCTGACTCCACCCCCTTTGCACTGCCCATGTATACCCCACCTTTTTAATGAAGCACCCATCAAATGCAGCCTCACCAGCCCCATCAATGCAGCCTCACCAGTGCCCATCAATGCAGCCTCACCAGCGCCCATCAATGCATGTTTGCTTGCTTCCATTCATTCGGGAGTCGTAACACAGACACTATGACCCCTTTCACACCGCAACGCCTATAGCATCGGCAGTAAAAGTTTTACCGTCGGATTTGCGCCGCATTTCGGCCGCTATCGGGGCGCTTTTACCCCCCCCCCCGCTGGCAGCCGAGAAAGGGTTAAAACCCCTGCAAAACGTTGCAATAGCGACGTTTCGCCGGTGGTATTACAGCGCTGCCCCATTGATTTCAATGGGGAGCAGCGCTGGAGGAGCGGTGAGTTCACCGCTCCAAAGAAGCTGCTGGCAGGACTTTTCCTCACGTCCTGCCAGCGCACCGATGCAGTGTGAAATCCCTCGGGCTTTCACACTACAGACATATTGCAGCTGTTTAAGGGTGGATTGCAGGCGCTATTTCTAACGCTATAGCGCCTGCAATACGCCCTTGGTGTGAAAGGGGTCTATGTGTGAACGGAGCGGAAGCTGCCTGCTGATGCTGAGACTTCGTTGCTTGCTGCAGACAGAAGAGAGTAGGAACAGCAGTGGCCAGGCACCCTAGGAAGCAGTGTGCCCTAGGCGGCTGCCTAGTTTGCCTAGTGGTAGCACCGGCCCGGATTGTACTGTACCGTCATAACCAGAAATGTGTGAAAAATAAGAAAAAATTAAAAAATTATTTAAAAAAAAAGTGTTGCTGCCCATACAGGTTTCAGCCCCTTCACAGAGTGGGCAGGGGGGCTGTGGGAGTGGAAGTAGCTGGAGATGGGGTTGGGCAGTCAGCATGTAAGGGAACTGTATATCTATGTAAATAAAAGTAAACCGCTCAAGATAAACATCATGATCTGAACATGTGCAGATTTTATTTTTTTAACCAGTTTCATAATGTGTTTCAAATGGCTTGACATAACAGAAATAAATTGATGCATGTGGAAGCTGATCTGGCAAGGCATCAAAGAACCCCCACCAGGGAAAAGCCTTTTTCATGCTCGCAGTGCGGGAGGTGGTTTATGCAAAAGTCAAGTTTAGTGGCACATCAAAAAAAATGCACCTGGCTGAGAATGTTTGAAATAGAACAGCAGCATTGAAAAGAAATCTCTGTATCTGAATGCTAGATAACATCTCCTCCTCCAGCCTGGGCTAGTCTGACGAGTCATCGGGGAGGTAAACAGACACTTGTGGGTGCACTTGTTAAACTGGCCATAGACGGATCAAAATTTGGCCAGTTCAGCAAAAAAAAAAAATTGTACAACCAGCCTATCATTTTTTTTTTGTAGTAGCCGCCGGCAGCGATCATTTCATTCTGACAGTGTATTCTCAAGCTATCAGAATACAGTAGCAAAGTGTTGATTGGGGGAATCAAGCAATTTTCTTTCCTTCAGCCTGCCTTAGCCCTGATTGACCAGTTCTGCACTTCAAGATGTGAAACTAGAGTGAGATGATATTAAGGACAGAAAGCATAACCATATGAGCTCCGTAAGGTTTTACCCCCCTTCATGACCAGGGCATTTTTTGCTATTCAGCACTGTGCTACTTTAACCACTTCAGCCTTGGAAGGATTTGCCCTCTTAATGACTGGGCCATTTTTTGCGATGCGGCACTGCGTCGCTTTAACTGACAATTTTGCGGTCGTGCGACGTTGTACCCCAACAAAATTGAGGTCCTTTTTTCCCCACAAATAGAGCTTTCTTTTGGTGGTATTTGCTCATCTCTGTGTTTTTTTTTTTTTTTTTGCACTATAAATTTTTTTAAAATGCGACAATTTTGGAAAAATATATATATTTTTTTTACTTTTTTCTATAATACATCCCCCCCCCCCCCCAAAAAAAAAAAAGTAAAAAAAACGAATTTCTTCATCAATTTAGGCCAATATGATTGGTTTGCGCAAAAGTTATAGCGCCTACAAAATAGGGGATAGATTTATGGCATTTTTAATATTTTTTTTCTACTAGTAATGGCGGCGATCTGCGATTTTTAGCGGGACTGCGACATTGTGGCGGACAGATCGGACACTTTTGACACTTTTTTTTGGGACCACTGACATTTATACAGCGATCAGTGCTATAAAAATGCACTGATTCCTGTATAAATGTCATTGGCAGGGAAGGGGTTAACACTAGGGGGCGATCAAGGGGTTAAGTGTGTTCCCTGGGAGTGTTTATAACTGTGGGGGGTTGAAAATGACTAGAGGAGGAGCCAGATCGCTGTTTCTACTTACCTAGTAGGTAACCTCAAGGGTCTGGTATGGATTTTGAGGGGGACCCCACGCCATTTTTTTTTATTTTTTTTTATTTTTTTATCAATGACTTTTTTTTTATGAATGACTTTCAATGAATGACTGTTCTCTGTGTTACGGGAGCCGTCAATTCATTAGCCGCGAGTGATTTTAAATAGCTTTTTTTCCTGCAAAAATGACACTTTGTGCAGGGACAGTTCTAAGCACAGGAAACATGCGCCCCTTCACATGCATACTATAGACACCCCCCAGGTACGAAATTTAAAGGAATATTACACTTTTATTGTTTCACTTTAAGCATTATTAAAATCACTGCTCCTGAAAAAACGGCCGTTTTTAAAAAAAAAAAAAATTGCATTGATACATGTCCCCTGGGGCAGGACCCGGGTCCCCAAACACTTTTTATGACAATAACTTGCATATTAGCCTTTAAAATTATCACTTTTGATTTTGAACGTTCACATCCATTGTAATTAATAGGGTTCTTATGTTCGCACAGACTTTAGGTCTGTTCGCGGGTTCTGGTGCGAACCGAACCCGGGGGTGTTCGGCTCATCCCTAGTAAAAAAAAATCCTAATGAAGTGTATATTGATTAGTTTATTACAAATCATGGTATATATATATTTGATAATTGATCAATCCTGATGTACTGACGGCCTATATAATTTCTTGGTGCCCTAAAATGCCAAGGCAGTACAAATACCCCCCAAATGACCCCTTTTTTGAAAAGTAGACAGTCTGAGGCATTTGGTAAGAGGCATGACAAGTTTTTTAAAGTTGTAATTTTTTGACAATTTTTTATTTTAGCAGAATGTCATCAGTGCAGTACATCATCATCATATGTGGTCAGGGGCACTGACCGGTGATGATTTAACCCCCTTCCTGACCAGGCCATTTTTTTGCGATACGGTACTGCATTACTTTAACTGACAATTGCGCGGTCGTGCGACGCTGTACCCAAATAAAATTCATGTCCTTTTCTCCGACAAATAGAGCTTTCTTTTGGTGGTATTTGATCACCTTTGCATTTTTTATTTTTTGCGCTATAAACAAAAAAAGACAGAGAATTTTGTAAAAAAATAAAATAATAATTTTTTTACTTTCTGTTCTAAAACTAAAATCAAATTTCTTCATAAATTTAGGCCAATATGTATTTTGCTACTGATTGGATGGCGCAAAAGTTATAGCATCTACAAACTATGGGATATTTTTATTTATTTTTGAATATATATTTTTCTGCTAGTAATGGCAGCGATCAGCAACTTATAGCGGGACTGCGATATTGCGGCAGACAAATCAGACACCTAACTGACACTTTTATGGGAACAAGTGACACTAATGCAAAGATCAGTGCTAAAAATATGTGCTGTCACTGTACTAATGACACTGGCAAAGAAGGGGTTAACATCAGGGGCGATCCAAGAGTTAACTGTGTGCCTTGCTAATGTTTCAGTGTAGTGGGGGAGGGGCTTTTACTAGTGGAAGGCATGGATCTGTGTTTCTGCTTTACAGAAACATAGGATCCCTACCTTCTGTAGTGACAGAATGACAATCTGCCTTGTTTACATAGGCAGACTGGCATTCTGTCAGTGTACCGAACGATCATCGGGTGCCGATGGACATTGGGTCCATGGGACCTGCTGATCAGCTCCCACTGTGTAAAATTGCCGGCGGCGTGCAATCGCGCCCAATACCCAGAAGCGCAGGATCACGTGTATATATACATTATTCTGCGCAGTGCTGCCTCCCTGTAGCAATACATCTGCTATGGGGTGGTCAGCAAGTGGTTAAGGAAAAACAAGACTTTTTATAAAATTAAAAAAAAAAAATCTTTGTTTTACAATTTTTTTAAAAATGTTTTCAATTTTTTTACATACTTTCATCAGAGTAGTTCAGTGTCACCATAATAACACTGTACAGGGGTGATTGTGATTGGCCCAGGTACCATGTGATAGCTGTGGGCCAATCACAGAATAGGAAACAACCCATATGCCACACCGCCGCAATATATGTACTGTGTCTGGTCGCCAGTGGTTAAAGAAGAATTCCAGGCATGGTATACTCTCACGCATTTACTGTATATTGGTCCAGCTTGGACCAACAATAACATGTAGATACTAGAGCTGCACGATTAATCGTTAGGAATTGTTATCGCAATTTTTTCCCTGTTACGATCTTGACAAAGTATTTCCTGATTCTTTCTATGCAAATAATTCTCTCTCCTCTGCTAAACCCACAGCCATCAAAAGAGAGGAAAAAATAAAAGGGCAGTCTGCCAAGAATCACAACATTCTTTAGCAGTGAAACTTAAAGTGGGGTTCCAGTCAAAAAAAAAAAAGGGGCTTAAAAATCATAAAAAAAATCAAAAAAAAATAATTGGAAAAAAAAATTTTTTTTACTCACCTCCAAATGCCTGTTGCTATGGGGTCCCTCGTAGTCTGCCACCTTCAGTGCCCGGGCCGGGTTCCCACATTAGGAATGCCGGCGCCGCGAGCGGCTCGTGGAACGAGGGGGGGTCTCGTTCCCCCGCATCGCTGGACCCTGGGACAGGTAAGTGTCCGATTTTTAAAAGTCAGCAGCTGCAGTATTTGTAGCTGCTGACTTTTAAAAAAAAAAAAAAAATTTCCCCAGGACGGAGCTCCACTTTAAGTATAAACATTGTCACAATCTGTCCTTTAGATCAAAGGAATACACTTTGGTGTGTAAATGAGGGAAGTTTAACCACTTAAACACTAAACCTTTTTCTGACATTTGTTGGTTTCAAGTTAAAATCATTTTTGTTTGCTAGAAAAATAATAAGAACTATAAATAAAATAAATAAATAAATAAATATAAATATAAATATATATATATATATATATATATATATATATATATATATATATATATATATATATATATATATATATATATATATATATATATATATATATATATATATATATATATATATATATATTTATTAGTAGAGACCCTAGAGAATAAAATGGTGGTTGTTGCAATATTTTATGTCACACTGTATTTGCGCAGCAATCATTCAAATGCATTTTTTTGGGAAAAATTACACTTTAAAATTTTTTAAAAAAAACAGTAAAGTTAGCCTAATTTGTTTTGTATAATGTGAAAGATTTTACGCCACGAGAATCATGAGAGAATTGTGATCTTTTTATTCTAAGCAAAAAAATTGTGATTCTCATTTTGGCCAGAATCGTGCAGCTCTAGTATATACCATAGCTTCCCACTGCCCCTGGAAGCTGAACACCACTGAAGTAGACACTGATACTCCAGTAATCTTCACTTGTTTCCAGGTCCCATGCTGAGTGGCTGGCCTGATGCATAGTGAATACAGGAGGTCTGCCACTTGGCATGGGTTCCATTCAGAGAATGCTTCGCATTTTCTGAATAAATGTAAAGCATTCTCCGATTGAATGAGGTGGAGAGGAGAGGTGGTGACATCACTGCCCCTAGAGAGAGACCACTGCTGCTACTGATCTCTAGCTTCCCGGAGCATCGGGCATGTATAGTATATACATAGTTACATTGGTCCAAGCTGGATCAATGTAAGTACCCTATATACTCGAGTATAAGCCAAGTTTTTCAGCACTTTTCAGTGCTGAAAATGCCCCCGCTAGGCTTATACTTGAGTCAAGCACTTTTCTGCAGCAGAAATTACATTTTCCAACCCAAATTTGGGGCCCCGTATCCTGGGGCCACTTGGTGCTAGGGACCCCAAATTTGATATTCAAACCCAGTGGACCTAGCACTACAACATATCCAAAGATGGGGTTCCTAGAACCAAGTGACCCCGAGATACATGGCCCCAAATTTGGTTGAACTGTGTCCATCTGCAGCAATGTCATTTCGGGACCCTTTGGGTCCAGAGACCCCAATTGGCTTCAGCTAGGAGGCATTAGGGAACCCTTAACTACCAAGTTTGAAGTTTGGGGGACCTATGGCTGCAAATGGGCACAATGAGGCTGCAAATGGGCATTGTTGACCCTCTTTTGCACTTACAGTAGCTGCGCATTTCTCACCCTAGGCTTATACTCGAGTCAATACGTTTTCCCAGTTGTTTGTGGTAAAATTAGGTGCCTCGGCTTATATTCGCTGTGTTTCTTGACTTTATTATGTGTACTCCTTTATCAAAGGCAAGGTTATGTGGGGTATATTTATTTCTGGTACCTCCTAGTTGGCCATACCATCGTTCTTTTTTAAAAAGTTAAAATACTAAAAATTGCTTTGAATAAAAAGTAAAAATACTGACTGCTGTGATAAATTATTTACTATGGTTCTAAGCAGCTTTGCTGAACTTTAAAAAGTTTGCAGGTTTTCCCTGTGCTCACATGGGTTTCCTCTGGGTACTAAAGTTTTCTCCCATACTCCAAAGATATGCTGGTAGGTTAATTGGCTTCTAAATTGGACCTAGTACTGTATATGTCTGTATGCATGTAAGGTAGGGACCTGATGTGAATGTACAATATATGTAAAGTGAGGTGTACATTGTAGGAGCTAAAAAAAACACCTGTAATAAATATAATAAAATAAAAATAAAATGACTGCGTAAGATCAGTGACTGAAGGTGTGCCTTCATGTGAGGGAAATATGCAAATATTTAAAGATAATCAGTTCATCCACATAAAATAATTAATATTGCTCTTATTATTATAACTTTAAAACTACCTATTTATTAATTAAAGTATATCTGTAGGCTAAAACTGTATCCCAAACTGGCACGCAACTTTTTTTAACAACTTACTGACTGCCCACAGTACATTTACTGTTGGCGGCCAGCGCGAGCAGGCTGGATCACATACAGTATCTCACAAAAGTAAGTACACCCCTCACATTTTTGTAAATATTTTATTATATCTTTTCATGTGACAACACTGAAGAAATGACACTTTGCTACAATGTAAAGTAGTGGGTGTACAGCTTGTATAATAGTGTAAATTTGCTGCCCCCCCCCCCCCTCAAAATAACTCAACATAGAGCCATTAATGTCTAAAAGTGAGTACACCCCTAAGTGAAAATGTCCACTGGAATCCTCTTCCACTCCTCCATGATGACATCACGGAGCTGGTGGATATTAGAGACCTTGCGCTCCTCCCCCTTTCGTTTGAGGATGCCCCACAGATGCTCAATATGGTTTAGATCTGGAGACATTCTTGGCCAGTCCATCACCTTTACCCTCAGCTTCTTTAGCAAGGCAGTGGTTGTCGTGGAGGTGTGTTTGGGGTTGTTATGTTGAAATATTGCCCTGCCGCCCAGTCTCCATCACCATACAACTGTATTTCCCATTCTTCAATGGAAAACCAATTCTCAGCCGCAATCTTTCTTTTTATGTAACAGTGACCCTGTTCTGTACATGGGCTACTACTTGTAGAGGGTGAATTATTGATAAGATCAAAGTTTTACCAATAACTTCCTATGGGAGTTCCTCACATTCTCTCCCACTCATTTCTGCAAGCTTTTCTCACACCTCAAATGCAATTCAAATAAGAATGTTAAGCCTTATTTGCATTCACTCTCAGCTCTTGATCAGATTTTGGGTGAATGGTCAGTGAATCTAGACAGGCTGAAAGTCCACAAATCGACTTGCAGAAGTAAGTCTGCAGGTTATAAGTTAGCCCCAACTTCTGATGTAGTGAAATAAGGAGTTTCTAGAAAATGTGTATGAATAGTTTTTTTATCATTGTTATACAGGCAGTCCCCTAGGTACAAACGTCCAATTTACAAACGACTCCTACTTAAAAACAGAGGGAGACACCTGGTCGGTAGGTGGAGTCAGTGTGCTGATAGGGCGGGCAGCATCAGTAGGCGGAGTGGGCTGAGTGAGCGGGCGGAGTCAGCAGAGCGAGTCCTCACCTGCAGTGGAACTAGCTAGATAAGCTGGCAGGGTGCAGCCCCATCAGGTTCGGTGACCGGAGCCGTCACATTTGGCCGCCGCCAACTTGGACATCCTGACGCCCATCTTGTTACACCCTGCACTTGGCCACAGTAAGCCAGCAGTGAACATCTTGTTACACCTAGCCCATATAGTTCGGGCTGGGTGTAACAAGATGTCTGCTGACGTTTACTGCGGCCAAGTGCAGGGTATACCAAGATGGGCGTCACAGCATTTCAAAATCCTTTCCTCATTTATTACTGCATTTCAGTGCCTGCCCATAAGTGCCAGCCACCTGTCAGTGCCCATAAGTGCTGCCTATCAGTGCCAGCCACCTGTCAGTGCCATCTATCAATACCCATAAGTGCCATCTATCAGTGCCCATTAGTGCCAGCCATCAGTGCCATCTATCAGTGCCCATTAGTGCCAGCCAGCAGTGCCACCCACCTGTCAGTGCCACCTATAAGTGCCATCCATCAGTGCCTATCAGTGACATCCATCAGTGCCCATAAGTGCTATCAGTGCCCATCAGTCAGTGCCCATCAGTTAAACTGTCACATGACATTAAAAAAGTATCGCTATCGGCGAGTACTTGAAAAAAAAAGTATCGGTACTTGGTGTTAAAGTGGTATCGGCACAACCCTAGTATTAACCCTTCTCTAGGCTATCCAAAAAGCTTAAAAATAGTTTTTTTTTTACTTGGAGCTACACTTAAAAAATGTACCTGTTCTGACTTACAAACAGATTCCTACAGACCCTGTCTTGTTTGTAAACCGGGGACTGCCTGTACCTCTCCTTGGATATGTAAATCATGTTTTAAATCTGCATTGCCTTTCTGACTTTCATGATTGCATACAGACTTTCAGTCCTACACATAACCGGTGAGGTGCAGGAATATCAACTGATCTGAAATCTGTGATCTAATTCCTATTGATGTGTGGGTTCATTTTTAGAGCACCTGTGCCTAAACTATGGGCTTTACATTTTTTAAATATTCTTAAAAAAAACATAGAAGAGCTTCAATAAAACTCTCACTGAGCTTTCTAATTGCATGTGCAGTGAATTATTTCATGCTCAAAAACTCTGAAGTCAAGTTTCGGTCCATTTCTTTTTTTGTTCACAATTCTTTATTTGTGATAAGAAGGGGGAAAAAAAAAAAAGTTAGAGGCCATACGCAATAGTGGCAAGTGACTATGATGATATGGTCGCAGTATCATTTATACAAACATAGACCTGTGTCATCTCAAAAAAGAATTTGAGCATGTCTAATCACCTGACAGAACGGAGCCGTACAGACTGGAAGGAGGAGAACCCAGTCCCATTACCACATACAGCATGTCACGCGATGGTATCAGCAAAAAAGGAATGAGTGAGGAAAAAAAAAATGGGAAGGATAGAGGAATATTCCACACAGGATCGGGGGTTGGGGAGACTATGGGAGCTGGGAGGCATATGGTAAACATGGGATTGACCCCCACATGGAGGGTGGTAAGCCCCAGCATCCTTGTGTAAAGGAAGAGTGTAGACTCAGTTCTCCTAACTCCAGGTCTCACAAAGCCACGCAATGTACAGTGAATACTATAAAGTCAGGCCTAATAGGGATGTATAAGCAGAAGAATACACAAATTCATGCCAGTAAAACCATGTTTTTGAAAATTTATCTTGCGTGCCCACTTTGTTGATTTCGATGAATTTTGATAACCAAATGGTGTGCAAGGGTGCCTAAAGCTGTAGCCAGAAAACTGGGATACAACTTTTTTCTGCACTCACCAGGAGTGAATCAATAGAGCGTCTATGGGCCTTTGAATACTTAGAATTTTGTGATGGTGTAACAAAAAAAAGGCAGGATCCCAAAGTTGATAAATTTCTGGGTTATGCAGTGTACTTCTGACCAAACATCTAGAAGCTTCTTGCATGTCCAGAAAGCATTCAGCGTGTCTCCTGCCTTCCTGCATCTCCAATACATCCCAATGCACTGTGGATCCGACTGGGGGTATAGTACCATCTAGTCCAAGATTTTGAATCTTGACTCCTGGTATTTGTAACAGATGGACCACCTCTGTGAAGAGGAGCATCCTCTCAGTCTGTGTACTGAAGAGGGTGATGTGGAGGTCCCTCACCCATTTGAAGATGTAAGGTGGTTTAAACTCTTCTGGAGGAGAGATTAGTAGGCGATTCATGAACGATATGGCGTGGTGTAAAGCAATCCATTCAGTACAGAGGCGTTCAAATTGTGTGAAAATATGGGTAAAAAGAACCGCCTTCAGTAGAGAAGTAAAAAAAATGTGATATTTGTAATTGTTCCAGAAGGGGAGGTTAGAGGGGATGGGATCTGTATACATTGTTCTGCGCCTGGAACAGTCTATATTGTTTTAAAAAACATTGAGTCAGAGTTGAAAGAGGAGTTTACAATAATGGGGAAGAGTGTGGAGGGGGTCAGGAGAAATCAGCTTTCCCTGGAATACTTTAGAGCATAGGCCCCAAGTCTCCCCTATGGTAGGATGAGATTTGAGGCCGGGAGAAACCCCAGCCAGACACCAGGGGAGAGTCAACAAGAGGATTTTTGAGGCAGCCTGCGCAATGCATACCCACTGTTTCAAAGGAACATGCCTCCTTGCAGCTTTGGATGGCATAAGACTGAGGAGGCATGGTGGTTTTCAAGCCCATAGAAAATGAGAAAATGCTCTATTGACGGCTTTTAGAAACAAGCCCAGGACCCGGACAGGAAGGGCATGTAAAAGATACAATAGGCAAAGCATAATCACATACTTACACTGCTCAAAAATGAGTTGGCACTAGTGGCATGATCTACATGTTAGGGGTGCTCGCCAAGTTGCAGCTGCAGTAATCATGAGAAGAAAAGTCTGGATGCCTGCACTTCCAGTGTGAGATCCAGAACACAGATGAGTGAAACGCGTTGCCCTCCCTCCCCTGCTTGTATTATTTAATAAAGGCACTCACACTGGGAGTGCAGCCATCCATGCTTTTCTTCTCTTGATTAAGAACTGCAGGGAAAGCATGTTCATTTTGATAATATTGCATCAACCAAACCATGAGAAAGTACATTTATGCCACATTGATGGATCCTTGATGGATTTAAAATTGTCCTTCAAGAGCCTTGGGAGATTAGCACCCAGGCGTCTAATTTGCAATGTCACCCATTTAAAGAAAAAGTTATTTTTGAGATATCCCAGATCCGCGACAGCCAAGTCTGGGAGGCAGGTATACCTGCTTCTGTCAAATAGGTCCTAATGTCTTTGACTGCCATAGAATCCCACTGTGTCTACTGAGGAAATTTAAGATGGTAATGGGAATCGTAGAAACGTTGGAGAATGACGGCTATTTTGTCAGTAGCATGGACTTTGTGTTCACTTAAAGTCTAATTGTGTATGCTGATCATGTGATTTCTGTGACTCTTCCAAAATAATGGATATGTTTACAACATGTGTAAAGTTTGGTTTATAGCTCCAGGGCATCTCCTTATGTCTTATGAGGTGGCACTTTAGCCTTCTCCCATTAAATCCAGCATTTGTACTTTTTTCCCATGTGACAGTGTTTTTCCACAAAGACTCTTTAAAATAGAATGCTAATTTACTGCTAGTTTATTGTAATTTTATCTTCTAATCTCGATGAAAAAAATGGCGGTCCTACAGCTGTTTACTGTACAGGGTCACTTTCCATGGTTTCAGGAGGTTGCATGATTTTCTTTCCCAAAAATGTAGTGCACTAAGTATTATTCCGGCTTCCATTGCCTCCATACACTTCAGTGAAACTTTCCTATGATTTATCATTTTGTCAAAGCTGCTTTTGTACAATGTGGTCATTGTATTCATCTGTACATTCCTGCATGCAGCAGTTTTTCTACTAGGCAGCTCAACGCCATTACTCTCAAGACTGACCAATAAACCGCACAGATCAGCAGAGGATTCTGGGAATGGAAAAGTATTGGCACATTGGTTAAATAAAATAGATCTTTACATTTTATGTCAAAATAGCCTTAAGTACTCTGTTGGATAAAATGTCACTTGGGTAAGACTGTTTTAAGAGGAAAACATTTCTTGATACAGTTTAGAATTCTTTTATTTCCTCTATGCTAGTAAGCTGCCCTGAAGCAGCAAGAAATTCCCAGACCGCGATGCTCCATGTGCTATGCTTTATGGTGTTGCAGTGCAGTACTTTTTTCCTCCAAACATAGTGCCATTCATTTCTATCATCTGTCCACAGAATTTTTAAAATCATGTTTTATAAAAGTATTTTTTTTTTTTGCAAATGTGGTGCTCTTTGCACTGCATCGTCTTTTTGAATCGGACCATTTGTCATAGGTCTGGTCCTACAAGCAGGGCCTAAGGTTCATTTGTAGACATTGCTTTTAAACCATCAAAAAATATTAACTGGGACAAACTTTATTAAAAGCAAACAGACATTCAGTTGCTCTCAAGGTAATTTTTAGACATGTGCGATTAGTTTCGTACGAATCGGAAATTCGTACGAATCCGAATTACGAAGTTTTACGAATACGAATTCTGTACGAAATACGAAATTTCGTTTACAAATTTCGGATCCAAAAAAAAAAGAAATTATAGCGGATATAACGAATGATTCGAATGAATTCGAAATATCGACACTCTATTTCTAAAATTTCGTATTTCGTACTTCCTCTGAGTGATTGGTGAACAATAGACAATAGACTTGTGTTATGTAACGTTAAAACATTTTCGGATAATTCATTATTATTCGTAGAGTGTCGATATTCGTAACGATTGGTAACGATATTAACGATTCGTAACGATTCGTATGGAATTCGTATTTCGTACGAATCCGAATTAAATTTCATACATGAATTACGAATTTTTGTTTATATGAAACGGAACGGAACGAAACGAAAGAAATTTTTTTGACGGCTCCCATGTCTAGTAATTTTACATTAGTGGTGTATTTTTGGCTAATCGGTTAGTCGTGTTTTAGTTGTTGGCCTCATTCTAATGCTGCCTTTAGTGGATTCCACGGAGTACCACATTGTGTATCTGAAAGTATGTAGTGGCACTTCTGTGACTGAGTTGTTAACTTTTTGCCATCTTTAAAAAATATATATTTTAGCATGAAGGTTTTCTTTCTAAACCTGTAGTTTTGAACTATTGAGTGGTTCAATGAAAGTCATTTACGCATTAAATCCCTTCTGATGTATAAATCCAGGCCAGATTTTCTCTCATTGGATTTGGTTTACCAGGGCTTTCCCAGTGTCCACATACTAATAATATTAGGTCAAATTTTTTTTAAAATTTTTTAGGGCTGTTACTGATTAAAATTTTCGTGTTTTCGATGAATCAATTTTTTTTTAATCGACTAATTTCGATTAATTATAACGCACATACAGATCCAACTACTTTTAGCTGATCTTCTTGCATTTCAACTCTGCATTAGTCAGTGGTAAATGTGGTATACACTATATACAATCACCGGACACTAGTTAGTTTCCACAATCCATGACTTAACTTCACAGTTCACACAAATAAGTTTTAAATGCAAACTGTAGCACTGACGTAAGTCATTTTTTTTTCCACAGTAGCGTGACAATCCCTCCACCTCCAGTCTAACTAATCACCTTATGGCATGGACCCCTGTGCAAACAGGTGGTCATGCAAGTGGGTATCAAAAGGGTTAACACGGACCATAAACTTCTCTCACGTCTCCTTAGATCTCAGCAAGGACGCCAGGTCATGGGTAGAAGAAAAGATCTAAGTGCTCACTGCCTAAGTAGAAGATGACGTTTTTGTGTTCAAACACAAACTACTCACATAAAGATGATAAAAACACAGCATGTAAAGCCGTCAATCGTGTTAGTTCCGTAGGGCAGCAGCGGGTGATGTCTTGCCTAGCTCCTCCCCCGTACACGTTACGTTCAATCAGAACTTCGACGTCACCGGACTTCTCCCCCCTTCTCTTCGTTAGCAGACGGAGGCACTTGGGGAAGGGGGGAGGAGACCGGTGACGTCGATGTTGGTGAAGTCACCGGATCTCTGACGGAACTCCCTGAAGTCCCGGAAGCCGGCGGAGAGGTGAGTACCGATCAAAAGAATTTTGATCGATCAAAAAAATTAACGATTAATCGAGGAATTACTCTTTAATTTACACAGCCCTACTATTTTTATTTGTTGGAAGTAATTCATTACTTGTATCCAGAATGTGTGCAAGCCACAGAATGTTGACACATAAACATTGAGGAACCTCTGATTAGTCCTTTGAAAACTTAAAGGGCCAGTTCACACCACATGCAGTCCAGTGCATCTTTTTTTCTGCACCAAAAACGCATGGAAAGTAGGTTATATGGTTTTCATTGGTATAGTTCACACCAGTGCATGCAGTTACAGTGTGTTCCAGTTCCTGCTCTGGACTGTACTGGAAGGCTGTAAAATGCACTGGAACGCACCAAAATTGCACTGGAAAACATATCCTGGACTGGAGTCAAGAAAAAAAAGGAGGGAATTTTTTTTTACTGAACTGCATCACAAATGCACCAATAACGAACTGGAATGCATCTGGAATGCACATGCAGAAAAGCATCTGGAACGCATCCGGACGGTGTTTCTATGGAGTGAACTGACCCAAAGTGTATTACACCTTTTCAGTCAAATTTGAGAAATCACCACTATGTTTACACAGAAACCCACAAAGGGGAAAAACGGGTAAACTAGGACTTTCCGATACCAAAAAAGAAGAGTAAATGAACACGTGAGAAATATGTAAATTAAAAAAACACAACCATTTATTATTAAAGTAGCATTAAAAAGACCCCCAGAAAGCTGGAAGAACATGACATACAGTATCTCACAAAAGTGAGTACACCCCTCACATTTTTGTAAATATTTTATTATATTTTTCCTGTGATAACACTGAAGAAATGACACTTTGCTACAATGTAAAGTAGTGAGTGTACAGCTTGTATAACAGTGTCAATTTGCTGTCCCCTCAAAATAACAACACACAGCTATTATTGTCTAAACCGCTGGCAGCAAAGGTGAGTACACCCCTAAGTGAAAATGTCCAAATTGGGCCCAATTAGCCATTTTTCCTTCCCGGTGTCATATGACTCGTTAGGTGTTACAAGGTCTCAGGTGTGTTAAATTTGGGATTATCACTCTCTCATACTGGTCACTGGAAGTTCAACATGGCACCTCATGGCAAAGAACTCTCTAAAGATCTGAAAAAAATAATTGTTGCTTTACATAAAGATGGCCTAGGATATAAAAATATTGTGAATATCCTCAAACTGAGCTGCAGCACGGTGGCCAAGACCATACAGTGGTTTAACAGGACAAATTCCACTCAGAACAGGCCTCACCATGGTCGACCAAAGAAGTTGAGTGCCCGTGCTCAGCGTCATATCCAGAGGTTGTCTTTGGGAAATAGACATATGAGTTCTGCCAGCATTGCTGCAGAGGTTGAAGGGGTGGGGGGTCAGCCTGTCAGTGCTTAGACCATATGCCGCACACTGCATCAAATTGGTCTGCATGGCTGTTGTCCCAGAAGGAAGCCTCTTCTAAAGATGATGCACAAAAAAAAGCCTGCAAACAGTTTGCTGAAGACAAGCAGACTAAGGACATGGATTACTGGAACCATGTCCTGTGGTCTGATGAGACCAAGATAAACTTATTTGGTTCAGATTGTGTCAAGTATATGTGGTGGCAACCAGGTGAGGAGTACAAAGACAAGTTTGTTTTGCCTACAGTCAAGCATGTTGGTGGGAGTGTCATGGTCTAGGGCTGCATGAGTGCTGCCAGAACTGGGGAGCTACAGTACATTGAAGGAACCACGAATACCAACATGTACTGTGACATACTGTAGCAGAGCATGATCCCCTCCCTTTGGAGACTGGGCTGCAGGGCAGTATTCCAAGATAAGGACCCCGAATACACCTCCAAGACAACCACTGCCTTACTAAAGAAGCTGAGGGTAAAGGTGATGGAGTGGCCAAGGATGTCTCCAGACCTAAACCCTATTGAGCATCTGTGGGGCACCCTCAAACGGAAGTTGGGGGAGCGCAAGGTCTCTAACATTCACCAGCTTCATGATGTCATCATGGAGTAGTGGAAGAGGACTCCAGTGGCAACCTGTGAAGCTCTGGTGAACTCCATGCCCAAGAGGGTTAAGGCAGTGCTGGAAAATAATGGTGGCCACACAAAATTTGGACATTTTCACTTAGGGGTGCACTCACTTTTATTGCCAGCAGTTTAGACATTAATGGCTGTGTTGAGTCATTTTGAGGGGACAGCAAATTTACACTGTTATACAAGCTGTGCACTCATTACTTGTGTAGCGGGGTTCTACCCCTTTTAGGGGTAGAAACTACATCTCCCATGATTCCCCAGGCCCCCGGGCTGCTGACTTCCGCCCGGGAGGCTGCTGGGGGAGATTATAAAAGGGAAGAGCGGAGACCGCCTCTTCCTCTTGGGACACTTCCTCTTCTGAGGCCTGACAGGACTGGCCTGCCTCTGCTGACAGAGCTTGTGACGCGGAGGAGACAGCCAGCAGAGACACCTGTGCGGACCGGAGCTGAAGGCCTGAAGCCTGGGCCTTGCAGCCAATGGAGTGAGACTCTCACCCCTCAGGGTTCACAGCAGCGGAGCGGAGACTTCCCCCTACTGTCGGTCGGACGGAGCTGATGACCGGAGTTCAGGGCTGTGACTGAGGAGACCGGGCGCCGCCATAGAAGAGACCAGAGCCACCATTAGAGGACCGGAGCTGAGGACGGTACCCCAGGATTGGTGAGAGAGCCGGAAGGCTCATTCCTGCATTGACACACACGTTTTATGCCTATTGAACTGCCTAGGCGCAATTTACCTCAGAGCAGCAGATGTTACTTTCTGTGGATTACAAAGATACCATTTAAAGCTACATGTGCACCACCTCTACAGATTTATTGCCGGTGAAGAACACTGTACTAGTACAAGGACTGAGCTCTATTGCTAGGGATCAGGCCTGGTCCATTAGGTAGGCGCAGATAGATTTATTGCACCTCAGGGGTGCATAGCAGACGGTCGCCACACTTGGCGCTCCGTTTCCCCATTGCTAGTTTGATATACCTGTGTACATGTTAAAGTGCATATTGCAGGGACCTGCCAAAGTATTGTAAGTCATATGTTTAAATGCATGTTGCTATTTCTTTCCCTTACTGACAAAAGTAAAGCCAGTTATTCTTATTTCAGCAGTCTGCTTGTGAGTTCATACAAATTACATTTTAGAGCATAAGATATGTTTTATGTGCATAGGGACGTACCCCTTTACTAACTGTGCCAGAGTGGGTAGAGCCAAATTGCCGGGGGTTGGTGGAGCTGTACTCAGGGACCCAAAACAAACCAGCGGCTCTCTTAACTGGGGGGTAGCGCTACACGTGGGGGCTCGTAATCCGGGATCCTGAGTCAGCGGGAAAAGCCGCCAGAAGGTACCGGCATGGACCCAATAGAAGTGGGACGGTGGTCCGCAACCTGGGCCGCTGACCCAGCCGCAGCAGCAGTTATTGAACTGCCAGGGATATGGCAGAGAGAGGCAGTCAAGCAGCTCATAATGTCATTATCCCCATGCCAGAAGTCATGGATAATGGACATGAGGAATGATGCTGGGTTTACATACGCCTTAATAGAATGGAAGGAAGAGACTCCAGAGCAGTTCAGGAGCCAAAGCATACAGGCACCGAATGGTCAGGCCTATCAATTGCTGCATGCGCAGCCGCGCAAGGGAGACTGTTCTCCTATGAAAGCCATCCTATCTCCAAAGAAGGAAGAGCAGAAGGGCGCGGAAAGTCCCGCACACACACAGACTACTCTGAGTGCAGAACTGTGTGCTGTCCTAGGGGAAATTGTGACCCAGTGCAGAAGAGACCCCAGGGATTACCCAATGTCGGGATACAGGAAACTCCGGATGTTCTCAGGGAGGACACCTGTACCCTCGGGAGAAGAGGGATTTGAAGAGTGGTTAGATGGTGCCACGCAGGCCCTAGAAGAATGGGAGGTCTCAGAAGGCAGAAAGAAGCAAAGGATTGTTGAAAGCCTAAAAGGACCTGCCTTAGAGGCCATACGCAATCTGAAGACAAGCAAAAAGGATTGCACTGCCCAGGACTACATAGACATCCTGGAAGGTGTGTTTGGTGGGACAGAAAAAGTCACAGAACTTACCTATCAACTGGAACACTGTTACCAGAAGACAGGGGAGAAGCTGTCAGAGTATATGGGACGCATAGACAAGATCCTGCATAGGATTATCCTGAAGAAGGGGATAGATCCAGGGAAGGTAGATGAAGCCCGTGCCCAGCAGGTGATGAGGGGAGCCCAACCCTTGGACCCTGTCGCACTAATTCTACGCACCCGGCAGGATGGGAAGAGTCTGGACTACCCTGACCTCATCCGAATGGTCAGAGAAGAAGAGGCCATGTTGGAAGAGAAACGGGAAAAGCAAGTGATGGGGTCTACCAAACTTCCAGTGGCCACGGTCAGGTCGGCCTTAACCCCTGAAAGAGACGCAGAGGTAGATGCCCTGTCCCGAAGATCCCATGTCATGGTCGACGATTGGGAGGACTGGACCCAAGTGGCACCAGATGGAGTGCGAGCCCTTTGTCAAGGGGCTGAACTCCAAGCCAGAGGAGGGTCCAGAGCTGAAGAAATAGGAGTTACCACAGTGGGAGTCCCAAAGTGTTACTGTGGGGTAACTCAACTGGCAGAAGAGTGTCTGCCGAAGCTGTCCAAGAAGGAGCTGAGGTGTGACCAATTGGAAGATCCCATGGGGAGATTGGTCCTGGAAGCCCTGGAAGACAAGAGTCCAGAGGGACTTCGCCTTCACCCTTCTAAAGAAGCTCGCCTACTGAGGAGAGAGTTGGACAAGTTACAGGTGCATCAGGGGGTAGTCTACCGAAGGGGCCCCTCTGATAGCCCAGAAGACAAGTGGCAGTTGTTTCTCCCGAGAAGCATCGAGAGACTGTGCTGATTGCCTTACATGACCAGCATGGTCATTTGGGAGCAGAGAGAACCTTCCAACTTGTCAGAGACCGGTTTTACTGGCCCTGCATGAGGGCCGAAGTGGAGGAGTATTGCCATTCCTGTGCAAGATGCATTCAGAGAAAGACTTTACCCCATCAAGCTGCCCCAATGGGCCACCTACAAAGTGAAGGCCCAATGGATCTGGTATGCATTGATTTTCTCTGCCTTGAACCCGATTTGAGTGGATTGGGAAATGTTCTGGTGGTAACCGACCATTTCACTCGTTATGCTCAGGCTTTCCCAACCAAGGACCAGAAGGCTTCTACAGTAGCCAAGGTACTCCTGGAGAAGTACTTTGTTCACTATGGACTGCCACAGAGAATCCATTCAGACCAAGGAAGGGACTTTGAGAGTCGCCTGATCAGGAAGCTACTAGATTCTCTGGGAGTAGAGAAGACTAGAACCACACCATATCACCCTCAAGGTGATGCCCAGCCTGAAAGGTTCAACAGGACCCTATTGAACATGTTGGGAACTTTGGAAACAGAGAAGAAGCAACATTGGAGTCAACACATATCAGCTCTGGTGCATGCCTACAATTGCACCACAAGTGATGTGACAGGTTTCTCCCCCTACCGGCTTATGTTTGGGAGAGAAGCAAGATTGCCAGTGGATTTGGCCTTCGGCATTTCCTTAGACCATGCCTCTGCTGCCTCCACAAAGGATATGTGGACAGACTGAGGCGCAGTCTGAAGATAGCTTATGAGAAAGCTCAAGCGGCCTCTAACCAGAGGGGGGCCCGAAACAAGAGGAACTTTGATTTGAAAGTTAGAGTACAGGACCTACAGCCTGGGGACCGTGTACTGTTACGCAACCTAGGGATCCCTGGGAAACACAAGATTGCTGATAGATGGAGATCAGAGCCATATATCATCTGTAGAAAACTTCCAGGATTGCCTGTCTACAAGTTGAAACCAGAAGGAAGGTTGGGGCCTTTGAAGACCTGGCATAGGAATCATTTGCTCCCACTCACTGAAGCAGTCAGAATGCCTCCAGTAAGAGACGTACCTGAAACTGTTTCCATTCTGGATACCCCCAGGCCTGACACTAGGTCTCAGACGTCCCAAGTTAGGGGTGGTGAGGACCCCCAACCAGAAGAAGAAAGAGGAGAACTTGAATGGCTATGGCCTTCCTCAACTCCAGGAAGTTCCCGCCATAGATCTTCCACCTACTGAAGATGTGGAAGATAACACATTGAACCCAGAAGCCACAGAGTTTGTGCCATTCAGTGATGTGCCTGAGTGCTGGGAAGATATCCCTGGTCTCTACTCTGAAGAAGAAGTGGATGTTCCAGAACCAGAGATGTTGCCAGAATGTGTTCCTGAAGAAGTCTCAAGAGAGCAGAGAGCTCGCAGAGTTGTGAAGCCTCCCAAGAAGTTAACTTACCCCAAGATGGGAGAAAGTTCAGAGGACTCTGTTACCACAGCAAGGAGAAGTGCTGAAAGCCCTGACCCATCCACTGTTCATTGGGTGGAGGGCAACCCCAGCTCACTCTCTGGCACAGTTAAGCAGGTCGCACACACTGAGGTGACCTGTAGACAGGACAGCTCCCCATCTTATGCCAATTGGTGGGAAGCTCCTCTGCCCAAATTATGTGAAAATGTTGTTCCCGAGAAAGTTTGTAGTTTGAACACTGTCTTTGGGGACCAAAGATTCAAAGTGGGGGGAGTGTGTAGCGGGGTTCTACCCCTTTTAGGGGTAGAAACTACATCTCCCATGATTCCCCAGGCCCCCGGGCTGCTGACTTCCGCCCGGGAGGCTGCTGGGGGAGATTATAAAAGGGAAGAGCGGAGACCGCCTCTTCCTCTTGGGACACTTCCTCTTCTGAGGCCTGACAGGACTGGCCTGCCTCTGCTGACAGAGCTTGTGACGCGGAGGAGACAGCCAGCAGAGACACCTGTGCGGACCGGAGCTGAAGGCCTGAAGCCTGGGCCTTGCAGCCAATGGAGTGAGACTCTCACCCCTCAGGGTTCACAGCAGCGGAGCGGAGACTTCCCCCTACTGTCGGTCGGACGGAGCTGATGACCGGAGTTCAGGGCTGTGACTGAGGAGACCGGGCGCCGCCATAGAAGAGACCAGAGCCACCATTAGAGGACCGGAGCTGAGGACGGTACCCCAGGATTGGTGAGAGAGCCGGAAGGCTCATTCCTGCATTGACACACACGTTTTATGCCTATTGAACTGCCTAGGCGCAATTTACCTCAGAGCAGCAGATGTTACTTTCTGTGGATTACAAAGATACCATTTAAAGCTACATGTGCACCACCTCTACAGATTTATTGCCGGTGAAGAACACTGTACTAGTACAAGGACTGAGCTCTATTGCTAGGGATCAGGCCTGGTCCATTAGGTAGGCGCAGATAGATTTATTGCACCTCAGGGGTGCATAGCAGACGGTCGCCACACTTGGCGCTCCGTTTCCCCATTGCTAGTTTGATATACCTGTGTACATGTTAAAGTGCATATTGCAGGGACCTGCCAAAGTATTGTAAGTCATATGTTTAAATGCATGTTGCTATTTCTTTCCCTTACTGACAAAAGTAAAGCCAGTTATTCTTATTTCAGCAGTCTGCTTGTGAGTTCATACAAATTACATTTTAGAGCATAAGATATGTTTTATGTGCATAGGGACGTACCCCTTTACTAACTGTGCCAGAGTGGGTAGAGCCAAATTGCCGGGGGTTGGTGGAGCTGTACTCAGGGACCCAAAACAAACCAGCGGCTCTCTTAACTGGGGGTAGCGCTACACTTGTATTCATTGTAGCAAAGTGTAATTTCATTAGTGTTGTCACATTAAAAGATATATTAAAATATTTCCAAAAATGTGAGGGGTGTACTTGCTTTTGTGAGATGCTGTACATACAAAGATAGTTGCTAGGGATGGGACACGAACATGAAAAATCAAAAGTGCTAATTTTAAAGGCTTATATGCACGTTATTGCCATAAAAAGTGTATGGGGAACCTGGTCCTGCCCCAGGGTATCAACGCAAAAAAAAAATATTTAAACCAAAGTTTTTTCAGGAGCAGTGATTTTAATAATGCTTAAATTGAAACAATAAAAATGAAATATTCCTCTAAATATCGTGCCAGGGGGCCCCCTTAGTCTGCCTGTAAAGTGGCGCATCAATGCAATGTGTAGAACAGTGCCGCAGCAAAATTAAATTTCTAAAGGAAAAAAAAATGTAATTTAAACTTTCTCATGGCTGTAATGGCAATATGGATGAAAAATCAAGGAAAAAATTGGCATGGGTTCCCCCCCAAAATCCATACCAGACCCTTATCCGAGCATGCAGCTGGGAAGACATGATGTGAGGGGATGAGCGAGCGCCCTCCCCTCCTGAACCATACCAGGCCACATGCCCTCAACATAAGGAGGGTGCTTTGGGGTCCCCCCCAAAGCACTTTGTCCCCATGTTGATGGGGACAAGAGCCTCTTCCCTACAACATTGGCCATTGGTTGTCTGTGGGTGGGGGGCATATCGGAATCTGGAAGCCTCCTTTAACAAGGGGGCCCCCAGATCCTGCCTCCCCCCCTATGTGAATGGGTTTCGGGTACATTGTACCCTTACCCATTCACCAAAAAAAGTGTCAAAAAGTAAAAACCACAAAACACAGTTTTTAACAATACCTTTACTAAAAAAGAATAAAAAATGTACATCCATCGTCAATCACACCGTCCAATGAACCCAAAAAATAGAGACGAAAAATGAAAAAACTCTGGTTCCATGGGAGGCTTCCTGGCGACTGCTGTCTTTTGGCTTTGACAGCGGTTATATAAGCAAGGGTGGGGCCACCCGCTGACATAACCGGATAGTCCTGCTCCCTCTGACATCACATGACATCAGATGGGGCGGGTCACTCTGTTACATCACTGGGTGGCCCCACCCTTGCCTATATAACAGCTGTCACAGCTTTTTTCAGGTCTGTTGGGCAGCATGATTGAAGATGGGTGGACATTGCATGGGACACTTTTTTTTTGCTTCTGGGGGGCGTTCTGTACACGCTCTGTGTACAGAACACCACCAGGTAGCCATATTGCATTGCATTCTCCTGAAAGTTACAGAGCTGCAGATTAAAAAGAGAAAAGGTGATTTATATTAACATTCAACGACCATATGACTTGTGTCACAATTGTATACGCTATATTATTTTTTCTTTATTTGTCTTTTTTTCCCCCCACAGAAGTGGCGTTACCCTTTAATTTAAAAAAAAAAAAAAAAGCTTTAATATCACTTTAAACTAGTCTACACTTCCAGCTCAGCAACATGCAAAATTTGAATATTCTCAGTTGCCACAGTAGAAATCTCTAGATCCTTCACAATCATAGTGAAGCAAAATAGACAATATAAATATATATATTATATAAATATAATTTTAAAGCCCATTCTTTTTTTACATAGTATTACATAGTAAGTGAGGTTGAAAAAAGACACAAGTCCATCAAGTCCAAGCTATGTTTTGCTGCCTTTAGAATACTAACTTGTGCAGGCCATATATTATGCAAATTTCATTTGGATCCCGATGAACCGGACACAATTTGCTCTGTGGATGTCCCCACCCTCCTGCCCGACATCCTTCAATTTAAAAATAAAAAAAATGTTTTTTTAGATGTTTAGGTCTTTTGACACTTTTCTGAATACAATAGGCGCAACAAGAAATTTGTCCATCTGGGCTGTATAGCATGGATAGTATCTGATTTTTTTTTCTTATTCAGGCCTAGGAGTGTATGGCCAGTTTAAGTAAATATGGATTGACCCTTTAACTAAAGTTCTACATTGACTTGTAAACTGCCTAAATGAAAATGTATGATCATGGCATCTGGTTTCAAACCACTTAATGCCCTAATAACGATCATAAGGAACCATGGATACGATTGTCCTCTTGCCAAAAAAACACATAGCATGAACATGACAGAATCAGCTGTCTAACTATATGGCAGGATCATAAATACTCAAGGAGATAGATCTTATCTAGCTGAAAACAATTGCTCCCAGGGCTGCTAGCAAACCAGAGATGGATGGGGGCAAGGGAAAAAAACGGGATGAAAATTCAAAAGAAGAGGCATAGATAAGCACGTAGACCACGCTGAAGAAAGGAACTGAAGGAGAAAGTGAGCAGGAGAAAATCCAGCATATTCAGAGCACTGATTAAGGAAATACAGAGTGAACTTCGGTCTCTGCCAAGTTTTCTTGTTAAACATGTTTTTGTAACTCGCAGATTCTGAAATCCAGATGTGAAATCCCTGAAGCTAGAAAAAAAGGATAGTGACATGGAGAGAGGGAGAAGCTTGGCTGAGAGAGAAGTCACAAGGGAGTGCCTTATAAATGTTCACTTCTCTGCTCCTACCCATCAAGCCAATCTCTGATGTGCAGATGCTTTCTTATCTGTAGGACCTTAAGGGAAGACCCCTAAAGAGGAGATATCACAATAAATAAATGATAGGCCGATAAGGCTAAATAAGCCAAATTGTCATATGGGATCAGTGCACCTAATAGTGAACTTTAGGTGTTCTTCGGGTGCAATGGTGTAAAAGGTTGTATTGGTGAAATATGTCCCAATATGCTGCCCCTGCAATTCTTTACATTACTAGATATAATATTTAAAGGCACCCTCCACTCAAAACTGCTAATGAAGACCTAAAATGCAAACAGGGAACCAGGGGTGGACTGACCATTCGGCCACTCGGGCACTTCCCGAAGGCCCCGGGCCACTAGGGGGCCCCATCAGGGTTGCCAGCCTCAGTAAAACCAGGGACAGTATGTAAAAATCTGTGTTTTTTTTACATCTGTTTCTGAAATGTCCCTTACCGACATTCTTTTGGTCTAAAAAAACTGAGATTATAGCTGCCCCACCTCTCCAGTACCTTCTCAGCTACTAGAAACATGTCTGTGTATACTGTGTGTACATGTATGTGTATACTGTGTGATTGTACACTGTGTGTGTGTATACTGTGTGGCCCCATAATCTGTGATTGTCTGGGGGCCCCATAATCTCCTATTGCCCGGGGGCCCCATGAGTTGTCAGTCCACCCCTGCAGGGAACACATCATAATTGCTTGGGATATTTGTTTTTCATTCAAGAATTGCTGTTGTGCACTAATCCATCCCTTTCTTTTTTGCCATTAAAGTCCATCTCCTGGCAAAAATGAACCTCCCTCCCGCCTATAGGGTAGCCCCAAGTATAGATTTAATTTCATGATCTGAAAATGTGATGCAGGCAAAGAATTTCCAAACGTACCCACTATAGGCTCCTTGCTATCTTTAACATATGGAACCCTTGATATATTGACGTGTCAATACCAAGAAGTTTCTTGCAGCCACTAATCCATAGCTCCCAACTGTCCCTGATTTCGAGGGACTGTCCCTGATTTGAAGCAATGTCCCTCTGTCCCTCTTTCCTCCTCATTTGTCCCTCATTTTGGTCTGATCTATATAGTTGTATATAAAATGCACTATTTATTTTTCAAAAAGTTTTTTCCAGTGCTAAACCTTTCATCCAATTTCTGAATTGCTGCATTTGTAAATTTCAAAAGCCAATAAAAGGAATAGTAGGGGTAAAAACAAATCTTTTATTTTTGGTTAATTCTCCTTTAATGGGGTGTGACGGGGCGTGTTCTATGCCTACATACTTTTGCTAGTAGGTGTCCCTTATTTTCATCTCAAAAAGTTGGGAGGTATGACTAATCAGATATGAACCTGCCTAAAAATTCTGAAGCTGACTGGTAATACAATACATTTAACAGATAGAGATGACATTACACAACACAGATTCAGGAAGGAGACCCCTGAACTGCAAAGTTCAATGTGCGATCTTAAAAAAATTGCAAGCAGGAAGGTACAACGCTTTTATTGCAAAAGACAAAGTACATTTCTTCTGTAATATAAATCATTCCCGCGAACAATTTTTTACAAGTGTAACCAGGACTCTAGCTGATAACTGCTGCAGAACTGTCTTTGTTGCTGCTGTATTATTCTTCTGCAATGTGGACAGGGTTAAACTGACTATTCATTGATGCTGAAGTACACCAGCCCTCTATAAGGAGACTAGTTTGCAATGATCATCTATGGAGTCTCTCCGGTGTAAGGGGCAGCCATCTTGGTTGGTCTGATTCAATCCTGGAGGTGACTAGATGATGCAACAGAGCAATGAGAAGTGGGTCAGAAAGCTGGTGAGGGAAGGGGAGAGGACTAGCTTGAAGCAAGCAGGTGTGTGGGGAAAAAGACTGAGCTGTACTGGAGAGCATTCTTATCACTTGTGAGGAAGGAAAAGAGAGACGGTCTAAGCAGGATTGAAAGAGAGTTGTCAAAAGCGATTGCTATCACTGTCTGAGGACTTGATCTGAACCAGAGCAAGAAGAGGGCACCCTGGACCTGGTCAGAGACAAATATCATACAAGTTAATCTGTTGTCTGCCGGGAGCTGTTGTGCTTTCTTCAGGGGCACCAACTTTGCTGGCAAATGGTTTTCATTTTTTTCTTTAAAGTGGAGATCCGCTTAAAAAAAATATATTTAAAGTCAGCAGCTACAAATACTGCAGCTGCTGACTTTTAATAAATCGGACACTTACCTGTCCCAGGGCTCAGCGATGCGGGGGAACGAAGCCCTGCTCCTCACCCCCTCCTCTCTGCGGCGCCAGCATTGTCCCTGTGGGTGACAATCACAGCGCGAGCCGCGCTGTGATTGGCCAGGCAATCATCTGGGATCTGTAAGGTGTCCCAGATGATTGCAGAGAGGGAGGGGGAGGTGAACTTGCTTCTGGCGCCGCGGTGTGCCGGAAGGAAGTGGGAGCTGGACCCTCTAAAATGAGGGTTTCCACTCCCCCCCCCCCCAAAAAAAAATTACATGCCAAATGTGGCATGTCAGGGGGTCACCTTCCCTTAAAGCGGAAGTTCCACTTTAAATCACTGGCCAGTGGGATAAAACTGGGAGTGGTATAGCACCACCTACTCATCAGAATACACGCGCTTCCACTGTGTAGTCACTATTCAGTCAGTTATAGGAACTACAGATACCAGGGTAACTTGACGGGGCCTGTAGCTTACGCATGTATTTGCAGATGTGTGCAGACTAAACCATGGGCGTCCGCAGAACTTTTTTCAGGGGGGACATCATTTTAGGGTCACCCATGCACCGCCCCTTTTTGACAATGTCATTATCACATTATTATGGTCTGAGTCTGCAGACGTATTACAATCCCTAGGATAAGTAATGGATAATGGCCAACAGTAGTGTAGCATGTCTGTACCCTTGTAGTGGCTCAGTCTTTCTCTCTCTGGTGGTGCTGGGCAGCGTGGCTCTCTCTGGTGGCGCTGGGCAGCGTGGCTCTCTCTGGTGGTGGCCTGTAGCTTTTTTTCCAGGCTGCAGTCTCTCAATCTCTCTCTTGATATTTGAAGATGTTGTGCAGAACTAAACCCCTGCTTTTATTTCACGCATACTGTTAGACAGGTTGATTCCAGGGGATGGCACTTGACCCCCCTTGCCCCTACCTGCGGACGCCCATGGACTAAACCCCTGCTTTTAACGCATACTGTTAGTAAGCTTGGATCTTTTCTTTGGATTTATCCTTGGCCTTATTTATATCCATTTGCCCTCCAATGCTGCTTACTGCAATGGCCAGTCATAGGTGGGGGTAGTGGACCCCTTTTTTGCAACTTTTTATTTCCCTTGCATGTCCCCCATCAGATCTACAGAGACAGCACTTCTAAGTGCACAGTGGAGTTGCCTTTAGTAAATAAACCCCTGTAAGTCAGTTTTTTGATGCTGAATTCTTTAAAGTAACATTGGACCTACAGCTGACCTGCATTTGACCTGCTTAAAATAAATATCACATTTCTCCAATTGACTTGTGTGTGAATGCAAAATCCATTTGCAGCACAGAAAAGCTTGTCCACACAGACCCCGTTAGCTTTGATTTATTTAAAACTAAAAAAAAAAATGGATTTATATTACCTTGCCTAGAAAACCAAAATATCTTCTGTGTTATGTCTAAATGGAATCCCTCACATAAATCTCCATAGAAGACCTGCGCCAGAAGGAGAGCACAGTCGGATGGGCTGCCCTGTGCCTGCCAGACTGGCATGGTGATTCATAAAGGAAGGAGGTTGATTTTTTCAGGAACTCTATTGAGGTGTTGAGCTGTCAAAGTTTGATGTAGGAACACCTGGCTAGGATAGGCATATACCGTATATTGCATCCGGAAAGTGTATAGTGCCTTGCCAGCATTAAATACCTTAAGGATGTATTCCATCTTCATTTCTTAATAGTTTTTGCATTGTGCTTTTAGCATGAAATAAACTCATGCAGAACTGTATTTGCTATTAGGCAATATGTTAAGCATGATTTGTCCTGAACATCTGGTCTCTTAGTGGTCTTTAAGGAGTGGACTTGGACAGCTTCATTAATTTTTGCCATCTACGCTGGAGGTTTACACTATTAATCTGCTACCCTGTCTATGAATTAGTCACACTTCCCTAAACAGACAACATCCAGTGTCACAGCATGACCTCTTGTTCTAGTACTGCCGTTCAGTCTATAATGCATTTCCCAACTGTATTTGGTTCAGTATATTTATTCATAAAATGTGAGCCAGCACAGCACCATGTGTACCTTTTTGTCCAGTTTGCTAGTGACATATATCTGAACGGTATACTGTATATGAATGACATTACCAAATGTCTATACAGTAAAACCTTGGATTGCGAGCATAATTCGTTCCAGAACAATGCTTGTAATCCAAAGCACTTGTATATCAAAGCAAATTTTCCCATAAGAAATAATGGAAAGTCCGATGATTCGTTCCACAACCATTTATTTATAGGTCCTTCAGTTTATAGTCCATATAAAAAGAATTAAACCAATGTGACCAGGTTGCGTAACCATAAAATGTCCATCCACAAATGGAAGCCTCCACAAGGGGATTAGAAGCAAAATCCAGCAGGAGCTACAGAGTATAAAAGAGCAGAGAGGCGCCTCTAAGTGGAGCAATATGGTTACATTTAATGAAGGTAAAACATTTAGAAACTCACATGGTTGATGATTAAAAGAGGCACGTCTAAGTGTGCAGGCATCCAGGGTAAAGCTGTCCACAGACCAGTGATGGTGAACCTTGGCACCCAAGATGTTCTGGAACTATCCCCCGCACCGCAAGGTCTCACCGCTGTGAGTCTGCAATCGTGACCGGGAAGATGACCCTGCAGTAGAGCGATCTGAAAGTGAGGCTTGGACCACTCATGGACCGCAGCATGGAAGGGACGACTTTGATGGCGGTGCAGAGGACGGTCTATGTGAACAGCTTTACCCGGATACCTGCATACTTGGATGTGCCTGTTTTAATCATCAGTCATGTGAGTTTCTAAATGTTGTACCTTCATTAATTGTAAACATATTGATACACTAATGCCACGTACACACGATCAGACTTTCCAGCGGACCAGAGTCCGTCAGACAATTCGATCGTGTGTGGGCTCCAACGGACTTTTTCTTCCCAAAAGTCTGGCGGACCTAGAAATAAAACTAGCTTCAAATTTGTCCGCCGGACTCGGCTTTCTAGCGGACAATCCGTTTGTCTGTGTGCTAGTCCGGCGGACTAAAACCGACCCTAGGGCAGCTATTGGCTACTGGCTATGAACTTCCTTATTCTACGTCATCACGTTTCGAATCCGTCTGACTTTTGGAGAGATCGTGTGTGGCCAAGTCCGTTCGTTTGAAAGTCCGGCGGACCTCAGCTGCAAAGTCCGTCGGATTGTCCGCCGAAAAGTCCGGCCGTGTGTACGCGGCATTAGAGGCGCCTCTCTTTTATACTCGGTTGTGATGTGACGCTACTTGTATGTCAAGTCAAAATTGATTTAAACATTTTGCTTGTCTTGCAAAATGCTCTCAAACCAAGTTACTCTCAAACCAAGGTTTTACTGTAAATACTGGGGGTACACTGGGTACTTAAAGTGAAACTCTAGGCAAACATCATACAAATGGCTGGGTAAAATTACAAATCCTCCAGCAAATAAAACAATAACATTTCAATTGTCTATTTGGTCGTTTGCCCAAACCTCCAGTTTAAATACTGGCTCCGTTATTTAATACTGTTGTGCACGTTCAGAATCTGGGAGACAGTGGTTGAGGTTGGGCAGCAGTGGTTAGAGTCAAAGTAAGTATAACCAAACAAGTGGTAAATATAATCTTTCATAAGTAAGCCTAAACAATTATAAAAAAATCAATTTATAATATTTCGATGTTTTCTTAAAAAAAAAAAAAAATCTTGTATTAATCTGTTTATCTTTTTGTCTGTCAATAAATTACTTCTAGGCAAATATAAATCAGAAGAACATAATTCATCCCATGTACTAGCAGCAGCATGTTCACTGCAATCCTTGAACTTTCTGTGACATCATCACATTAACAACTTACTACAAAAAAAAAGCCAATTATAATTTATGCCTGGATTATACATTTTGATAATACTAAACCACTTTGTGTTTAGACTATTATTTAGAACCCTTGACACTGGATTTCTTTTTTTTTTTTACAATGTCAGGTCTTTTTTAAGAGCGGACTGCATAGAGTTTGTGGGATAGTTTTTGTATTTCTGCACATGTCTCCATTGGCTTGCCCCAGTCTTCTGCAAAAGTTCTCAGTTCTCCTCTTGCCCGTGAGTTTCCTCTTTCACCATTACAAAGAACCATGAGAAAGGGCAATGCACTCGGTACATTTTCTTTTTTTTTTTTCCTACCATTGGGTTCAATATCCTAGACTGACCGAGTACAATATCTGGAATACATTGACTGAAGTTTTACAAGAAGGTTTTGATGTTTTATGGCCATATGTGTGATTTTAGTAGCCTAGATGTGTGACAGTCATCTCACCCAAGCCAATATCATGTCTGTTAAACTAAGACTCATATACAGAAGAATGTGCCAAATTTAAAATTAACAACTTGCATTTGGCATGGACTTATCAAGTCCATGCATGCAAGTAGGCATATTTTGTTGAAAAATGTGAACCTGTAGCCCACCATACAAGGTAAAGTGGGTGCGGGTCCTTGGAAAAGGCGTCTTCAGTAATCTGCAAACTTGAGATCTCCATAACGAGAGGTGATTTAATTTACAACAGTTAACAGAGCTCCCGTAGTGGTGCTTTGGCTCATACCGTCCTGTTTCATGCCCCCTTGTGGTCGATGTGGTCACCCACTGAGTTTTGTTGGTAACATGAACGTCAGAAAGGAGGTGGCTTGAAGTAACGTGTGTATTATTCCACTTCAGCAAGTAAGGTGAGTACACAGTTTTGCTTTAATGAGTCACATAAGTAGATCCCTTCTATATTGTGACAGGGAGAGCAGGCTTCAAACTGGGCACATGCATTTACTAAGTGCCAATGTACACAAGCGCTTCATCTCTATACTTAGCTGACGTAAAGACCAATTCAGAAGGAAGGATTAAATATATAACATGTAACTAATATACTTTTCTTTGCAACCTATAATTTTTGAACAGATTAGGCCCCTTGTCTGATCAACCAGAACAGTAGACTGGACGTGTTGGATTAGCATGGAGATCTCTTTTGTTATTTTGGAACCAGCTAGCACCAGTGGCTCTGCTCACTTGTAGACTTTCAGGCTGGGTTCACACTTATGGTTTCCCAGCATCCAATTTGCATGACAGGAGAGTGTGACCGGCTCTCAATGGACCCGGTTCACACACCTCCGTGATGGCCGTGGAGCAGATTGCACAGGGGTCCTGTGCGTCTTTGGCTCCATTTCAGGTCTGAATTCAGGCAAAAATTCAGGCCCAATTCATCCCTGAAATGGAGAACAGGGACCCACCGCACCCCTGCTGTGAGCCACATGCGAATTAGGTGTGAACCCAGCCTAAGTGATAGATGTAAGCATGTCTATGCAAGCAACAAAACTGTTCACTGCCTAAGAGCAGGAGCAGAATATGCTTACTATTGCCTGAATTAACCAGAAAATCCACTTTAGTGCACTCCTCTGGGGGCTTGACTTCCCCAATGTAAGCATCAATCGAAAAATGACACTGCAGTTCCTGCCAGTAGCAAACAGAAGTAATGTAGGAGCGTGCAATTCAGAAAATCTATGACCAATAATAACTGTAACACAAGATTAACCTCTAGTGTAGCATTCCTATATTGGATTGCAGAATTGTATTTTGTGCAACAACTACTGTACATCAGTATTTAGTAGAGATATAAACTTAAACCAATAGATGTCAGCGTTTACCCAATGTAGCTCACATCTATGGTATGCTCTAAGTCTTTTCCATGAAAAAGGTTTCCTGCCTGCAGTTAAGCAGCAAAGCCCATGTGGACTGTGCACATTCTCTTCTGTAGGGCTAGATACAGAATTTCAAACATCCTGAAACTTTGGTAATTTGTATACCAACATTACAACCTTAGCCGTGACTGAAACTACCTGTCCTGTTAAATGTCCCTACCTGTGTCATTTCCCTGGCACATTGAGTGTTCAAACCTCAATGGACTGGGCAGTAAAGTCTACAAAACAGACACTTATGATGGCAGAGGTCACATCAACAAGTACACTGCTGCTACAGTTATTATGGAAGGGAATGCGTGCTCTCATGGGGTGTTGCTGCACAACAATTCTGATGTACACACAGTGTGGCTGAATGCCATCAGTGTTAATCGGTGGTCAGTTCCACACTTTGCTAAGCTCTGCTCTTAACCCAAAACTCCATTAGATCATTATGTGTCAGTTTTCAGTAAGTTATGGAATTAAAGTGGTTCTAAAGGCAGAAGGCGTTTTATCTTAATGCATTCTATGCATTAAGATAAAAAAAAACTTCTGTGTGCAGCAGCCCTCTAAATACTTGCCTGAGCCCCATCTCAATCCAACAATGTTACACGAGAGACTCGGCTGTCCAGGTCTCTCCCTCCTGATTGGCTGAGACACACAGCGGGTGTCATTGGCTCTCGCTGCGGTCAAAGTCAGTGAGCTAATGAGGAGAGAGAGGGGTCGGGCCCGAGCAATGGCTTCGTTTTCTGAATGAACACACAGAGCAGCAGCTCTGGCCGGGTGCCCCCATAGCAAGCTGCTTACGGTGGGGGCACTTAACAGGAGGGAGGGGCCAGGAGTGTTGTGAGGGACCCGAGAAGAGAAGGATTGGGGCTGCTCTGTGCAAAACCATTGCATAGAGCAGGTAAGTATGACATGTTTGTGATTTTTAAATGAAAAAAAACTTTAGTATCACTTTAAGGGTATTTCCCGGGCAATCTCTGTTCTTCAGACTTTCATGCCATGAAAAAAGAAAAGGTGAAACAAAGTATTCATATATTTAACGTGCTTCCTTGCTTTCTTGACCTTTGAACCCAGAAACACACATTTTTTTTCAAATTAGACTGTCCTCATATGTAATTCCATTGGGGTTTCCTAGTAGAGGAAATCTAGTGACATATTTTAACAAAGGGGAAAAAAGTATATTTTATAAAGCCAACGTTTTACACCACTGCAGAACATTAGAGTTTCCACTGATCAAGACAATAAAACCTGCTTAAGAAAAGTTGCCAGTAATGAGAACTACTGGTAAATGGGTAGTTTCTATTATGACAATTTAACTTCCTCATGTAGGAGTATTTTTACTGATTTCATAACAAGAGACAGTAATAAGAATATTGTTACCATTTCCCATATTTAAAATATGTGTAAACAAATTTGCATTAAAAATCTGAAAAGGATTGCAAGATTCCACCTACTGTTAACGTGCCACAGACATCCAAAAGTGGTCTAATATGCAGTAAAGTTTCAAACCACTGCAGATATCTTTTGGATATAAATCTGCTATAAACAGGAACTTTCACATTGAATGAACATTTCTGTTTAAGCATATCCAGAAAGAATGGGAGGCTCACAACACCGACCCATTGCTAATTCTCTGGGGGGAACGGCGATTGGTCTACTCACCTGTCTGATCACTGATCTCTGGGGTCTCTTGGCCAACGCTGTATCCTGACCTAGGCCGACAAGGCCCAGGGCTAGGGCAGCACGGAAAGAGTCCCTGCCGGCTTGCGCTACACTGTTGGTGTAGCACCAGTCTTATGGGGCGGACTGAACTGAGAAGCAAATTAGTCTAGCTGCACTGCTTCTGGGGGGGGGGGCGCCACTTCTAATTTTGACTGTCTCATCATCCTGGACCACAAACCTTCCTCATTGTGCTATGTTTTCTGCTGCACTATTGGCATGGTTATAGCTTCTTAGTCGAACTATAGGCAACAATTTTTATTTTATTTTTGGATAGAGTAAGGCCCATTTCACACTGGGGCGTGGAGCCGCGGTGACGGTAAAGCAGGGCTATATTTAGCGCTGCTTTACCGTTGTTTTGCCCGCGGTATTCGGCCACTCGTGGTGCAGTTTTACCCCCACAAGCGGCCGAAAAAAGGGTTAAAATCCCCCACAGAGAGCCGCCGTAGCGGCGCTTTGCGGTGGTAATGCCACGGTATTGCCGCGGTATTACCGCGGTGTCCCATTAAAATCAATGGGAAGGAGCAGTATAGGAGCGGTGAATACATCGCTCCTATACCGCTCCAAAGATGCTGCTAGCAGGACTTTTTTGACCGTCCTGCTAGCGCACCGCTCCAGTGTGAAAGCCCGCCGGCTTTCACACTGGAGTGAATGGGGCCGCATTTTTTCAGGCGGTGTACAGGCGCTATTTTTAGCGCTGTACCGCCTGAAAAAAGCTCCAGTGTGAAAGGGGCTTAAGGGAGGGTTATAGTCAGCTTATTTTTTACCATCCTTGTCCCATTGCAAAGATTTCCCTTCACTTCCTGTCCCATAGCCAATAAGGTAGTGAGAGGAAATCTATGCAAATTAAGGGAATCCATCCCCCCCCCCAGGCCCTCAGAACTAGTGTCCCCAGGGCAGGTCTTAAACAGAAAGGGGTGTGGCCTTGACAGGAAGGGGTGAGTAATTTAAATTAGGGGGTACACAAGCTTAGTCAGGCCTAGGGCAGCACAAAACCTAAATACACTACTGCTCTTGGCTATGACTTTCAGAATTGTTTGATACATTGAGTGACTGTATATTATGTCTATGGGTATCTTAAAACCTATATCACAAGGGCATAAAGAACAGGCATCTACTTTACATAACTGAAGTTTTCGGAATGCTTTGTAAAGCCAATGCCTATTCTGTAACATAAGCAAAAGGTCTAGTGCAAAAATTCTGAATGAGTTTGTGCTGCTTTGCATCACTGTGCATCTCAAACATGTTTTAAGTACTTGCACTGTGTTTGAAAAGATTTTGCTTTTAATTATTTCCTTCCAAATGAAGAAGAGAACCTTACAAAAATGTCAAAAACAAAAAAATTTTGCAATGCTATATGCAACAAGTGTTTTAACCCCTTGGCACTGGCGCTTCCCAGCCCTTTAAGGGGTTTCAGATGCCAGGTGCGGGGTTTATGATCATGTTACCGCCATGATTGGCTGTCACGTCGGTCACTTGATCATGTTACCGCCATGATTGGCTGTCACGGCAGTCACTTGATCAGTAAGCTCCCGATCACAAGCAGTGATCGGGAGCTTTCCATTAGCTGCCGGTAACTGTGTCGGGAGCGCCCAGGGTGCTCGCTCTCGGCACAGCTGTGTTTGTAGTGTGGTACTCAAATATCACCCCCCGTGGGTGCCAAGAGGTAACACGCTTTTCTTTCGAACACCCATGTGAAGCTAAAGTGGATATAAACCCGACAATTATTTTCTCTTGCTTGCTCCTTTTTAGTCTGGTAAAAATACCATTGTAAGTATTCGGATATATTTGTTGGTACGTGCAAAAAAATAACAGTTGATCCTGCCAGAAATCCACTCTGCTATAGTGAACTCACGTGCTGCTCTAAAATCTGCATTTTTTTAGCTCTGGCCAGTTTGCCATGTAGTGTACAGAACACCTCCCTCAAGGAAAGGGGAAGGTGTTCTGTAGTCCTAACACACTTCCTGGCCTATGGTAACAATACTGCTCCAATATGGTGAGAAGGCACCGCCACCCTGGCACAGGAAGAGTGTTACTGCCAAGACAGCCGAAAAAATAGACTGAAACAAAGATCCAATACAGCCACCACATCTGACTGATATGCTGAAATATGTTACATTTTTGTTATGGGGTTTAGATACTTTTTTTTTTTTTCAATTAACAATTTTTTATTGATCATAAAAACAGGCCAAAAAGTTGGTATTGTATCATACAACTTTCAGCGTAGTTATAATAGGACCAATGTATATGAAATAACAGTAAACAGTAGTGCAGACTATAGGAAGTCATATCTGGCTCCACATAACAGTTATTAGCTATCAAATAGTGTCCGTTATAGACTTCAGCAAAATCCATGAAAGTAAAGAAAGAGAGAAAATAATAGACAGAAGAGAGATAGGGAGGGGTGGGGAGGGGGATGGTCAGCATCAGCTCAGGGCGGATCCTCTCGCCTGTGCCAGTCCTCCCAGATTTGGTTGTGCGATTCTAATTTATCCTGTAATCTAGCTGTCATTTTTTCCATCAGCTCTATGTCTTTTATTCTAGTGTATAGATCTGCTTGGGAGGGTGGGGCATTTATTTTCCAATGAAGGGCAACCAGGCATCTCGCAGCCGTCGGGGCATGTCTAAGCATTTTTCTTGAATGTTTGGGGATCTGTAGGGGTGATACTCATAGGAGGAACGATTTTGGGGTTCTGGGTACCTATACCCCCAGGAGACGGGACAGCAGAGACTGTACTTCCGTCCAGAAATAGATACATTTTAATTGTAGGATTGCCATGGATGGGAAGACATCTCTTCCAAGAGTGACCACTGGGAAGTCACTTGTTTGACTTGTATTCCATCGATATAGCTCCAGAACCTGACACAATATTTAGGTACACTTTACATTTTTGATACTTTTTGCGTATTTAATGTACAAAGTTCAATTTTCCAATGTGTCTTTACCGCTTCTCTTTCCCCTTGTGGTTTTGTGTCATCTGTTATCTTGTGTTTAAGAAACATTGAGTTAAGCCAGCCATAGATGGTTCGAATCCATGTATGGGTAGGCTGATTGTACCCAAGTTGAAGTCCATCAATTGACTTTGGTACAACCATCATGTTGGGTCTCTAGCATGCGACTATTACTTTAGCCGCTAGCAATAATCATTGTGGTCTCCCCACAAGGACCGCTCCCTGCCCCCCCTCCCCCCGCCTTACCGGAAGAACAAAATAGCTCCACGGGGGATTCAGTTAATGTTGATGAGGGAATCGAGAGATCATCTATGGCCTTCCTTGCCAAAAGAAGCTTCTCTCCTTGGCAGAGACCCTAACTATGTCACAAATTAGTAACTACACAGTGGGGGGAACTGAACCAGAAAGACAAATAAAGATAGATAAATGAAAAAAAAAGGCCATATAGTGTAGGTGAACTGGACAGGTATCGTAAAAATCGTTGTCCATATGGTGTATGAGTGCCGAGTTGAAGTCAGGGGGTTGATTATCGATTAAAGGTAAATAGGCTGTTCAATATGCAAGGGAACTTTCCTAATAGCTTTGTGAATGAGGTTACACTCTGCTGACTTCCATCATCCAATCATGTGCAATGCAAAAAAGTTTTTTTTTTTTTTTTCATAGTGCGTGGTTGGGGTCTTTGCAGAGTGAAATTTCAGCACATTCACTAAACTCTGGGAAAAATTCCTTTGTGCAACTTCCCTTGCCTAAGTGACCAGCCTATTATCCTTTAGTACAGGGGTCTCCAAACTTATTAAACAAAGGGCCAGTTTATTGTCCTTCAGACTTTAGGGGACCGGACTGTGGCCAGCAGGAGTTGGAAAATTTCTCGGCATCAGTTGGAACAAAATATCGCTACATTTGGTATTAGGGGGAGGAATAGTGCCCCGTCATTGCTATCACTGGAGGAATAGTGCCCCTTTTGGATATAAATCTGCCATAAACAGGAACTTTCACATTGAATGAACATTTCTGTTTAAGCATATCCAGAAAGAATGGGAGGCTCACAACACCGACCCATTGCTAATTCTCTGGGGGGAACGTCGATTGGTCTACTCACCTGTCTGATCACTTCGGTCTCTGGGGTCTCTTGGCCAACGCTGTATCCTGACCTAGGCCGACAAGGCCCAGGGCTAGGGAAGCATGGAAAGAGTCCCCGCCGGCTTGCGCTACACTGTTAGTGTAGCCCCAGTCTTATAGGTCGGACTGAGCTGAGAATCAAATTTAGTCTAGCGCCCCCATAAAGCAGCTGCACTGCTTCTGGGGGGGGGGGGGGGGGGGCGCCGCTTCTAATTTTGACTGTCTCATCATCCTGGACCACAAACCTTCCTTACTGTGCTATGTTTTCTGCTGCACTATTGGCATGGTTATATCTTTTTAGTCCTCTCCATAAAATTATCAGAAATTTGTGCTAGAGTAGAACTATAGGCAACAATTTTTTTTTCTTTGGATAGAGTAAGGGAGGGTTATAGTCAGCTTATTTTTTACCATCCTTGTCCCATTTCAGAGATTTCCCTTCACTTCCTGTCCCATAGCCAATCAGGTAGCACAATAGTGCCCCATTGTTGGTGTCAGTGGGGGAAATGGTGCCCCAATGTTGGTGTCAGTTGGCAGAAAAGTGTCTCATTAGTGGAAGGAATAGCACCCCAAGGGCCGGATAAAGGCAATCCAGGGTCACAGTTTCAAAGCCACTGTTTTAGTAAATCAACCCCAATGCACCCCAATACAGGGGCCGTTATGGTCAGTGTAGTTTTACAATAAGTTGGGCATGCTAATCTTTTCTTTCCTTGGTGCAATGATTTCAGAAGATTTTAGATGCCATCTTACCAAAAAAAACAATTCATAAGAGGGTATCAAAGTATATACAGTACGTGCATATGGCTGGGTTCAAAGACTCCCAGAGTGTGCGGCAGACAATTATTTACATGCAATATGTACAGACATATCAAAGATATGCCAATTTGTACTGTTTCAACAGGTTGACTTTAGTTTGTCTTCTTTTTAATCTTAATTCATCTTTGCCATAATGTATATATGTCTTCAGAAATGCTATACACTGCTCTTGTTTTATTATATCTAAATTCATACATAACCAGAGTTAATTCACAATGAATTAAAGATTCTGACTATAAAAGCAGACAGGAGATTGTATTCTGTTGGTTTCTATAGTTTTGTTCAGTAATCTTGGATGTATCACAATGTAAGACTATAAAACCTCCTTTGAACTACATGGTACAGCCATTCTTTTCAGCGTCCATTTTCCAGCTATTTGTTGAACCCCTCTAGCTGTGCCGCGTTGGTACGGTCTACATTTGATCATAAATAAACATAACACTAATATTAAAAAATACCTCTGGAGTATCCCCTGGAGCAGTGTGATACTTTCTCTGGGCTTATTAGAAAGGTAATGTGTACACATGACAGTGCTATATTAACTGGAAATTCAACTTTTTCTGAAATCTGAGCAGTTCTGTTCACTTCAAGACTTGCCTGAGGCTAAAAAGGAGGAAAGTGAAGAAAAGAGAGTCCTTCAAATCTCCTCTATCGCTACTGACACTGAGACTCGTATATGTGACAACATACCACTAAAGAGACAAAACACTTTTAGGTCTGTCCAATAATCTGATCTGAAATGACTGTTAAAATTGAAAAACCCATTAATGTCCGTTCCTGCTCTGATCTATCGGACCTACTTACAGGACGGGAGTAAAAATTGTATAGAAACCGGCACTATGTGATCTTGTCCTGAAGATCTGAAACTGGACCAACTGACATTTTATTTTTAAAAAACACACTGTCTAATCGTGTCCTGACAAAATCTGTCTGGAAGATAACTATATGTATGTAATTCTTTCATAATCTCCAGCTGGAAGGTCACCAAAAATCACATTTTAGTAATACCAAAAAAATGTAAAAGATTACATTTGTTGTAAGAAGGAATCCCAGTGCTGGAAGTGTTTGCAGCAGGGGTGCCGATTTAAAAAAAAAAAAACGTAAAAAGTACCCAACATGCCATGACTCCTTACTGTGACCTGGACTCTTAAACTGACTGAAGCACTTAACGTGGAACTTTAGTGAAAAAATGAAGTCCTGCTGGGTCACTTTTGCGGGTACAACTATATAAAACATTAAGTGCCTATACTGTTGTAGCGCTGGCTCCTGACAAGCATGCGCTATGCGTTTTTCAAAGTTAATATTCCTGAAACCACAGTTGGTTTTTAGGGCTAATTAAGCCAAATTATGGTTTCAGTACCAGTCTAGCTGGAATTGCACTGAGTTCTCCTTGGCCGTAGGTGTCGCTGTCACCGCCGGCAGGTATGAGAACGCAGTTTGGCTGGGCATATTGGGTACCATTCTTTTCTCGGAACCAGCCCAGTGGGAGTGTCATCCTGCTGTGAATTCTGGGAGGTGGTATTTAAGGTACTGAGATCACGTGCTTCAGGGTTCCGGTCCAGAAGATATTTTCTGTCTGTTTGGTCCTGGTCCTCCTGACCAGCCCCCATGGCCCTCCTGGCCTGGGGTGCGGATCCATGCAATTCTGAGTCTCGGGGCTGGATAGCCCGAGGTGAAGCAACTGCAGGGACAGGCTCGAATGGATACCAAGGCCTGAGGATTCAAAAGTGGTCCGGTGCTGTCTCGTCTAAGGAGAGGCCCAGCAACTGGAGAAGCATCCAGGGGAAGACTCTTCGGGAGAAGGCCACGCACAAGGCTGGTTTCTCTGAAGGAGCCTGGAGGCACAGTTGAAGGACACTAAATGGATCTACACTCATACGGTATCGCCGAACCGACTGAGAGATACTGGTACCGTATGATAGCTCTCTATATTTGTCTAAGTCTGTGGCAGAGACTTTTCTCAAGTGTTCTACATCCAAGTCTGTGGCAGAGACTTTACTCAAGTGTTCTACATCCAAGTCTGTGGCAGAGACTTTTCTCAAGTGTTCTACATCCAAGTCTGTGACAGACTTTTCTAAGGTGTTCTACATCCAAGTCTGTGGCAGAGACTTTGCTTTACCTAGCACTCTACCGGCTGCTAGGCCTAGTGAGAGGAGGTCTATCCGGTGGTTGTGATAACCCAGCTGTGAAACAGTAATTCTCTGGATTTCTATAATAAGAGACTTCCTATTTTTGCAGTTCCAGAAGTACCTGGACTTTCTTCCTAATCCTCTACCCTACATAAAGAGACTGTGTTATTTTCCAAATAAATAACCCAAAAGGAAGATCAAGTTTCAGTTTCCAAATTTTTTTGGGCCATCTACCATGGGAAACCCTAGACGGAGACAAGGTCAAGAAGGTAACGGTAAGCCCAATAAAACCAGCAGCTTCTTCGGGGGTTAGTGCTACACTGTTTAAAATCCAGTAAAACACTGTCTTACCCTGCTCTGCACATGCTCAGTTGCTTTCTATTTTTTGGCACTGTGCCAAAAATCAGAACCACTAAAGGCTGATCCTGCTGACAGCCTAAAGATTGCTGCTCAGGGGCTCTGGGCTTCAGCAAAATGGCAGCCTCCAGCAAGAAGAAACAGGATAAATGCTGGAGGCAATTTACAGCACACACCAATTTTGATAGCATAGTTATTAATGTGGAATACCGTATTTTCCGCACCATAAGACGCACTTTTTCCCCCAGAAATATGGGGGATAATGTCTCTGCGTCTTATGGTGTGAATATACAACTGACACTGCCCCCCGCCGCCACTGGCACTGCCCCCGACACTGGCACAGCCGCCAGCAAGGCCCCCCGCCACCACCGGAAGAGAGGCAGGAGAGTGGGGGACAGACATCCAAACCCCCCCAGGGGCGCCGGGTGATCTCCCGGCTGGGCCTGAGACTGCTCCTGAGACAGAAAACAGAGCATTTGGGCGCTCGGGCTGCTCTGTCTTCTGTCAGGCGGATGGGATAAAATCAGATAAGGCTGTGTTTGTGGCAATGGTCAGTCTGCATTTATGGCAATGGTCGGGGTGCGTTTATGGCAATAGTCGGGCTGCGTTTATGGCAATGGTCGGGCTGCGTTTATGGCAATGGTCGGGCTGCGTTTATGGCAATGGTCGGGCTGCTTTATTGGCAATGGTCAGGCTGCATTATTGGCAATGGTCAGGCTGCATTATTGGCAATGGTCAGGCTGCATTATTGGCAATGGTCGGGCTGCGTTTAGGATAATTGGTCGGGCTGCGTTTATGGTAATGGTCGGGCTGCGTTTATGGCAATGGTCGGGCTGCGTTTATGGTAATGGTCGGGCTGCGTTTATGGCAATGGTCGGGCTGCGTTTATGGCAATGGTCGGGCTGCTTTATTGGCAATGGTCAGGCTGCTTTATTGGCAATGGTCATGCTGCAATATTGGCAATGGTCAAGCTGCATTTCATGGGCACTAGAAAATATTTTAGTACACCATTTGGTTCAGAATATTTTTTTTTCTTGTTTTCCTCTCCTAAAACCTAGGTGTGTCTTATGGTCAGGTGCGTCTTATGGAGCGAAAAATACAGTATATGTTCCTTGCTAAAGAACATTTTTTTTATCAAGTTGTTATGGGTAAAGTTTCACTTTAACAACCCATCCCCAGCAATCTGACTTGAGCCCCGAAAACTTAGAGGACACCTGTACTTTTAGCACAATTGCCCTTTAAAGTGAAATGAATCCCTCCTATCCTAGCCAAGGAAGCTGCCATCTTGGCCTTTGTTTGATCTGCAGTTGCTATAGTGCTGTGCATGTGATCAGTTATGACCCCAGCCATTTGATGGCTTTACAGTTTGGTTGGGAGCACAGGCAACTATGACCCTTATAATTCATGGTATGCCTTGAATGTAACAAATACATTGATAGGTGTAGTTCTGCTTTAGGCCCCTTACACACAGGACGGGCTTCCTTGGAGTCTGCCTGCTCAGCAATGAATCTGTCCACTGACAGAGGGTTGGTCCATGTGTGCCTTGCTTATGCAGAGCAGAAACAGCCCGCTCTCCTCTATTGGCGGTACGACGAAAACAGGCCGCTGGTCCGTTTACACCTGTCTGCCATCCAATCTGATTTGCCAGACGGATGGGGATTGGATCCCCATCTATCTCTTTTTAGCGGATCGGACGTTGGCAAGTGTCAACGAACACATGTCCGTTGACACCCACTTCTCCATAGAGGAGACTGGGGGGTCTGATCAGTCCGCCCGTGTGAAAGGGCCCTTAAATGCCAAAAACTAGGCCTTAAACCACTTTCCTTCCAGGAATGCCCCGATGTCCTTTGTGAAGAACGTTCTACTGAATGTTCCTTTAAATTGAAACCCAGCACTGCCCATCACTGTCCAATTCTGCTGCGTCGCCTTTAAGATAAGTAAATAACACATAGAATATTCTGTTTTGTCCCAGACCATGTTGAATCTCCTTTACCACAGTAAAAAAACATCTTGGTGCTGTGTCATTAGGAGTCTGCAGTGGACAGAAAGGTTAATTTGGGGTAACCCCTCTCCCCCATGCTAACAAGCTGTTTTTCTCTGCTGTGCATCTTCATTACAAGACGGTTCATTAGCTTGATGTTTTTCTCTCGCTCCCACCCTCAGGCTATTACAGAACATGTAATAATCAGCAGCCTGCCTCCTTGAGTGTTATTTTGACACATTGAATGTGCACATTAACAAGAGGGTGAAAATGATGGTTCGCCACTCACCCTGTAATCCACAAATGATGTCACTTGTCTGATGCCAAAGAGCCCTGAGCCACTTAATTTGTGGTTCCTACGTATCAATTAAAACTTTGTTCTATCACTCTTAGAAGCAGCAGCTCACAAAATCACCTGGATTGAGGTTTGCAACACTATCACCGGTAGGGTTAATGCATACAGGGGGGGTGAAATGTCTGGTTGCACCCCTGTAGTGTCATTGCCTCCATGTTTACTTTAATTAAAACAGAATTAACGCTTCTTGGCTGCTGGTAATTACACCCCCATACCGTGGTGTTATGGAGACCTCTCATTAACCCTGCAGGAGTCTAGCTGAGGGGATGGCACTTGGCAGCCCGTAAATCAACTGCAGTACAGGCAGTGTGTACAGGATTTCCCCAGTGCCAGTTTAACACTGTTTAAATATTTCAGATTAAGTTTGGAGTTTTTGGCTGTCAGCAGGTCCCACTAGAGAAAAACCTGTGTAGTTCTCGGAAAGGGGATGCAGTGCGGCTAGTAGCGAGGGGAGCTGATCTCACTCCTGTACATTTCACATGTTAGCTGCACACTTGACTGAACGGGTAATAAATACATTTACAAGTAGGAGCCAGATGTGCGAACAAGATTCTTTCTGGCCTTCTGTCAAAGGATTCACCTGTAGAAATTATGCGGATCGGGCAAGCTTTCAAAACAATGGGACAGTTCTGTATTTGGAATTTTGACAGCAGGAAAAATGAAGCCATTTACATGTTTGTCTTCAATATACAGATGGGAAGCAGATTTTGTAATAAAACGAGGCCCCCTATCCTAACTTTCCTGCTCCAGTGCATGTATATGTATGGTAAAAGAGAAAATTAAACGTCTTTCCAGAAAAACAAGCTTGCCCATGAACCCTCTGGTGCTGGTAACAAACATTACTAAAGCCAGGGCCGTCTTTAATATTGATTGGACCCTGGGCAAAACTTTTCTTGGGGCCCCCCCAAATGCAGTTTTGCTCTCCACCTGCTCTGAGACATACAATAAATAGCAGCTAGACTCAAAATCAGTTTACTGAATCAGATCAGGCAGCTATTGCGATTGGTTGATAGAGGTTACAGTGTATCATTACTGCTCACTGACTGGTTGCTAGAGGTTACAGCACACATTACGGCTCACCGATTAGTTACTAGAGGTTACAGAACATGATTTAGGCTTGTTGATTGGTTGCTAGAGATTACTGTGGATATGACCTCCAGGGGGCATGATATACATATCAATGCCGCCGCCCGCTACTATTTACATATGAATGCTGACGCTATTTACATATAAATGCCAGTAATTTACATGTAAACACAGGGTCTGTAGGTGAGTCATCTGTACACAATAGGGCAGAGCTGGGCAGCATTAGTAGCATCACTTCACACTGAGATATTGGGACACAGCACAGGACTAAAACTTCAAGGGACGAGGGAATTTAAACCAGGATAGTTGTCAAGTATGAGGCAGCTGCTTTGGGCCCCACAACAATGACAGGGCCCAGGGCAGATGTCCCTTTTGCCCTGCCTTGCCTGAAAACTGACCCTACCCTTCAACTGGGACCATGTAACCGAATGCCTAGGCACCAGATCCCAGAGTAGCAGTGTCTTTAGGAAAAAGTATTAGCCTGGGTTCACACCAGTGCGGTGCAAATTTAATGTCCGGCGTGACTGCGCACTGAAACGTCTGTTCTGCGGTTTGTCAGCGTTTTAGCTGCGGATCAGTGAGCAGGGAGAGGGGAGGGAGGGGGGGGGGGGGGAGAGGTGTAGTGAGGAGAAGGAAATAATTTGTGTTCACAACGCAAGCCAGCTGCGAATCAGAGGTGTGCCCATAGAAGTTAATGAGCCTAAATTCGCACCTGAGCCGCACCGCACTGCCCAAAAATCGCACGCGTTTTTTCTGCAATGCGCAGCGCGCATGCACCAGAGATATGTGAACATGCCTCATTAAAATCAATGTATTTTGAAATGTCCTGCGAATTCGCAGCGTGGTAGGCCGCTGCGAATTCGCATAGGTGTGAACCCAGGCTTAAAGATAAACTGGGTATCCACTGAAGGAGATTCTGCAATGCTGATGTGTGCCAGTATCTTCTAGACCAGGTGCAGGCAACCTTTGAGAGGTGGAGAAGATCTGCCTGAACAACATGAAGAGACCAAAGATCACTGGGGTTCGGTGCTCCGCCACCCCCAGCTTTTTCTCTTTTTTTTTTTTTTTTTAAAGAAATTAACTACAAAAGGTCTAACTAAATAGTAAGAAAAATTTAGAAAAATATATTAAAACTAATTTGACTGTAAAAATATAAACTTTGCCTACCTTAATTGTAGACAGTATCAGTAGAGCAGTGGACGATGTGTGGCCAGTGTCAGTAGGTCAGTGGACGGTGTCAGTAGGTCAGTGGATGGTGTCCGTAGAGTAGTGGACACGTCAGTAAGGCAAAGGACCGTGTCAGTAGGGCAGAGAAAGGTGTCAGTGCAGGGGATGGTGTCAGTAGGGCAGAGAACAGTGTCAGTAAAGCAGTGGATTGTGTCCGTTTCTTCTTTTTTTTTTTTTTTTTTTTTACAGTTTTATTTATTTATTTAGCAGCCCTGTTGGGGGCTTTGGTGAAATGTCAGGGGTCTAAACTTATGATGTCTCACTTTTAAAAGAGAGAGAGAGAGAGAGAGAGATTGAGGACACAGTCCTCGATGTCAATCTCTGCAGTTTCAGCTGCACAGAAAGAATGAAAAGGAAGAGCTCTCCACAGTCTCCTTGTTTATTCAAAAACTGAAGCACAGTAAACACAGTTTACTATGCTTCAGTTATGAATGAACACATTAAGTAATCGGTATCAATTACTCACTGTGTTCATTCACAAAAGGAAGGGGCCCTGCTCTCCATCCTGAAGTTTCCTTACAGCAGCTGACAGGAGAGGAGGGAAAGCCGGCGATGCTTTCAGGGGAGGTGCTGGTAGCATAAGGAAGGGGATCTGGACAGGAGGGGCAACAGGAGAAGCATTTACTGTAGCCAATACCCTGTATTTTATATTATATTGTCTTGAACGGGTGTTGGCGACCCTTTGATCGCAGCCAGATGGTAGATTGCTTGCCTTTCTTTCTGACCACGAGAACCTAGACATTGGTATCATTGGGCCCCATCGTTGGTGTCATTGGGAGGAATTGTGCCCGTCATTGGTGTCACTGGGCCACATTGTTGGTGTCACTGGGAGGAATTGTACCCTTCATTGGTGTCATTGGGCCCCATTGTTGGTGTCATTGGGAGGAACTATGCCTCGTCATTGGTGTTATTGGGCCCTATTGTTGGAGTCATTGGGAGGAATTGTGCCCCATCTTTGGTGTCATTGGGCCCCATTGTTGGTGTCATTGGGAGGAATTGTCCCCCATCTTTGGTGTCATTGGGCCCCATTGTTGGTGTCATTGGGAGGAATTGTGCCCCATTGTTGAGGTCATTGGAAGGAATTGTGCCCTTCATTGGTATTAGTGAATAAAATAACACCCCAAAGGCCTGATAAAAGCAAGCAAAGGGCCACATCTGGCCCCCGGGTCAACGTTTGGAGACCACTGATCTATGTATTACTAGCTAGTTGTTTTAGTTGTTTTTTGTCATAGTGGTTTTCGGTCATGTGACCTCCCATTGGCCCTTATTTTTGAAAAGTCTTTCAAACATAGTTTCTTTAGTGGGGTCCCTGCTGATGATGTCTATCACTTAGTACAGACACAGTTGCATTTTAAGACGCAGAACTTCTATCAATACGGTTGGATGTGCAATGTGCTAGAAAACGCATACACGTTAATTTCAATCATCTGTATACAGATCACTCTAGTCATACACAGACAGTGGTCCTAAAAGCAGAGCCTGGCTCTGTATACATACAACAGATTAGTGAGTTTATGGCCAGACTACATGTCTCCTACAACAAAAATACCGTAATTATTAGAGACAACGCTGTTAGATCAGGATTTATACATGAATGATATAAATGCAGTTTATGAGTGGAGATATACTGGTTTTTATGTTTCCCATAAGAACGCCACTAACGCTAAAAGTTAAGATGATGAACTTTGTTAGTCCCTACTGAGCACTGTTCTCCTTCTTAAAAAAGAATTTATATCCTGTTTTATATAGGTTTATTTTCTTCTTAAAAAAAAAGAAAATGGACAAGAGATTTTACGTGCACAAAGCATTGTAAACATGTTTGTCCATAGCTGATAGTTACAATATTTTTGGATTGCTTTCTCCTAAACGCACTAAATTAACCATCAAGGTGAGTCAATCAAGGCACAAAGAAAGACTTCACCTCTATCCAATGACAGGGGGGGGGGGTAATCATATGAGCCCTTGGTACTTATTACTTTCTTTACCCCATTATACAGCTCAATAGTTCTATACACCTATAATGTAAAATATATTTTCCACAATATTTTATAAAAAATCAATTGCCTGTTTAAAAATAAAAAAAATAAACATAAATAAATTGCCTGATTAAAAAGAAAAAAAAAGTTACACAGAAAATAGTGTAAATTTGTTCAGCTCACAAGGGTGTAATATTTCACAATATTTGTACAAGCGCCTTCTCAGGCTACCTTGATTTTATGTTGCTTTTAGTTACACCCATTTTTAGCCAATTTAACTTAGAAAATAGGAAATATCTGTAGATTCTAGAGAAAGAGGTTGTAACCCAAAAAAAAAAAAAAAACACATCCTGTTCCCTTATAGCAGGTTAAACTGCACAGTGCTGTCTAATCTGTCCCTCTCTATGCTGTAAAAAAAAAAAAAAAAAAAACTGGTTGATCCTGCCTGTTCCTGTGTCCCCCTTAGTGTGCTGACCACGGTAATCATGGCTACTGATCCATGATTAACGTGGTCAGGTTACATGCCTCTGTCATCCCACTGCTCTCCCCCTTCCTCCCTGACTGTCAGCTCCTGTGTGTGTGAGCCGCCCCTCCCCTCCTGCCGCTATTAGTAGCTGACAGTAAAGTTAAAGAAAGATTACTACCAGCCCATCTGTTCTATCAAGCCATCCTACTACACAGTGTGCATGTTTGTATAAAACAATGCCTTTAAATACCTTATCTCAGATCTTTTCTGGCCGGTCACATGACCTCCGGGCGCACTCCTCCGATCTAAGGGCTACAGCTCGAGGGGCTGAGCAGACAGTACAGCGGTCACATGACCTCCCTGGCCCCTCCTGCTGTAGACCTTAGATCAGGGGAGGAGAGTGGCCAGAGGTCACATGACCGGCCAGAAAAGATCTGAGCTAAGGTATTTAGAGGCATCGTTTTATACAAAAACATACACTATGTAGGATGGCTTGATAAAACAGAGGGTCTGGCAGTAATATTTGAGTTTACAAACCCTTTAAAGCTGATCTCCAGTCTAATAATAAACATTAATAAGAAATGATCTTTATATAAAGCGTGCATGCATACAGAAAATAGATTTTTTTTTTTTTTTTTTTGGGGGTTAGCTTTGCCTACCACAGAGAAAAGTTAGAACCCCTGAAAAGTTTTAATGTTTTTTGAGTCTCCAAAGTCACTCCCTGGTGACGGGAACACTGCCCACTGGCTGTCCTAAGAGTCCTTCGGTGGGGAAGTGCTCATGAAGTCCTGAAGACTTCCAGCAATGGTGCCAAAGTCACGGGACAACAAGACCTTTAGGCTGGCCTGAACTACAGTTGCGGATCACCAGTTTCTACTTCCAAAAGAGGTGCAGAATGGTCAGGTGACACCGTTAATTAAAAAATGTACTTAGAGGAATTAGTAAAAATAAAAAATGGATAAATGGGTATGGGTGGGTGGATGGAGTGGAAGGTTTAAGGAGGAAAGATTTAAAAATAATAAAAACAGTGGTCTAGGCGACCTAAATTTATCCTGACTGGTACAGTAGAATGCAATCACTATCTAACAGCTAAGAAATGTAATTAAGCTCATAACTTGTTGAGGAGAAAGAACACGGTAAACAAATTACAGCTGACACGCCATATTTAATTTACCCAAATATGGAGCAAATTTTTTTATAAATGTAATAAGTAGGGTCGGACTAATTATCAGACAGTTACTGATAAAAAGAAGTAATTTTAAAGTATAACTAAAGGCAAAACTTTTTTTTAGTTTTGATGGAGTGGAGATGGATTAGAACACGTCAGTTTTTATGGTTGTCTGTGTCCCCATTAGGGATATTCACCCTCTGTATTTGTCCTTTTTACCATTATCATTGAAAGTAAAAGTAAAACAAAATCCCAAATTTCGGGTTGTCCCCAGAAAAGTAATAGAGGGGAAATCTTCTGGTGACCTGGGCGTCCCCAAGAAATTCTCTTCATTTGCAGGGATTTCCTCTCACTTCCTGTTTGGCTATGGGACAGGAAGTGAAGATAAGTCTGCCCAATGGGACAAAGATGGCAAAAACAAACCTTATAAGGGGTCATAGCCCTCGCTTACTCTATCCAAATTTGCCTATAGTTCTACTTTAAAGTGGAGGGCCACCCAAAAAAAAAAAAATTGCATTAATAAAATAAAAAAAAATAAAAAATGGTGGTTGTTGCAATATTTTATGTCACTGAGACTCGGGTGATCAGCAATCCGAATAAGGCGCGGGTCCCGTCCCCTTACCATGTGATCAGCTGTCAGCCAATGACAGCTGATCACATAATCAAAACAAAAGCTCTGTGATCGTTTTTTTTTTCTCCTCACGCTGACAGCGGAAGAGGAAAAAAAAAAAGCCAATCACTGGCTCATCTTAAAGGGAAATCGGTCCTGAAAAGTCAGAGGCAATTATGCCTCATGTAATGCCCACAAGTGCCACCTGTCAATGCCCACAAGTGCCACCTGTCAATGCCCATAAGTGCCACCTGTCAATGCCCACAAGTGCCACCTATCAATGCCCACAAGTGCCACATATCAATGCCCACCAGTGCTGCCAACCAGTGCCACCTAAAAGTGCTGCCTATCAGTGTAACCCATCAGTGCCCATCACTGCCACCCATCAGTGCCCATCACTGCCACCTATCGGTGCCCATCACTGACGCCTCATCAGCGTACATCAATGACGGACGAAAATTACCCATTTAAAATTTTTATAACAAAATAAAAAAAAAAGAAAAACTTTTTTTTTTTAAATTGTCTTTTAAAAAAATTTTAACAAAAAATTTAAATTACAGAGGTGATCAAATACCACCAAAAGAAAGCTCTTTTTGGGGGAAAAAATGATAAAAATTTAATTTGGGTACAGTGTTGTATGACCGTGCAATTGTCATTCAAAATGTGACAGCGCTGAAAGCTGAAAATTGGTCTGGATAGGAGGGGGGTTTAAGTGCCCAGTAAGCAAGTGGTTAATGAATTTAAAAAAAAAAAAAAATAACCAGTAAAGTTAGCCCAATTTTTTTTGTATAATGTGAAAGATTTTACATCATGAGAATCGTGATCTTTTTATTCAAAGCAAAAAAATCGTGATTCTAATTTTGGCCAGAATCGTGCGGCTCTACTGCTCAGTAAACAAACATGACTGTTTATGTGGCAATCATTCTACAAAATAATCGTATTGAATTCTGATCTTTTGACCACTGTTTCCTGTCTAATGTCAGCTTTACAAGTATTAACCCTCAGTCAAAAAAAGTCTTTTAAAAATTGCAGTTTTACCCTCCACAGCAGATAAATAGTTAATTGGGCATTACTCTAAAACATATACAGTATATGTAAAAAAAAAAAAAAACTGCATACTTTTCGTAACTGGCCCAGTTTGGCCTTTTGCGAGTTCCTCAACCAATTACCCTCTCTATTTCTGTATTAAGGACACATATGGTAATCATTTGCTGAACATCTTCTGGAAAAGTGAGTAAAGTAAAACAAACGACAAAAACAAAGATAATTATTAGCGAGGAAACTGCGTGCTGGCCAGTTGTTTTTAAAGTTTTTTCAGGACATTATGAGAAGTTAATGTCATTTTCTAGCATGTTTATTGGTATGCAAGGACAGACTCATTAATCCTGGACCTCTGAAATGCTCTGTGGTAAACAATCTCCAGGGTTCATTAAAATCAGGAACAGGGGGGGGATGGGAAATTAGGGAAATATTAAGGAGGATAACATGTTCTGGTATCGTTTTAACGTTATTTTGTTAGAAAATTGCTGTTTGGTTAAAGGCTAGATTCCTGCAAACAACAACAAACTGTAAGGCCCCTTTCACACCGGGGCGGTTTTCAGGTGGTACAGCGCTAAAAATAGCGCCTGTACACCGCCTGAAAAAAACGGGCCCATTCACTCCAGTATGAAAGCCGGCGGGCTTTCACACTGGAGCGGTACGCTAGCAGGACGGTAAAAAAAGTCCTGCTAGCAGCATCTTTGGAGCGGTATAGGAGCGGTGTGTGGCTAAAACTACGGTAAAGCAGCGCTAAATATAGCGCTGCTTTACCGTCACCGCGGCTCCCGCCCCAGTGTGAAAGGGGCCTAAGAGACATCTGCATGAGGACAAACCAGCTGATAAAGAAAAAGTAGCATAAAGAATGGGTCATAATGTTTGTATCCTACAAGAGAACTCACTGAAAGCTACAGAACTAAACCCATCGATTTTAGGTCCCTTTCACACTGGCGGACCAATCGGGTCCGCTTGTACGTTTTTCAAGTGGATCCGAACGGATCATCCATTGTTCTCTATGGAGCGGGGGAAGTCAGCGGACACGTGTCCACGGAAATCTGATCCTGTCCGCTAAACAGTTGGATTGGGATCCGTTTCCCATCCCTCTGGCGGATCGGGTGAGTCGGATGGAAACAGACAGGTGGTCCATTTCCATCCAACAGCCCATAGAAGACAGCGGGCTGTGTCAATGTCTGCTCTGTATTAGCGGAGCGGACACTGACCTGTCATTCACCTGATCAGCGGAGAGATCCCTTTCGTGCAGGCAGATTCGCTAGTGGGCTCCGCCAGCATACCATCAAATGGCTGGTGTCATAACTGATCACATGTGCAGCATCATGGCAGCTAAAGATCAAAAGGAAAAGGATAGGAGGCTTTAGATCCGCTTTAAAGCGGTAGTAAATGAAAAACCTTGTAAAGCCTTGTAAACACGATTGGATTTTCCGACGGGAATTGTGTAAAATCAGGCTGTTGGCAGAAAATCCAACCGTGTGTATGCTCCATCGGACATTTGTTGTCCGATTTTCCGCAGACAAATGTTAGATTACAGGCTTTAAAATTTTCCACCGACAAATGTCTGTTGTCGGATTTTCCGAGCGTGTGCACACAAGTCCAAAGTACAAACAAGCATGCTCGGAAGCAAGGACAAGCTGGAAGCGGTCAGTCTTGTAAACTAGCGTTCATAATGGAGAATTAACATTTGTGACGCGGAAAATTATGAAATCTCGAAATGCAGCGCACAATTTTTTTCTTCTTTAATGGGATAATAATGAAGCTGTTTGCTGGTGATACTGATGGAGTTATTGCAAACAAATTTTCAAAGGCTTTTTATTTCTAGTGATATCAAGAATATTATGTTTTTTTTGTTGTTTGTTTTTTGATGCAGGTTACCACAACACCCGTAGTTTTTAAGATCAAAGATACAACTATGTTGGTGTCCCTTGTCAATTTTACATTGTATTTTTTTTAATGTAATGCTGGCCATACACTATACAAAAAATCGTCTGAAATTCGGTCATAAGACCATTTGTTCGTTTTTCCGGGCAGTTAATGGGCACAAAATCGATAATCGTTTGGATGTTTTTGAGCCGAAAAAATTAAGTTTGGAAATTTTCTGCCGAACGAACGATAAATTGAAAGGTTAATGTGTTTCCCGTCCGACCTGTCTGAACTAGGTATATGTAAAAAAATGAACATAAAATGTATTTATTTATGTCCACTAAACAATTTATCGGTCATTACATGATGGCACTATTGTTTGCGCTCGCGGCCGAACGTTCGTTTTTCGAAAATGGGTTTGGCCGATTTTTTGTATAGTGTATGGCCAGCATAACTGCATACTCCCAAACTGTCATTTGAAGTAAAACACATAGCCAAGTATTATTCTCCACAATTTTTTTATTGTGCATTAAAAAAAGAAAACAAATAAAATTAGACATGCTATCTGCCAATAGAACTTAACCAAAAAGTGCATTCTATGCATCCAAAAATATAGAAAATATAACAAATCAAATCATTATTCAACCAAAAAATAAAATAAAAGCCTCATGCATGTGTCCTGCTTCTTAATATAGGGGGTCAACAATGCCAAGAGTTGGTGAAAGCAGGAGGAGTCCGTCATCATCTGGATTATTCTCCTGGAGCTCCTGCAGCAAAGGCATATCACATAATTGGTCACGATTAATAAAGCACCCAATTTTTGGTCCAAGAAATCCTCCTCCTCCTGTTCCTGGACTGGACTTGGGTCGAAGCGATAAATCCAAGGCCAATAATAAATAACACGTTATCTCCTCCGTTTCCGCAACATGTTTGGTTGACGAACGGCCGTTCAGAAATAAATTGAAAAGCGCAAAATGAAAAGCACGAATCAACACTCACCAAACTTCTATTAACACGAAATTAGCAGAAGGAGCCCAAAGGGTGGTGCTAAAGAGCCGAAAAACCATGCAGTACGTCACTACGTTCGTGTTTGTTGGCCGACAATTCCTTGCCGTTTGTATGCAAGACAAAATCCAGGCACGCGCCTTCGGACAAAAGTCTGAGGTTAAAATTTGATCATGTGTACGAGGTTTTACAAGCAGGGCCCTCTGATTTCTCTTGTACCAAATTGTAATGTAACTGTAATGTCTGCCTTAATTTTGTTAAGCTCTGTGCAAACTGTTGCAGCTATATAAATCCTGTATAATAATAATAATAATTTTCTCCTGGCGATCATCAGGACAGTAACACACATCATATCTCCAGGCCACTCTATTGGAGAAGCAATGGAGACACCTTTGGACAGCAGCATTGTCAATATGGGGAGAAGGTAGTTTTGGATGCACTAGCTGATTTAGATGGACTCAAAGGGTAACGTCACTTTTGTAGGAAAAAAAATAGCAAATAAAGAAAAAATAATATAGTGTATACAATTGTGACACAAGTCATTGTAATTGAATGTTATTAAAAATGACCTTTCCTGTTCAATCTGCAGCTGCTGATGTTCTGAAAATGCAATGCAATATGGCTACCTGGAGGCGTTCTGTACACAAAATGTGTGCTGAACACACCCCAGAAAAATAATTTCCTGCTTGTGTGATTGGCTCATAGAGTTTCCCAGAAGTCTGCACTAGGATACAAATACAGATACAGATACAGATTTCAGGCATCCCCTGCAACAAAAGTTTCATTTTTAGTGAGATACTCCCAATAGGAACACATCTAAAGAGATGCAGGCTCGGCAGCTTACCTCATTAGTGTCCTGCAGGTGCACAGCTGATTGATAATTAACCACTCCCATTAGATTCACTTTCCCACATGAGCACAGAGAAGCACACAGAGATTTCTTCAGAATAACAAAAAGGTAGGAATCTGCAACAAAGTTTATTAAAATCCTTGCAATGTACATAGATCACCCAGGGGGGAAAGTTTTTTTTCTCAACAAAAGTGGAGTTATGTTTTATCTAATATTTATATGTATATTTTGGGGTTTTTATATTGCTAATTCAACTGTGAAGTCTTTCTTTATATGGACTTGTGGGTTTATACACAATTTTTAATTGGGATCTACATTTCTGAGGGCTCCTTGATGACCTATATTCGATATAATTTTTTTTTTAAGGGGCCACAATATGTCTCGCTGTACCAAATAAATGATACATTTTATACACTGGCAGTGTGGCTGATTGCTTCTTGAGGGGTTTGTGGTGGCAAAGATCGACCAGCGCATCAATTCATTCCAATAAGTAAAATAGAAGAATTTTATTCTGAAATATCATAAGCATTTTGGCAGATAATCCAGTACAGGAGCAACGTGTTTCGACCCAACTGGATCTTGTTCACACAATACATAAAATCCTAGTCTATCCTTAAATAGCAAACTAACCACACCTGTTAACTCTTTACTAGTTAAAAGAAAAGAATCCTGAATGCAATCAATATCTGCTTCGTTTGGTTGTAACTCACAAATATCAAACGTTTTGTTAAAGGAGAGTGGTGTGCTGAGAGGCTGAGCCAACTGCAATCAGTCATCTGGGTGGATCCCAACATTATTGTTGGGATCCATCCAGAGACTAAATGGCTCGGTGACATCCGTCAACAGCGGGCTTTAGCTCACTGTCGGCTAAATATGGGACATAGGAGTGCAAAAGTAAGTGCACTCTTGTGATCCAAAAAGGCTTTAGCCATACGTCTCGTTTTTTTTTTTTTTTTACCAAATCTGATCATCCCATACATAATGAAAAAACACAAAAAGAACATTATAATTAAAAACAGAATTAAATAAAATGAATGAATGACTTGTATAGCGCAACCTATGCGAACTGAATCGCCTCAGGGCGCTTTTTGCCACTGGTGTCCATCTGTGGTATAGTGCGGTCCTTGCCCTGTGGGGTCCCGACACGCTTACAAACACATACAACATACACATATTTGGCCAATATAATAATAATAAAAGGTACTGATGTAGGTAAATGACTCAGTACAGTAAAAATAAATAATCTTTTTAACAGCTTACCGACCAGTCGCCGCCATTATACTGCGGCAGCTCGCCACGATCCCGAAAGCGGTCGTAGCGATACCTCGGCTCCTTTAAGCGGGATAGCTGTTCCCGCTTTTCTGTTCCACGCGCCCGCTGCACTCGGGGCATGCCGATGCTTGTGGCTGACGTTCACGATGACCTGTGGCCACGAGCGATCGCGGGTGCATGAGAAGCAGAACAGGGACGTGTGTGTGTAAACAAATCCCTGTTCTGCGAAGAGAGACAGATCGTGAGTTCCTAATAGCTAGGAATCACAATCTGTCACTTCCTCTAGTTAGTCCCCTCCCCCTACAGTTAGAAACACACACAGGGAACACAGTTAACCACTTGATTGCCCCCTAGTGTTAACCTCTTCCCTGCCAGTGACATTTTTACAGTAATCAGTGCATTTTTATAGCACTGATCGCTGTATAAATGACAATGGTCCCAAAAAGTGTCTGATGTGTCCGCCATAGTGTTGCAGTCCTGATAAAAATTGCAGATCGCCGCCAGTACTAGTAAAAAAAAAAAAAATAATAATAAAAATGCTATAAATCTATCCCCTATTTTGTAGACGCTATAACTTTTGCCAAAATCAATCAATATATGCTTATTGCGATTTTTTTTACCATAAATATGTAGAAGAATAGATATCAGCCTAAACTGAGAAAAAAATTAGCTTTTTTAAAAAAAAAATATTGGAATATTTATTATAGCAAAAAGTATTCAAAATTGTCGCTCTCTTTTTGTTTATAGCGCAAAAAATAAAAACAGCAGAGATGATCAAATACCACCAAAAGAAAGCTCTATCTGTGGGAAAAAAAGGATGTCAATTTTGTTTGGGTGCAGCATCGCACGACTGTGCAATTGTCAGTTAAAGCGACGCAGTGCCAAATCGCCAAATCTTCCGGGGCTGAAGTGGTTAAAGTATGTTAACAGTTTATCTGGAATAGATAGCTAAATGATAGAAATACTTACTCTCGTTCTGGCTGGGGGCGCAGCTGCACCGTGTTGCTAGGACGCGGTTAGACCCCGATCTGTGTAAAGAGCAGCATCTATGGAGCGTCTGTGTAAAAGAGGCCTTAGTTACAAAATTTACTGACAGAAAAAAAGTAAAAAACATTATTTTTTTTTTACATTTTTGGTCTTTTTTTTTTGTAAAGAATAAAAAACCCAGCAGTGATTAAATATCACTAAAAGAAAACTCTATTTGTGTGAAGAAAATGATAAAAATGTGGGTACAAAGTAGCACGACCGCGCAATTGTCATTCAAAGTGTGACAGCACTGAAAGCCGAAAACTGGCCTGGGCAGGAAGGGGGTGTAAATGCCTGGTAGGCAAGTGGTTAAACACATAAAGCACCCCTTAACTGTGTTGATAGAGTGATTTTTGTTTTGTTAATGTAGGTAAATTCAGGTTTGGGTGACAGCCAAGCCAGTGTGTTTTTCTAGGTCAAGCTTTGAGTGACTCAGGGAGGGCAGAATGACTCACAGACACAGACAGCATCTCTGAGACCTCCCCCTACTTCTAAAAACTGGTAGAAGATTCTAGAAGAATGGAAGTGGAGGTGAGGAGGAGCTGCCTGGAGTACTCTGAGGGCCCTGACCAATCCCCAACAGATGGGTTGGCAGGGGGCAGGCCCCCTCAAATACTCAAGGTCAGCCCAGCTGGGGCAGTGGAGTTCGGGTGGAAGCTGGAGATGGAGTGCTAGGCTGTCTGTGGCCCTTGAGGGTAGCCCCCTAGTCCGGGGGGGATGACCACGGGCACGGATAGGACCCTCTTCATGACACACGAGGTGTCCTGACCGGAGGCACGGGAGCAAGTAGAGGACAGCAGGAGAACAATGGTGGGCAAATCTCAAGGGGGGAAGACAGCCAGGAGGGCTGGTTAGTGATACAGTCAGAGACATGCCTGAGAGGACTGGGTGGAAGCAGTCTGGGATGGATGCAGAGTCAGTCTGGGAGGACTGTGGGGTCTTAGCCAGGAGGGATAGTAAAAGGGGCAGCTACAGCCAGGTGGGCTGGCAGTGCCTGAAGAAGTGGTGCTGGGATCAGTAGCCACAAGAGGACGACAGCTGGGCAGTAAAACTTTTCTACACAAACAAAAGGGCCCGCGGTCCCTGCCGGTAAAGGGCATTTGCTAACTGAGCCTTTGTTAGGTCATCCAAACAGTGCCACCTGGTCCTGGGAGTTGCAGTTCTACAAACAAGATTTGTGCTGGAGGTAGAGGAGAAGTGTATATACGGACTGTACATACTTATGTCCCTGAAGAGCTTTGCTGCTTTGATCAAGTGGGCATCCCATAATATCCCTATCCAAGTTAATTTCCCTCAATAAAACATTTAAAAAAAAAAAGCACTGGACTGCTCTTCTGATTCAAGTGTTCTATGAAGATGCGGTGTGCCTGGATGTGCAGGATGGGGGGATCCCTTTCTACTTGCAGCTCCTTAGGGGGTGCACTACACAAATATTACCTGGGTTTCTAAAGAAAATTGTAAGTATTTAGCCATTCTATAACTATTTGTAGAGATCCATTCCCATACCTCCTAACTTTTTGAGATGGGAATGAGGGACACCTATCAGCAAATGTATGCAGGCATAGGACACACCCCTTGCCACGCCCCCTTAAAGGAAAATTGTACAAAAAAAACAAGATTGGTTAAACCCACAAGTGCTTTTTTTTACCACTACTATTCCTTTATATTGGCTTTTGGAATTTGCAAATGCAGCAATTATGAAATTGGATGAAAGGTTTAGTGCTGGAAAACACTTTTTGATAAAAAGTGCATTTTATATACAACTATATAGATCAGACCAAAATGAGGGACAAATGAGAAGGAATGAGGGACATTGCCCCAAATCAGGGACAGTCCCTCGAAATCAGGGACAGTTGGGAGCTATGCATTCCTCCAAGACGGTTAAAATAGCTTTAAGTTAACATTTGAGCATTATCCCAACTTTTACAACACATGGCATGTACCTAACTCTGGAAAGGAGCACATACTGTTTACTGTAACATTTCATATGAATTCACTTTTGATAGAATTACCTGTCTTAGCATATGCTGGACTATAAATATAGTGGACTGTAAATCTTTCAGCAACTATATCTGCCAAGTAGTCTAAATCTATTCCATTAAAGGAACTGGGCACATATACAAGGAGCTTAAACGTGTATAGTGGGATATTTGTGCCAGTTTTTTTTTTTTTTTCTCTTTTTTGAGAAAAAATATTTCCGAACTAACTTATAAACTAATACAATGGATTGATGTGGCGCCAGTGTGTAGAGCTCTGAACGAAGTAAGAGGATGTATCTCAATTATCTATACAGCAGTATCAAATCATTTATATTATTGCTAAGTCATAACTTTTGCCTACCACTCATCATTGCTAAACAGATAAACCTGCAATAAAACACTCTAGAAAGCCAAAATATGGATCCTTTTTTACAGTCTAAGTAATAAAACTAGTCAATTTTGTCTTATAAATGATGAGTAACGTCATTGAAATATGGGGGTTAATTTACCAAAGGCAAATAGACTGTGCACTTTGCAAAGTGCAGTTGCTTCTGTGTTTAGTAAATGAGCAGAAGTTCTGCTGACTTCCATCATCCAATCACGTGCAAGCAAAAATGCACTTTTTTAAATTGTCCTTGCATGTGATTGGGTGTTCTTTGCAAAGTGAAGCCTTGCCTCATTTACTAAGCTCTGGAGCAACTGCACTTTGCAAAGTGCACAGCCTATTTGCCTTTGGTAAATCAACTGCACAGTCCCTTCCAGAATAAAATGTACAGTATATTTAAAAATGTGCTATACATGGGCAAATGTTTAAAAGTTGTGATAAAAGTTGTGATCTGAGAGAGAGCACAAAAAACGTCTTTAACCACTTCAATACCCGCCAATGTACATATGACACCCACAAGGTGGATCTCCCATCCTAGGTGGGTGTCATATGACGTCCTTCCATTCCCGGCCACCTAGGGGGCACGCGCTCAGGACCCGGTGCGCGTGCCCGGCGGCCGCGATGTCCGCCGGGCACCCGCGATTGCCCGTTTAAAACAGCGGGACCGTGGAGCTGTGTGTGTAAACACACAGCTCCACGTCCTGTCAGTGGCGAGGAGACCAATCATGTGTTCCCAGTACGGAGGAACACCGATCGGTCTTCTCCCCTTGTGAGTCCCCTCCCCCCACAGTTACAATCACTACCTTAGGGAACATATTAACCCCTGCAGCGCCCCCTAGTGTTAACCCCTTCCCTGCCAGTCACATTTACACAGTAATCAATGCAATTTTATAGCAACGATCGCTGTGTAAATGTTAATGGTCCCAAAAATGTGTCAAAAGTGTCCTAAGTGTCCGCCGCAATGTCGCAGTCACGAAAAAAAAAAATCGCAGATCGCCGCCATTACTAGTAAAAAAAAATGCAATAAATCTATCCCCTATTTTGTAGACGCTATAACTTTTGCGCAAACCGATCAATATACGCTTATTGCGATTTTTTTTACCAAAAATATGTAGAAGAATACGTATCGGCCTAAACGGAGTAAAAAAAAATGTTTTTTTTTTTTAAAAATGGGATATTTATTATAGCAAAAAGTAAAAAATATTGTGTTTTTTTTCAAAATTGTCGCTCTTCTTTTGTTTATAGCGCAAACATAAAAAACGCAGAGGTGATCAAATACCACCAAAAGAAAGCTCTATTTGTGGGAAAAAAAGGACGTCAAATTTGTTTGGGTGTAACGTCGCACGACCGCGCAATTGTTAGTTAAAGCGACGCAGTGCCGAATCGCAAAAAGTGCTCTGGTAAGGAAGGGGGTAAAATCGCCCGGTGCTGAAGCGGTTAAGAGTTTTTATATTAAATTTATACTACCTGGGAGTTCACTTGAATTGTTCATTAGGAGAATAATTAATAACAGTGTGCTGAGAATGAGAATGATGTGACAACTAACAATTACTTTCAGCTTTTTTCCTACTTAAAATACAACCATAGTCCTAACAAAGCAGTGATGACTCTATCCTAAAGTCTAAAGGAAAACTATACAGTTTATACCTGTGCAGTGGCGGCTGGTGGGGTTTTCTTTGGCGCTTGTGAAGTGTCACTAGCACAACTCCCCCACGTGGCACGGCACTAACACCCCCAGCAAACCCCAGCCTCTGGCTCTAATCAGGGCCTTAAAAAAAAAAAAATGTCAATAGCAGCAAAACAAATACTCTTGCGCACGAATGTGTTAACCAGGCAGTTCTGAATGGATAGTATCTTTAGGCCTTGCTGCCCTCCGGGATAAGGATATTCTAGCAGTCAAAAAAAAGAATAGAAAAGAAATGGAATAGAAAAAAAGAGGGCGCTCCAGCCTTGTGCATTATCCTTTGATATATTTATTAGAAGAAAAAAAGGCTCTGAGGAAGAAGGTAATCCTTCGAAACGCGTCAGACAGCAGTGGTTCGCACGTCCTCTCTTCAGGATCTGGAGACTGCTATCAGTAGATAGATTGTCAGCCAAAGATTATTACAGTGTGGTTTTCTTTCCATCTTTGTGCGTAGTTTTTAATATTTTTTCTTCTAATAAATATATCAAAGGATGATGCACAAGGCTGGTGCGCCCTTTTTTTTCTATTCTCTTTTTTGACTACTTAAATAAAAAGCCCTGGCCACTGTAATTCATGTGCCCGGTGCCCTGAAAGGGGCCAGACGCCTGAATAGGGGCGGCTGTGGATAGATTCATGCTATGTATGAATCTATCCATTGCATATAGGGGGGGTGGCGAGGAGAGAGGGGGTGGTCCGCCACTGTCCCTGTGTAAATATTAGCCTTTTTTTCAGGCAAGATTGCAGTAAAAGACAGTTTTGACTTGGGCCCACTTATTACTTAAAGCGGTTCTGCACACATTTTATTTAGTAAATCTCTTTGCCTTCCAAATCAGGCAAAGAGTACTAAATGAAATGTGTTTTTTTTTTTTTTCACTTACCTTGTAATCGATGACTTCCGGTCCTCTGTCTCTGCGGGGGTGGGCGGGGTCTGTGCGGGGATCCTCGTCACGACGCACTGTCTCCTGGGATCTGGTGTCATTGATCCCAGGAGTCTGTGCGGGCATCTTCCGAAATCTCGCGAGATTTCGGGCACATCTTCCGAAATCTCGCGAGAATTCGGACACATCTTCCGAAATCTCGCGAGATTTCGGACAAATCTTCCGAAATCTCGCGAGATGTCGGCAGATGTGCCGACATCTCGCGAGATTTCGGAGAACGTGAGCTGCACTTTGCCGTTACTGCGCACGCGCGAGCTCGGCGCAGTAACGGCGGTGCATGCTGGGCCATCTAAAGTGCCTGTGGAGTTTCACATGCCCACAGGCAAGATGGCCCCCAGCAGACAAGCAGAATAAAAAGAACTTCATTGGACGAAAACCGGCAGCGATCACGAATGAAGATGGAACAGGTGAGTCCCCCAATTTTCCTATTACCCCTTAGCATATTCCCCCCCAAAAAAAAAAAACCCCAGTGCAGAACCGCTTTAATAGGGCTGGAATAAAAATCAGCAGGGTATTAAGCAAATATTAGCACACATTTTGCATTGCTCTATGTGTCCTTATTTTCGAAATTTGTTTATCTGAGTGATGTCAGACAAGATAATACGTAAAGTGTTAACTACGTTTAACAAAAAACTGTAAAGCTGACCACCTAACACGGGTAGTCCTCCCCATCCCCCCCGGTCCTTGCGATACCTAGTGCTGGCGATCCTCAGCTCTCAGGGCTTTGGTGCCCACTCCATTGGTCTGGGGATTATAAATCCCTGCTGCTTTCTCTCTTATGTGTTCTGTGTTGCCAGGACAGACCACATGGATTCTGATTGGACAGATTCAGTTGGTGCTGAAGCCCTGAAAGCTGAGGATTGCCAGCGGTAAGTACAGCGGTGCCCAGGGGGGGTTGGGTGGGGGTCTGGTGTTAGATAACCTTTCCAAAAAAACTGTAAAGGTGACCTAACACTTTAAAACACAGCATGCATTATATTTTAGTGAATTGACTCTGGCATCTGTCTGTATCATAAACAATTGCACCTCTCCATGTATGAGTATAGCAAAAAAATTGTATTTGTTTTAGCTTCTGTTTTTTGGCTGTACTTCTCCTGTAGGTCACGAGGAGTGCAGTTCATTCGGCACTCCTGTGCCCCGTTTTCAGCAGGCAGCACACCTAAGCCCGCTGTCAGTTGACGTCACAGAGCCGGTTCAGGAGATCCCAACCATATGGTCCGGATCCACCCAGATGCCTGGACCAGCAGCTGGCTCGGCCTCTCAGCGGGCCACTGAGAGCCCGAGCAAGCTGCTCCCACCCCCTCCAGAGCCCAGCGCTCCAGTCAACACTGGAGGGGCAGAGCAGAGAGCTGGTGACTGATGGTCACCGCTCTCTGCTCAGATCAGAGTGATCAGTGGTGTTTGATTACTTGGTTCTCAGTATTAGAGAAATGAAAAAATAATGAAAGAAATAGCAACATTTAAACTCCAAGCAAACACCTAAAGCCACAAATGACATACACATATGGGTACAGTTTTACCTGCCAAAGAATTAGTATTTTTGTTCAGCCCTGACATTTACACAGTGGTGCAGGCTAATGAACTGCATTTTTTTGCTAGAATCAGCCCAGCTGGGGAAGAGTTGTTTGGGTGGAAGAAATTGAGCTGGAGTGTTAGGCTATCGGGGGCCCTGGAGGGAGCCCCCCAGTCTGAGGGGGGTGACCTTGGGCTGGGGCTCGGAGCTGTGAGGGGACTCCACACAACCCAAGTGGTGTCCTGAGCAGTAGAGGACAGCAGGGAATACTGCTGGGCAAGTCTCCAGGAGGGATCCATCAGGCGTTGGTGAGTGGCAGGCACAGTCGGGAGAGCTGGGAGTGGCATGCCGGAGAGGACTGGAAGGCAGTCAGAGGTGGATGTAGGGGGAGACCAGGCTGGGAGACGCCAATGGATTCCCTTCATTTGAAGAGATTTTCTCTCACTTCCTATTTTGGGACAGGAAGTAAAACTCTTCTCAATGGTTCACAGGTGGCAAACAAATCTGACAAGGGGTTATAAACCTCCCTTATTCTATCCAAAAAAAAAAAAGGTTTTGCCTATAGTTCTTCTGTAGCCTCCCTGGCGGTATGAATATGTCAGATTTTTGCGTCTCAAAGCGGTACGATTGTTTTGCATAGAAATTTGGCGTTTTATATTGTAGGCCTGTAATTCTTAGCAATAACACTCTTAAATCTGTCCAAACAAAAGTCTAGTAGACATCCCGGGTATGATAAAGTTTGAAACAAAATCATAAATTATAATATAATAAATAAGTATAAATAATTATAAAAAATAATAATAAAATTTATTTCTCCACGAATCTCTATAGCTCAATCCTGCAAGTGTTCCAATTTACTATCACGGTTTTCTAGCTGGTCGAAAACTGCTTTTGATGTAAAGCAGGGGTGCCAAACCTTTGAAAGAGCGAGGGCCACTTAAGCGACTTGGTAACCGGTCGCGGGCCACAATGAGTGGAGCGGGTGGATGGTATGTCCGTGTCTGCTCTGCATATGCAGCGTGGACACTGACACAGCCCACTATACTTTTTAGCGGATCATATTGGAGGTAGGACACAAGTCGTGGTTTATGTCTGCCACTTCTTAGAGTTGAATGGAGGGTCCAATTGGTCGGACTGACCGTGTGAAAGGGGACCCAGGCTGCTTTCACACTGATGCACTGCGGTTTACCTGCACCGCGGGTGCAACGGAGTGTACCTTTGGCTTTTTTGCACTTTGCAATATTCTGCAGGTTTGGTGCACTTTCAGAAAGCTCACCAAACTCACAGGTAATAATAGAAGTCTATGGCTCAGTGCTCTGTACCTGTGGATCAGTTTTAAAGCAGCCCAGTAGCTACTGCAGAAAAGATATGCCCATATATACACTGATTTTGGTAATAAACTGACCTTTAATCACAGTATTCTATTCCATCCCAGAGCAGGAGGTCGCGGGCCACATCAAAGGGCTCCGCGGGCCACTGGTTGGGCACCCCTGATGTAAAGGGACACTTTTTGGTTGCTATGGACAATCTCAAGTTTCCAGGCAGAAAGAACAGTATATATAATATAAAACTGCATGCAGGGCATTGTACAAAGCATTAGGGACAAAAGGGATGTGAAATGATTTCTGTAAGATTACAGTGTACTGTATGTGTTACGAATTTTAAATTTTTTTAATTTGCCGCTGGACTCCGCCCCCGTGCGTTGCGTCGCTCGCAGGGAACGGAGCCCGGAACACAGAGGCATTGGGCGGAGGACACAGCCCGCAGACACTGCGGGGGGACATCACAGGATCCTGGGGACAAGGTAAGTATACCGCACCAGGATCCTGCAATGCAATCCTGAGGGTGGCTCGGGGTTACCACTAATGGTACTGAAATTTAACCCCGAGCCACACTCGGGAAAACCGCCAGGGAGGTTAAGTAATGGTTTTAAGCTGTAATCAATGACTGTGGGGGTGATTTACTAAGGGAAAATAGAATGTAAACTTTGCAGATGCTTCAGAGCTTAGTAAATGAGGTGAAGTTTCACGTTACAAAGAATACCCAATCACATGCAAGGAAATTTAAAAAAAATCTATTTTTGCTTGCACATGATTGGATGATGGAATTCAGCAGAACTTCTGCTCATTTACTAAGCTCTGGAGCAACTGCTCTTCAAGAGTGTAATTGCACTTTGAAAAGTGCACAGTCTATTTGCCTTTAGTAAATCAACTACTGTGTATCATTACCAAAAATCATGACACCCTTCCTTACCATGCATTAATTTCAATGTTTTTTTTTTTTCCCCATTTGTAGAGATTGTACGTGATGCATCTCTCTCTTGGCTGCATCGCATATGGCACATCTAACCAACAGAAGCCTGAGCATTGGTCTGTAACATCCAAGGGAGTGGTGTTTCTGTTACACCTTACCACACCTTAGGGTGTGTACTTACAAAGAGAAGCCAAGTCCTGTAATTACCTCAGTATTTCAGGGAAAACGAATGATACCACACCCGTAAGCGTTCTACCTGATAGACAATGGAGGAAGCTCAATTAGCGGTGATGGCGAGAACTTTCCTTGAGTGCTTTGCTATCTTGTCGACATCCCAACTGAAGAGATGCCACCCCAAAAGATTATATAGGTGATATAATTGATATGTGTGACAATGTAAATCTAGGCAATAATTTCACTTAGTTTACAAGGAAGCCGTATATTTTCTGTACTACATTATGCACCCACACCAAATAAAACTTTGCTGGAAGGATGACTTACTAATTCTGACTAAGCTGTACAGCTCTGCACAGGTAAAAAGCAGATCCAATGTAATTATGCTCAAAACTCAGGCGAGTGTTCTGTCCTTCACACATTAGTAATTGGTCTCCAAGTTTTGCAGACATTCAAGGTGTGTGGTCCACTCCTCACTACCCCTTGCGACCTAACACTGCCAATGCCAGGGCTGATCAGGGGATGAGTGAAAAGTTAGGTGTTGGTGGAAAGCCAAACCTACATGTAGCCGACACTACTAGCAAAAAAAAAAACAGGAAAAGCAAAACCATGCAATATTCACTAAAATAATACCTGTTTATCCTGACATGAAGGTCCTTGTTCAGACACTTCCTAACAACTAGACATGTGCAATTCGTTTCGTTTTTTTCCGTTTTTCGTTCTTTTTCGTTATTTTCGTTCGTTCGTTTTCGTACGAATGAACGAATCGTTCGAATCGTACGAATTCGAATAACGAATCGTTCGAATCCGATTAACGAATCATTCGAATCGAACGAATCCGAAAAACAACGAAAATCCGAAAAAAACAAATTAGAAACAACGAATGTACTAATGAAGAAAATCCGAAAAACGAAAACGAATGAAAAAATTCGTACATTCGTAACTTTTTTTTTTTTGTTGAATTGGTAATTTTCCGTGTCCCTTACAATGGTGCTGCTTAACGTGCTTCGAATGGATTGAACAAAAAAATTCGTACATTCGTAACTTTTTTTTTTCGATTCGTAACTTTTTTTTTCGATTCGTACCTTTTTTTTTTTTTTTTTCGATTCGTAATTTTCCGTGTCTCTTACAATGGCGTTGCTTAACGTGCTTCGAATGGATTGAACAAAAAAATTCGTACATTCGTAACTTTTTTTTCGATTCGTAACTTTTTTTTTTGCGATTCGTAACTTTTTTTTTCGATTCGTAAATTATTAAAATGGAATAATAGCATACACATTACATAAAATTATGAATTATGCTCCGATTACGAATCTACGAATGTTACGAATGTACGAATAAATACGAATGTTACGAAAATTAAACTAACGAAAAAACTAATCAACGAAAAAAAAAACTCTTACGAATGTACGAATCGTTACGAATACGAACACCGATGACTTACGAATGTACGAATCGTTACGAATCCAAACACCAACGACTTACGAATGTACGAATCGTTACGAATCAACGGAAACTAAAAAAACGAAACGAAAAAAAACTAATTTTTTTTGTTGTGCAAATGTCTACTAACAACTGTCTCTAAAGTGTGCTCCTGCATTGTTGCACTGACATCAGTGTCGGCCTGTCCATATGGGGCGCAGGGGCACCGCCCCCTAATCTACATGCAGGACGCCAGACGCATGGATCCCAATAGGGTTTTTTTTTTTTAGCACGTGGTTAGAGCCAGAGGCTCTAATAGGCTTCAAAAAAGGATTGGCTCAGGGCCCAGAGCACTGAGACCCAATTGGCCGATAGGAGAAGTGATCCTATTGGCTGCCGAGGAGGGGGGAGATGCAGGGGAAGCCACCATGAAGCACCAGGAGGAGGAGACGTCGCCCGGAGAAAGAGCTGCCATGACCTAGATGGGGTAAGTGCGGGGCTAGTGACCGACCGGCCGGGGGGGTGCCTATGACCCGACCTACCGGGCAGGGGGGGGCTTGGTGCTGGCGGATGGATTGTTTGCTCCCCCCCCTAAAAAAGTATACCACCATCCCCCACTGACTGACATGCTTCCTTGTTTAAAGACTAAAAACTTATATTACACAGATATGGTGCACCGTAGTCACCAGTGGCGGTGCGTTCATAAGGATGCATGGGTGCCGCCCCCTCTCTCCAGCCACCCCTCTATCACCAATTGATAGATTCATGCATTGCATGAACTTGTCTTGCATACACACGGTCACACAAATGTTGGCCAAAAATTACGTGGGAACGTGGTGACGTACAAGACGTACTACGAGCCGAGAAAAAGGAAGTTCAATAGCCAGTGTGGCGCCTTCTGCTTGATTCCGAGCATGCGTGAACTTTTGTGCGTCAGACTTGTGTACACACGATCGGAAATTCTGACAAGGTTTTGTTGGCCGAAAATTTGAGAACCTGCTAGCCAACATTTGTTGGCAGAAATTCCGACAACAAATGTTCGATGGAGCATACACACGGTCTGACTTTCAGCCAACAAGCTCACATCCAATATTTGTTGTTGGAAAATCTGATCGTGTGTATGGGGCATTAGAGCCGGCAGAGGACCGATGCTGCATCCACCTAGGCAAGTATGGTTCGGAAAAAAAACAACTCATACTTCTCTTTTCATTGTGCAAAGCATTGTACTTGAAGACGTAGTAACAACACTGTATAACACATTGTAAAAGTACTACTAAAGCTTTTTAGCTTTATTTACACCCAGGGCCGCTGATAGGGGGGACCACCGGTCCTCCTGTAGGGGGCCCAAGCACACAGGGGGGATCGGCACAGCGAGACAAGTACAGGAACGATGTAATGTGTGTTTCTCCCTCCAGCAGCCGGTTTCTCTCCCTCTACCTCCCACCGGCATTTAGCTGCTGGAGGGGAAGGAGAAACACACAGTGCATCGTTCCTGTACTTGCCCCTCTCCCGCCCTGCCATGCTGATCCTCCTCCCTGTTCTGCCCACATATAGACGTACACACACCCTAACCACCCCATGCGCTTTTAGGTCAGGCTGGTGACTGTGGACAGTGCTCCATCCATGGGTGGGGGCTTAGCAGACTCAGTCCGCAGGGTAGCAGAGGGGAAGCAGCAGCAGCAGCCGGCCGAGCATGCACAGAGTCTTCACGCTGATCTCTCTGCCTGGCCTGTCCTCTTCTCTCGCCCCCCCCGATCTGGGGGGACAGCCAATAGGAGCAGGGGGCGGGGTCAGCGACTTTCACTCACCCTGTACAGGGAGAGGAGGGAGCAGGCCCGGACACTGTCACTCTGGCTGTAAGAAGAAAAAGGGGGGGGGGGGGGCGGCAGGACCTGTCACTCAGCTTTTATGGAAAGCAGATGGTGGGGTGTCATTGCACAGGACTGTCACTGAGCTGGAGATTGCTACAGGGGCCCATATACAGCCGTATAGAGGGGCCCTATACATCCCTAATTATCACTTAGATGGGCCACAGACATCATTATGGGGGTTACATATATTATTTTAGAGTTATTTTTATATATAGATATATATCTATATATATATATATAAAGGTTCAGGCGGGTTAATACATTATAATTGGAGTTCTATGCTAATGCAATAGTCTGCGCATACCTATGCGTTCACATCTGATCCCCCGCTGTGTGCCCGAGCTCTCCCCCACTCATACCGCTGCTGGATGTCTTCTCCCGCCGGGCACTGCGGGAACCCAGGGGGATGTGTCAGGACTGAGAGCAGGAAAAGAGGCCGGTAAAATAATTTACCGACCCCTTCCTTTTCTGAATGGACACAGTGAACAATTGGTACTGATCGCTCCGGTGTCCATTAATAACTGAGCATAGTAAACTGTGCCTACTATGCTTCAGTTTATGAATGAACAGGAGCCGCTCGCTGTCTTCTGTCCATTCATATTTAGTGCAGCTGAGGCTACAGAGAAAGAAATTGTAGAATCTGTGTCCTCAATCCTTTCTCTGTCTCAAAGGTGAGTTGTCAGTGGTCTGTTTAGACCCCTGGTATCGCACCAAAGCAGCCCCCCAACAGTGTTGGAAAAAATTATGTACAAAATAATTTTGAAAATTAAAGGGCTCATTCACACTGGCCCATACAGTGTGAATGAGCGATTTGTTGCCATCTGTTACTCTATGGAGATGCAGCTGCTGCGTCGCCATAGCATAACAGACTGCTTGAAGACAGCAATAGCCACATTAACCACTTTACCACTGGGCACTTAAACCCCCATCCTAACCAGACCAATTTTCATCTTTCGGTGCTCTCACACTTTGAATGACAATTACTCAGTCACGCAACACTGTACCCATATGAAATTGTTGTCCTTTTTGTCACACAAATAGAGCTTTCTTTTGGTGGTATTCAATCACTGCTGTTTTTTTTTTTTTTTTTTTTTGCGCTATTAATCAAAAAAGACAGAAAATTCGGTAAAAAAAACAAAAAAACATTTTTGTTTCTTTTAAAATTTATTGCAGAGTATTGGCGAGGATTGGCAGAGTATTGGCAGAGTATTGCACAGTGTTGGCAGAGTATTGCACAGTGTTGGCAGAGTATTGCACAGTGTTGGCAGAGTATTACACAGTGTTGCACAGTGTTGGCAGAGTATTGCACAGTGTTGGCAGAGTATTGCACAGTGTTGGCAGAGTATTGCACAGTGTTGGCAGAGTATTGCAGTGTTGGCAGAGTATTGCACAGTGTTGGCAGAGTATTGCACAGTGTTGGCAGAGTATTGCAGTGTTGGCAGAGTATTACACAGTGTTGCACAGTGTTGGCAGAGTATTACACAGTGTTGCACAGTGTTGGCAGAGTATTGCACAGTGTTGGCAGAGTATTGCACAGTGTTGGCAGAGTATTGCACAGTGTTGGCAGAGTATTGCACAGTGTTGGCAGAGTATTGCACAGTGTTGGCAGAGTATTGCAGTGTTGGCAGAGTATTACACAGTGTTGCACAGTGTTGGCAGAGCATTGCACAGTGTTGGCAGAGTATTGCACAGTGTTGGCAGAGTATTGCAGTGTTGGCAGAGTATTACACAGTGTTGCACAGTGTTGGCAGAGCATTGCACAGTGTTGGCAGAGTATTGCACAGTGTTGGCAGAGTATTGCACAGTGTTGGCAGAGTGTTGCACAGTGTTGGCAGAGTGTTGCACAGTGTTGCACAGTGTTGGCAGAGTGTTGCACAGTGTTGGCAGAGTGTTGCACAGTGTTGGCAGAGTGTTGCACAGTGTTGGCAGAGTGTTGCACAGTGTTGGCAGAGCATTGTACAGTGTTGGCAGAGTATTGCACAGTGTTGCAGAGTACTGCAGATTATTGCCACTGAGCAGCACTGTGGGCACTACACATCCAGCCCACAATGCTGCTGCAATCTCTCCCCCTCTCCCCCTCGCACTGTACTGATCGGTACAGAGAGGGGAGGGAGGAACCGGCGTCATTTTGATGGAGCGATCACGTGGTAAACGGCCACTATCAGCGCCCGTTTATCGTGATACGCCTGGTCCTCGGTCACGGATTTTCCCGGGTGCGCGCCCCAGGGGGCGCGGGAGCAAGATTCTGGGAGGAAGTCCATGGACGCCCTCCCAGAATAAGCCAACCGCACTGTAGCCGTCTTTCAGCTATGGCCCGGTCGGCATGTGGTTGAATAAAAAATAAATAAAAAAGTCAAATCAGACTGTACAGACCACAGCACTAATGTGAATGAGCCCCAAGACCTTGTTTACACACAGAGCTTTATTAACTCCAGGCAACTTGTGATTTGGCAGACATTTTGTAAGTTATGCTATGTTTGTATCCGTTAATAATGATTTTAGTATATTTAGTGAAAATATTGTTTGAATATTTTTTTTTGGGGGGGGGGGGGGGGCCCTGTCAGGTAGGCTGTACGGGGGCCCCCTGATTTCTAACAGCAGCCCTGTTTACACCTACTGCAACATATGCTCATCCTTAACACAAAGGCACATCTGCACATTACTGATCTACTTTAACTACTGATCTACAGGAGCAACCCCCACTCCATGGCATTTGAACGGTCCCCTGGGAACTGTTTTTTCCCATGCATAGAGTGTGACCTGATACCCAACCTGTGGAGTGAAGACAGAAGTATTCTTCAAATGCTCTCTACTAATGGTCCTCAAAGCGATTATAACTTTAATTTGACATGATTTTTGTTCATTTAATTTATTGCAAAGTACTAAACTGTGAAATATTCTTGAGTGCACACTTCTTGTCTCACATCGTTTTTGGCCATGATGACCCTTTAACTCCTACAAAATTGACTTTTTGTGTCACTTTACAAGTCTACATGATTACATTTATGATGTATCACAATATACAGCAACAGAATCATTTAAAAAGCTTATAAAAACTAAAAATTTTGGACAGAGGGAAGATTCCAGGGAAAGGACTGGGAGAAAGTAAGGGGAGGGTGGATTTCGGGAAAGAAAGGCATGCCCTTGAACTCCAAAGGCTAGGCTTAGATAATTTCATTAGCTGCAAGCAGAAGGAAGCATTTCCTCAGTCCCCTAACCCAAGGGTTTCCATTAGATATGTGCACACTGAAATATTTCGTTTTGGAATTTCGTTTTCGTCCAAAAAATAAATTTATTTAGTTACTCCCGAAATTTGTTTTTATTTATTTCGTTTTTCGTTAAAAATTGCATTCGTCCGAAAATCCAAATGAATTAAGATCGAATCTGTCATTGAAGGCTTATGGTGTCTGTCGAAAGTTCAAAGAAGATTCAACAGAGCAGCTAAACTGTATGACTCTGTATAGTTTAGCTGCAATTCCACCCAATTCCAGCAGCAACCTTTCCTCTCTACGTCGAATCTTTCCTTTCTACGTCGAATCTTTCCTTTCTCCGTCGAATCTTTCCTTTCTCCGTCGAATCTTTCCTTTCTACGTCGAATCTTTTCTCTCTATGTAGAATAATCTTGGACTAATAGAGTTAAGGTTAGGCACATTCGACCACAGGTTCAATGGACACAGATTGTTATTGTCAGCGTCGAATCTCCTATCTATATCGAACTGTTGTCACAACGAAAATAAAGCATTTGTTTATGTCGGATCTTTCGTTTTTCGGATTCTGCACTTTCGTTATCGTTTGTTAAAACGATAACGAAAATACCTGAAATTCGGACAAAAATGCATTCGGACGAAAACGAATGCACATGTCTAGTTTCCATCTTTTCTTCAAGTCAAACCCGAACACTTTAGCGGCGCACAGCAATTTTTTTTTGTTGTATTAACTATACATATATTTTGCCATTAAATAAAATTACTATGAAGTCAACAACAAGAGTTCCCCTTTTACATCTGAGTCCACAGACTTCCCCTTTTACATCTGAACTCACAGAGTTCCCATTCACTGTAAGGGGGGACTCTGTAGACTCTGATATAAGGCAGAACTCTGGGGACTCTAACATAAGGGATGCTCTGGGAACACTAATTTAAGGGGGAACACTGAGAACTCTGATATACAAAGAGGACTCTGGTGTAATGGGGAACACTGTGGCCTCTGGTTTAACCACTTTCAGACCGGACCAATTTGCAGCCAAAGGACCAGGCCCCTTTTTGCGATTCGGCACTGCGTCGCTTTAACTGAAATTGCGTGGTCGTGTGACGTGGCTCCCAAACAAAATTGACGTCCTTTTTTTCTCCACAAATAGAGCTTTCTTTTGGTGGTATTTGATCGCCCCTGCGGTTTTTATTTTTTGCGCTATAAACCAAAAAGAGCGACAATTTTGAAAAAAACGCATTCTTTTTAATTTTTTGCTATAATAAATATCCCCCAAAAATATATAAAAAAAAAACATTTTTTTTTCCTCAGTTTAGGCCGATACGTATTCTTCTACATATTTTTGGTAAAAAAAAAATTGCAATAAGCGATTATTGATTGGTTTGCGCAGAAGTTATAGCGTTTACAAGATAGGGGATAGTTTTATAGCATTTTTATTAATATTTTTTTTTTTTATTAGTAATGGCGGCGATCAGCGATTTTTATTGTGACTGTGACATTATGGCGGACACATCGGACATTTTTGACACATTTTTGGGACCATTTTTATTTATACAGCAATCAATGCTATTTAAATGAATTGATTCCTGTGTAAATGACACTGGCAGTGAAGGGGTTAACCACTAGGTGGCAGTGTAGGGGTTAAGTGTGCCTAGAGGTGTGTTTCTTACTGTGGGGGGGTGTGGCTGTAAGCTAGCGAATGCTGATCTCTGCTCCAATCACAGGGAGCAGAGATCGGCGTCACTAGTTGCTAGGCAGAATGGGGAGATGCTGTTCATTTCCGCATCTCCCCGTTCAGCCTTTCCGTGAGACGATTGCGGGTGTCCCCGCGGCGATCGAGTCCGCAGGACCTGCGACCGGCCTCACGGGGGTCCCGACTGGCGCAACCGCATCTTAAAGGGGACGTACATGTACGCCCTTATGCCTGTCCGTGCCATTCTGTCGACGTATATCGTCATGCGCCGGTCGGCAAGCGGTTAAAGGGGAACTCTGATGTAAGGGGTGCTCTGAGAACCCTGATTTACCTTAGTGTACTCACTCAGAGGCAGGAGGGAGAAGGGGGAGATTTCACAGACAGGGATAGATGGTGAGCTCACTCACCCCTTTGGCAGTCAGCACCTCTCATCCAGGTGTATCTGAGGCTGCTGGACTTCAAATTTACAGCCCATACTTTCCTTTTTCTGAGGCACAGCGCCAGGGATTGGAGTGTGGGCAGACACAGAGGGGTCCTTTTTTTCTCCACAAATAGAGCTTTCTTTTGGTGGTATTTGATCGCCCCTGCGGTTTTTATTTTTTGCGCTATAAACCAAAAAGAGCGACAATTTTGAAAAAAACGCATTCTTTTAAATTTTTTGCTATAATAAATATCCCCCAAAAATATATAAAAAAAACATTTTTTTTCCTCAGTTTAGGCCGATACGTATTCTTCTACATATTTTTGGTAAAAAAAAATTTGCAATAAGCGATTATTGATTGGTTTGCGCAGAAGTTATAGCGTTTACAAGATAGGGGATAGTTTTATAGCATTTTTATTAATATTTTTTTTTTTATTAGTAATGGCGGCGATCAGCGATTTTTATTGTGACTGTGACATTATGGCGGACACATCGGACATTTTTGACACATTTTTGGGACCATTTTTATTTATACAGCAATCAATGCTATTTAAATGAATTGATTCCTGTGTAAATGACACTGGCAGTGAAGGGGTTAACCACTAGGTGGCAGTGTAGGGGTTAAGTGTGCCTAGAGGTGTGTTTCTTACTGTGGGGGGGTGTGGCTGTAAGCTAGCGAATGCTGATCTCTGCTCCAATCACAGGGAGCAGAGATCGGCGTCACTAGTTGCTAGGCAGAACGGGGAGATGCTGTTCATTTCCGCATCTCCCCGTTCAGCCTTCCCGTGAGACGATTGCGGGTGTCCCCGCGGCGATCGAGTCCGCAGGACCTGCGACCGGCCTCACGGGGGTCCCGACTGGCGCAACCGCATCTTAAAGGGGACGTACATGTACGCCCTTATGCCTGTCCGTGCCATTCTGTCGACGTATATCGTCATGCGCCGGTCGGCAAGCGGTTAAAGGGGAACTCTGATGTAAGGGGTGCTCTGAGAACCCTGATTTACCTTAGTGTACTCACTCAGAGGCAGGAGGGAGAAGGGGGAGATTTCACAGACAGGGATGAATGGTGAGCTCACTCACCCCTTTGGCAGTCAGCACCTCTCATCCAGGTGTATCTGAGGCTGCTGGACTTCAAATTTACAGCCCATACTTTCCTTTTTCTGAGGCACAGCGCCAGGGATTGGAGTGTGGGCAGACACAGAGGGGTAGGGGCGGGAGGAAGAGGTGCAGATCGAGCCCTCTCTCCTCTCCCATCTGTGTGTGTATTTTGGGGGGGGGGGGGGATTGTTAGTGCAGGCTTTGGGCAGCATAAAAGAGAGTGTAACAGACAACTACAGCCAGCAACCCTGCTGGGAAGCCATAGTCCAGTCTGAATAATGTGTCCGGGTTTCAGGCAGTCTGAAACCCGAGCGCGTGATTCCAAACACAAACAGGTGGCAACCCTACCTAACCCGCAGTGATCAGACCGCAACACTGTAATTCTGTAACAAGTTACAAGGTAAGAGGCAGCAGCAGGCACTGACCTGTGTCAAAGCCAAAATCAGCAAATGCACCAGGATTCACATCATTTTATCACCACTGAGCCAGCATCTTAGCCCAGAAAGCAAATGGTGTCTCTGCCGCCGCCCATCCTTAGTGCAGCCTGCTGCTAAGAAATACACTTCGCTCACCCATAGGAATGAAAGGACTCATGGAATGCATGTGCACTGTGATAAAAATCTGGCAGGGAACATTGTTGTTAAAAGGCCATGCAGCGCTGAGCAGGGCTGCACAGTGAAGGTTGCTAGAATTGGGGAAAGGTAAGTACTTCTCATAGCAGGATGCCCTAAGAAGGTCTTTGGGCAGTGACAATAAAGTGATAGTCTAGGCTAAATCTATCTAATCTTAAATCTGCCCCCTTCCAACTCCTATACTAACTAGCCTGTAGAAGAAGTAAGTCTATACTTACCTATTCTGGGGACGCTCTGGTCACATACTTTACCCAGTGGCTGTCTTCAGGGGAAAGGAGAGAGCAGTGCTAAAGGCTGCAATACCTGGGCTGTGGTGTCACCCATAGACTTACTATGGGGCATCCTTTGTGCACTGTCCCTCCTCACCCCTACAGCCAACACTGGGAGACGATTACATGACCAGACCAGAGCTTGCTAAGGATAGGCAAGTGTCTACTTCTTTCCTCTATAGCAATGGTCTCCAAACTGTGGCCTGGGAGCTGAATGTGGTCCTTTGTTTGCCTTTATCAGGGCCCTTGGAGCACTTTTCCCCCCACTGACCCCCATTGTTGGTGGGTAAAATTCATGCTACTGATATCAACAATGGGGCACTATTTTTCCCACTGACACCAGTGGTGAAGCACTATTTCTCTTACGGACACCAATGGGGCACTATTCCTCCCACTGACCCTAATCCAATGAGCCAGCGCCATTCTCACCTGGGCTGGTTTTTCACCAGTCTTCGGGTCCCCAGACCTGGCATGTTAACTGTGCCCAGCTAACTGACTCTTTGTGGCTTCACAGCTGGCTGCTGACTGCACATGCGTGTCCCAGAAGGCTGCGGGCAGGGAGGGGTAAGAGAACTTCCGCTGTCAAAACTATGTACCCCCCAAAAAATATATATATATTCCAAAAACGGCATAGCTGGTTGGGGGAGGAAGAGAGTGGAACTTACCCTTTAGGGTGAAGTTTCACTTTAAGTACATGCAAATTAACTATGAGTGAATGGAGCTTCCGTTCCCAGTCGATGCCTCTGACGGGGAAACACGTTGGCTGGAGCCGGTTTTTGTGACGTCACTACGCACAAGCCTGCTGGCAAGGTCCGCGGCTGTGTGGGATATTTGTTTGTTTTGCTTCTGATCCTTTTAAAACATGTAAGTGCAATGATACTTTTCAAATAAATAATGGTTTTACATAATGCACTATGAGCCTCTTCCATCTGCTATCCTCTATGCATGAGAGAATCTATAGCGACACGCTTTGCATGAATCTGGTGGATACTTGGGCTGCATTGTAACAAGTGGAGCTTTCATCACACAAAGAGGAAGCACTTTTGAAGTGGCCAAAGTAGTGGAATATCTGTGGTGGTTGTAACCTGTAATGCCGCGTACCAACGATCAGAATTCTCGTCAGAAAAAGCTCTGCAGGTTTTCATGGCGGAATTCCAATGGAATTCAGCTCAAACTGTCTTGCCTACATACGGACCAAATTCTGACCGTCAAGAACGCGGTGACGTACAACACTACAACACTTTCTCGAGCCGAGAAAAAATTAAGTTCAATGCTTCGGAGCATGCGTCGAATTGTTTCCGAGCATGCGTAAGAATTTTGCGCGTCGGAATTGCTACAGACGATCGGAATTTTCGATGGAAACCTTTTCCGTCTGAAAAATTGAGAACATGCTCTCAAATTTTTGCTGGTGGGAATTCGGCCAGCAAAATTCCGATGGAGCCTACACACGGTCGCATTTTCCGATGAAATGCTCTCATCGGTCTTTTGCTGGCCGAAATTCCGATCGTGTGTACGTGGCATTAGAGCAAGTTAGATCTCTATAATTTTAGATCCAATCCTTCTGGTAAGAGGCATGTGTATATGTGGGGAAGGCACCTTGCTGAAGCACCAGTCTGTGAAACACATTTAAAGAGCATGAACTTTCACATTTTTCACTGTGGACTGAACTTGTTTATATTGATTTTACAATTCATACAGTTTTGATATCTAGAGGGTTTACAATTCAATTCACTATAAAACACAATTGTTGAACAACAGGTCACCTATTTATTTTATATACAGTCATGGCCGAAATTGTTGGCACCCCAGAAATTTTTCCAGAAAATCAAGTATTTCTCACAGAAAAGTATTGCAGTAACATATGTTTTGCTATACACATGTTTATTCCCTTTGTGTGTATTGGAACAAAACAAAAAAAAGGGAGGAAAAAAAGCAAATTGGACATGATGTCACACAAAACTCCAAAAATGGTGTGGTCAAAATTCTTGGCACCCTTAACTTAATATTTGGTTGCACACCCTTTGGAAAAAATAACTGAAATCAGTCGCTTCCTATAACCATCAATAAGCTTCTTACACCTCTCCCCTGGAATTTTTTACCATTCTTCCTTTGCAAACTGCTCCAGGTCTCTCTTATTGGAAGGGCGCCTTTGCCCAACAGCAATTTTAATATCTCTTCACAGGTGTTCAATGGAATTTAGATCTGCACTCATTGCTGGCCACTTTAGAACTCTCCAGCGCTTTGTTTCCATCCATTTCTGGGTGTTTTTTGACGTATGTTTGGGGTCATTGTCCTGCTGGAAGACCCAAGACCCCTCGGACGCAAACCCAGCTTTCTGACACTGGGCTCTACAGTGCGACCCAAAATCCTTTGGTAATCCTCAAGTTTCATGATGCCTTGCACACATTCAAGGCCATGGGTTGCAAATTTCTTGATAAAGTTGCGCACTGTGGACAAAGGCAAATCTAGTTCTCTGGAGATAGACTTGTAACCTTGAGATTGTTGAGATTTTTCCACAATTTTGGTTCTCAAGTCCTCAGACAGTTCTCTTCTCCTCTTTCTGTTGTCTTTCTGTTGTCCATGCTTAGTGTGGCACACACAGACACACAATGCAAAGACTAATGCCGCGACTAATGCTGCATACACACGATCGGAATTCACATGGAAAAAAGCTCTGGCGGTTTTCTCGACGAAATTCCGCTCAAACTGTCTTGCCTACACACGGTCACACCAAATTCCGACCGTCAAGAACGCAGTGACGTACAACACTACAACGAGCCGAGTTCAATGCTTCCGAGCATGCGTCAAATTGTTTCCGAACATGCGTAGGAATTTTGCGCGTCAGAATTGCTACAGACGATCAGAATTTCCGATAGAAACCTTTTCCGTCGGAAAAATTTAGAACATGCTCTCAATTCTTTGCTTTCGGAAATTCGGCCAGCAAAATTCCGAGCCTACACACTTCCGATGAAAAGCTCTCATCTGTCTTTTTCTGGCCGGAATTCCGATCGTGTGTATGCAGCATTAGTGAACTTTTCTCCTTTTTATCTGCTTTCAGGTGTGATTTTTATTATGCCCACACTTGTTACTTGCCCCATTTTTGGAATTTTGTGTGACTTTATGTCCAATTTGCTTTTTTTTTCTCCCTTTTTTGGTTTTGTTCCAATACACACAAAGGGAATAAGCATGTGTATAGCAAAACATGTGTTACTGCAATACTTTTCTGTGAGAAATACTTGATTTTCTGGAAAAATTTCTGGGGTGCCAACAATTTCGGCCATGACTGTATACTTACTAGTCTTATATTCAGGCTTTTATAAGTAGCAGCACCTTTAATAATAATATATATCTCACATATATTTTATATATATTTCGAGGACACAATTAGGATGAGCGCAGAATTATATATATATATATATATATATATATATATATATATATATATATATATATATTATTGCAAATGTAACCTATTATCTCTGCCATTTCTTCCCCTGCGCTCTGAGAACTGTCCTCACATGCCTGAGCCAGTGTAAACATTGTTTTCTTTATTTTCTTTATGTTAATCCTGTTTTCAAACAGGATTGTAAAAAGATTTCATGTACCACTTTACTTATATTTAAAAAAAAATTATTGATTGATTTGTTAATATATTACTGGGTTAAAAGATCATTTTCATACTTTCCTGGTGTTGTGATTTAAATAGGGGACCAACAGCAGCAGAAAATAGAAATACAGTAAGTACTGTAGTTCATATTTTGTAGCCACAAAGTAGACATATAATATGTGCACATCCCATGGTAGTTTGAAGCAATCAGAATCAAATGCTGCTTCATGTCTGCCAGAAATCAAATAGGACCTTACAATGTTAGAGATGTTCTATTTACATCAATAGTGAAGTATCCTGGCTCTATTCCTGAGAGCCTCTTGAGTAAATGTTGATTAAGTGTTGACTGATTCGGCTTAAAGCTTTGGATCCAGGTGAGATTATACTGCAGACGTAAAAAAAACAAAAAAAAAACATGCATAACATAACCCTTTGGCTTCTGTGGGATATTTACAAGTTGTGTCCTGGTTCGATCACACTGACCTTGAATATGAAGCTTTCTGAGTCTAAAACACAGTATCGGCTTACATTCCTATCCCCGCTGCAGGCTACAATCAATCAAAAGGATACGCTATATGGAGGACAGTCATACAAAGGTAACATAGTAGCAAATACAAGGCGTCCCATTATATTATCACATATACCAAATTCAGGCTGTTATGTTTCACTTGTACCTAACTCTGTGCAGTATTTGTAAAGAAGGGAAATGACCCTTAAAGGGTAAGAGTACTTTTTACAGTAAATTCTACCAACCATTCCCTCCCTACTCAATCAAAAAAGTCAATTGCTAAATAGGCCTCAGAGGAAAGGTGGGAAGCTTTGGTAGATTTCACTGCAAAGCTGCACTTACCTTTAAAAGCGGAAACCCAGTTCCCCCAACCCCATTTAGCTCAAACTCCAGGATGCACGCCTAATTTTTATAAACCCCTACACATACTATTTTTCTGGCAGACTTCAGGCCTCTCATCTTCCTCGGAGGTGGTCTGTCTTTCCTTCTTGACTGAGAAGTGCTCACCTAATGATGTCCAAGCAGGGGAGGGCTGGCAGCCTTAGGCCTGGGGGGCAAGTCCAGTCAAGTGGCCCATTGAACCACCGAATCAGCCCACCATCCATCTACACCACATTCCCTGTACAGAGAGAGAGGGAGACTGCTCCACATTGCCCCAGAGAGAGAGAGACTGCTTGACATTGCCTGCAGAGAGAGAGACTGCTTTATACTGCCTGCACAGAGAGAGAGAGACCGCTTCACACTGCCTGCACAAAAAGAGACCGCTTCACACTGCCTGCACAAAAAGAGACCACTTCACACTGCCTGCACAGAGAAGGAGAGACCGCTTCACACTGCCTGCACAGAGAAGGAGAGACCGCTTCACACTGCCTGCACAGAGAAGGAGAGACCGCTTCACACTGCCTGCACAGAGAAGGAGAGACCGCTTCACACTGCCTGCAGAGAGAGAGAGACCGCTTCACACTGCCTGCAGAGAGAGAGAGACCGCTTCACACTGCCTGCAGAGAGAGAGAGAGAGAGAGAGACCGCTTCACACTGCCTGCACAGAGAAGGAGAGACCGCTTCACACTGCCTGCACAGAGAAGGAGAGACCGCTTCACACTGCCTGCACAGAGAGAGAGAGACAGCTTCACACTGCCTGCAGAGAGAGAGAGACCGCTTCACACTGCCTGCAGAGAGAGAGAGAGAGACCGCTTCACACTGCCTGCAGAGAGATAGAGAGAGACCGCTTCACACTGCCTGCAGAGAGAGAGAGAGAGAGAGAGAGACCGCTTCACACTGCCTGCAGAGAGAGAGAGAGAGAGAGACCGCTTCACACTGCCTGCAGAGAGAGAGAGACCGCTTCACACTGCCTGCAGAGAGAGAGACCGCTTCACACTGCCTGCAGAGAGAGAGACCGCTTCACACTGCCTGCAGAGAGAGAGACCGCTTCACACTGCCTGCAGAGAGAGAGACCGCTTCACACTGCCTGCAGAGAGAGAGAGACCGCTTCACACTGCCCACACAGAGAGAGACAGACAGCTTCACATTGCCTGCACAGAGAGAGAGAGAGAGAGAGAGATCGCTTCACACTGCCTACACAGAGAGAGAGAGACCGCTTCACACTGCCTGCACAGAGAGAGAGAGACAGCTTCACACTGCCTGCACAGAGAGAGAGAGACAGCTTCACACTGCCTGCACAGAGAGAGAGAGAGAGAGAGAGAGAGAGAGAGAGAGAGAGAGAGAGACCACTTCATACTGCCTGTACAGGGAGAGAGACCACTTCAAACTGCCTGCACAGAAAGAGACCGCTTCACACTGCCTGCACAGAGAGAGACCGCTTCACACTGCCTGCACAGAGATAGAGAGAGACCGCTTCACACTGCCTGCAGAGAGAGAGACCGCTTCACACTGCCTGCACAGAGAGAGAGACTAATTCACAGTGCCTGCACAGAGAGAGACCGCCACTAAAACGAGCAGCACTTTACCACTACCGCCCCAGTGTGAAAGTACACTTAGGTATTAGATGTGCGAACAAAAAGGTGAGAGCACATCTAATACCTACAGAGAGTAATGGAAATAAGGTGGAGTTCAAAGTGAACCACCGTGCCATTACCTGCTCCCTGCAGGTAGTCCCTCTGGCATTTCAGGGGTTAAAACAGGCAGGGATTAAATGTGATATCAACTCCTCACTGCCTGTCAAATGCCTCTGAAAAGTGACCTGAGCATGGATCACTTTTCAGAGGAGTGGCAGTGCCTGCTACAAGTGAATACAAGCCTTTGGGCTCACACTGATGTGCTGCAGTTGGGCTGCAGTGCGGGTGTACTGGCGGGTTTCACAGTCCCTCAGACTTCTTTTAGGTTACACATTTTTGCTGCATTTTCTGAAAGTGCACCAAAGATGCAGCATGCAGGACGTTTTGTGCACTTTCAGAACATGCAGTAAATGTGCAACCTCTATGGGACCAGGGGCAACATGCAGGAAGACAGCCAGTACATCAGCACTGCAGCCAAACTGCAGCATGCCAGTGTGAGCCCCACATCATACCAGCTAGGAGGGCAAGGTACTGCACAGACTGCTAAAAAAAAAAAAAAACTCTTTGGCTGCAGAGAGGGGGAGGGAGTAGGAGCTCACTTACCTGGATGGTCCCAGACTCCCAGGAGACTCACTGTATTCCAGCCGACTGCTCAGAGAGCAGGTCCAGCCTCTGCCAGCCATTCATGTGGAGGAGGGAGGGGCTGCTCCCACAATGCAGTGAGAGCAGCCATCAGCATCTAGCTAGCCAATCGGCGGCCGGACTACAACTCCCAAAATGCAGCAGCCAGCAGCATCCAGCTAGCCAATCGGCGGCCGGCCAGACAGTACTACATCTCCCACAAGGCATTGCAGCATCCAGCTAGCCAATCGGCGGCCGGCCAGACAGTACTACATCTCCCACAAGGCGTTGCAGCATCAAGCTAGCCAATAGGCGGCCGGCCAGACAGTACTACATCTCCCACAAGGCATTGCAGCATCCAGCTAGCCAATCGGCGGCCGCCAAGGCCGACATCCATTAAAACAAAAAAAAAAAAAAATGACAAACAGCCAGCGGCCGTTTTAAATCATGTAGGCACCGGCCTGGGGGGAAATTTCCACCCTGCCCCCCGGCCCAGCCCGCCCCTGTGTCCAAGCATCGGTCAGTGCAGAAGTACTTTGGCACCAATGTGATGTTGTACCCCCAAGAGGGTGTATCTAAATCAGTCAGCTTCACAGAAAGTGGGCCGGGTTAATTTGGCCGTCAATTACCCTGAAAGACAAGCTGCAATTGGCAACAGGAAAGGGGAGTCCATGAGGTACAACAATGAAGTTGAGTCAAGTATTGGAGCAAACGCCACTTTTATATTTTTGCAACTGATGGAAAATAGACTTAAAACAACAAAAAAGTCAAATGGATAGCAGGAAAAGTTTCATGTTTTCAAGCTCCCCATATACGTACTCCAAGTTTAGCCATAGAAATTAACGGCCATTCTGGTGACACGTATTGAGCTAGAGCTGGAAACAAGTCATTAATTTATATAGTCAGGCCTGGCACTGGTGCAATAATTACTGAGGATCCTGGAGCAGCCAGAGCTGAAACATTGCTTGGTGCTGACAGTGGGAACTTCCATTAAACTGTTTCTGTGGTCTGTACTAGCATTTAGGAATTTCATGATGAGAGTAGGGGAAGGAGGAAAATATCAGAAAAAAAGAAGGTCACAAACACACATGCTGACACACTGGGGTTGATTTACTAAAACTTGGGGGTGAATAAGGTTCAGGGGGGCAGTTTTTTTTTCATATGAAACCAAAATCAAGAACACAGGGACATTACCTCAAAGTGGATGTAAACCCGATTTTTTTTTTTTTTAAATGTCATAATGTAGAGAATAAGATTTCCTTTGATTTGAGCCCAATCTTGCCACACAGATTTACTCGACGCCTGAGCAATCCTCTTTTATTGTTCAGTTAGAGAAATCTTGACAAAGTCTTGAAAACTTTGTCAAAAACGCCCCCTTGCTGTGAGTGACAGGTGATTTACATATCTCATGCACTAGCCTGAGACAGGTTATCATCAGATCACTGGATGTTCTACTCTGCCCAGCTCTGACTACATACATGTCCCCTAAATCACTTGTCTGTCTATAGTCTGCTCACTGTTCACTGCATCCCATGATGAGAAACATCCAGTCAAAACACAGTAAAGGCAGCCAATCCTGGGAGAGCTGGAGGGGAGGGAGATGTGTTTTGTGAACTTTTTACACAGGATGTGCCTGTCTCAGGCTAGTGCATGAGATATGTAAATCACCTGTCACTTACAGCAAGGGGGCGTTTTTGACAAAGTTTTCAAGACTTTGTCAAGATTTCTCTAACTGAACAATAAAAGAGGATTGCTCAGGCCTCGAGTAAATCTGTGTGACAAGACTGGGCTCAAATGAAAGGAAATATTATTCTCTACATTATGACATAAAAAAAAAAATGGGGTTTACATCTACTTCAAACTAACTGGAGGAAAGTCCAAAACTAATTTTAGAAAGTATTATTTTGCTAAAAGGGTAGTTGATGCTTGGAATAAAATTCCAGCAACGGTAGTGAGACAGTGAACAGTATGCCTTCAAACATGCTTGGGACATACATAGACCTATACTAATAGTTAACAAATAAAATCACTACAACACTACGAGGAATGCAATAAGAAGTGTAAAAACACAAATCAGGGCGGCTAAAAAAAGATTACGAGAGACGCATAGCGGAGGTGAGTAAAAAAACAAAGACATTTTTTCAGCTATATTAACAATAAAAAGGCAAGATCAGAGCACATTTCCAACATTAAAGATGAGGGTGGGAGGATGCTTACAGATGACAGAGAAGGCAACTGTACTAAATACCTTCTTCTCCTCAGTTTTTACGCAGGAAAACGAGGGGTATACCGACTGCGATAGTACGGTTAGTGACACATCACAGGACGTACCCTTGTGGCTAACGGAGGCCAGAGTCAAGGAAAGACTAGATAAACTTAATACAAATAAATCACCAGGACCAGAGGGCTTACACCCGAGAGTCCTCAGAGAACTCAGTCAGGTTAAAGCCAGACCATTGTTCCTAATCTTTGTGGACAGCATACTGACAGGAACTGTACCAGTTAATCAGAGAAAAGCCAATGTGGTACCAATATTCAAAAAAGGGCAGAGACAAATCCCTGGAAACTACAGGCCAGTCAGCCTAACATCAATAGTGGGTCAATTATTGGAGGGGATGATAAGGGACTATATCCAAAAACGTACTGAAGAAAAAAGTATCGTTAGCAGATTGGACCTTTCGTAAACCCATGCTGATTAATACTAACATTCTACGAGGAAGTGAGTACCATCTAGACAGGGGAAGGCCTGTCGATTTAGTGTATCTGGATTTTGCAAAAGCATTTGATACAGTCCCCCATAAGCGCTTAATCTACAAGCTGAGGTCTGCAAGCGTGGACCATAAGGTTTGTTCTTGGGTAAAAGAACTGGTTACAGGGGCGTGTGCAAAGGATAGTGAGAAATAACGTGTACTCAGACTGGTCTGGAGTGGTAAGTGGGGTACCCCAAGGTTCTGTCTTGGGACCAATTGTATTTAATTTTTTCATAAATGATAGAGGATGGGATAATTAGCTCAATCTCATGACACAAAAATAAGTAGGGCAATAACTTCACATCAGGATATAGAAATTTTACAAAAAGACCTGAACAAAATAATGGAGTGGGCAACTACATAGCAAATGAGGTTCAATGTGGAGAAATGTAAAGTAATGCACTTTGGAGCAAAAAACATAAATGCAAACCAGTTTTTTGGGTCTCATAACAGAGAGAGGGGAGACATTTGACAGGTAAGGATACATGCAGGAGGCATATATATCCTTATAGATCAGCAATATGGCAGTAGTTTAGAAAGGATGAGAGTTAAACAAGCTGAAGTTAGAAGCTGATTGGTTACTATGCACAGCTGTACCAGATTTTGCACTCTTCACTTTTAGTAAATCAACCCCATACTGTCAATGAGTAAAAGAATAATAGTAACATTGTAATTTTTCTTTCCCTGTAATTTATACAAAGTTGAAAAGGAGGATGGAGGTAAGAAGATGCAATTTGGTGGATCACTCTTGATACTATATAGGCATCTGATGAAATTTTACTAAACAACAGTACCACCTCTGTAGATACAGTGCCTTGAAAAAGTATTCATACCCCTTGAAATTTTCCACATTTTGTCATGTTACAACCAAAAACGTAAATGTATTTTATTGGGATTTTATGTGATAGACCAACACAAAGTGGCACATAATTGTGAAGTGGAAGGAAAGTTATAAATGGTTTTCAACATTTTTTTACAAATAAATATCTAAAAAGTGTGGCGTCAGCCCCCTTTACTCCAATACCCCTAACTATAATCTAGTGGAACCAATTGCCTTCAGATTCTCCCACCTGAGCTGTGGTTCTCTGCAGCTCCTCCAGAGTTTTCATGGGCCACTTGGCTGCTTCTCTGATTAATGCTCTTCTTGCCCGGTCTGTCAGTTTAGGTGGACGGCCATGTCTTGGTAGGTTTTCAGTTGTGCCAAACTCTTTTAATTTTCAGATGATGGATTAAACAGTGCTCCGTAAGATGTTCAAAGCTTGGGATATGTTGTGATCCATAGTAAAAGCATGGACAAAAAAGCTTTGGCCATACTTCTCCTTTAAGGAATTGTCCATCTCTTGAACTGCCCCTCCCCCAGGACCAGGGCCGGACTGGCCTACCGGGATACCGGGATATTTCCCAGTAGGCTGCCTGCCCTGGGGCCGCTTTGCGGCTTCTGTGCTCCCCTCTCATGCTCCTGTGAACACGGAGCTGGCCGGGTCTGTGTTCGGCGGCCACTCCGTAACACGGTCTCGCCCCCCTAGACCGGCTCATGTGATAGTAGATAGAAGAATCCACCAATCACACAGCCGGTCTAGGGGGGCGGGACCGTGTTACAGAGAGGGAGCGGCCGCCGAACACAGACCCGGCCAGCTCCGTGAAACACAGGAGAGATGCCTGTGAGTAAACTGTGTGCCTGGATGGGGGATCAGCAGGGGGGGCGCATATAAAGGAAATGAGCTGTCTATATTCCTCCATGCAGCTGCTGAATGCTTGGAGGAGGGAGAGGAGGAGAATCAAGCATTCAGCGGCTGCATGGAGGAATATAGACAGCTCATTTCCTTTATATGCGGCCCCCCTGCTGATCCCCCATCCAACTTCTTTTACTGCCCCCCCCTTCTCCTTGTGCTCCCCTCCAGTGCTCTCCTCCCCCACCACACTCTCCAGCCCCCCCCCCACAGTTCCCTCAACCCCTGTTCTTTCTGCCCCCCCTCTCCCCATCCTTCTCTAGCCCCCCCACAGTGCTCTCCAGGCCCCCGCAGTGCTCCCCACCCCCCACAGTGCTCTCCAGCCCCCCGCAGTGCTCCCCACCCCCCACAGTACTCTCCAGCCCCCTGTGCTCCCCCCCACAGTGCTCTCCACCCCCCACAGTTCCTTCAACCCCTGTTCTTTCTGCCCCCCTCTCCCCATCCTTCTCTAGCCCCCCCTACAGTGCTCTCCAGCCCCCCGCAGTGCTCCCCACCCCCCACAGTACTCTCCAGCCCCCTGTGCTCCCCCCACAGTGCTCTTCACCCCCCGCAGTGCTCCCCACCCCCCACAGTGCTCCCCACCCCCCACAGTGCTCTCCAGCCCCCCGCAGTGCTCTCCAGCCCCCCGCAGTGCTCCCCAACCCCCACAGTACTCTCCAGCCCCCTGTGCTCCCCCCCACAGTGCTCTCCACCCCCCGCAGTGCTCCCCACCCCCACAGTGCTCTCCAGCCCCCATCCCAGTGCTCCCCACCCCCCACAGTGCTCTCCAGCCCCCCCGTGCTCCCCACCCCCACCGTGCTCTCCAGCCCCCACTGTGCTCTCCACCTCCCACCGTGCTCTCCACCCCCCTCTGTGCTCTACAGCCCCCTCTGTGCTCTCCAGCCCCCTCTGTGCTCCCCACCCCCCACAGTTCTCTCCAGCCCCCACCGTGCTCTCCACCCCCCACAGTGCTCTCCAGCCCCCATCCCAGTGCTCTCCAGCCCCCATCCCAGTGCTCTCCAGCCCCCATCCCAGTGCTCTCCAGCCCCCATCCCAGTGCTCTCCAGCCCCCTCCGTGCTCTCCAGCCCCCACCGTGCTCTCTACCCCCCACCGTGCTCTCCAGCCCCCACCGTGCTCTCCACCCTTGTTCTTTTTTTTTTTCTCCCCCACCAGTGCTCTCACAAGCTCCCCCCAGCACTCTCCACTCCCCCCTGCATTTTGCCCCCACCCATGTGCTCTCCAACCCCACCAGTGCTCTCCAGTCCCCCGTGCTTTCCACCCCTGTACTTTCTGGCCCCCATGGGTGCTCTCAAGCTCCCCCCCATTGCTCTCCACTCCCCCCTGCTCTTTGTACCCCCAGTGCTCTCCAGCCCTGTTTTTCTGCCCCCCCCCCAGTGCTCTCAAGCTCCCGTCTAGTGCTCTTCGCCACCCCACACTCTTACCCCCCCCAGTGCTCTCAGCCTCCCGTGCTCTCCACCCCTGTTATTTTTGTCCCCCCTCCAGTGCTCTGCACTCCCCACCCCCTGTAATCTCCACTCCCCCCTGCTCTTTGCCCCCACCCATGTGCTCTCCAACCCCGCCAGTACTCTCTGCTCCCCCTTCTCTCCAGCTCCCACCCAGTGCTCTCCACTTCCCCAGGACCAGGGGACAGGCTGACTGGGGCCGGAAAGTGAGGACGGCTGAAGGTGCAGGTGGCCAAGGACCACTCCATCTCACAGCAAACAGATCCTCTGGAAGGAACACTGTCCCCATCCAAAACGAGAACAGCCCCTGCCTGCTGCTGGCCATCATGGATATCCTGCTGGCATGCAAGGTACTGTACCGAGCATCAACAACACACCTTCCCACAGACAGGGACTGCAGACGGAGACATGGGGCACAGGAGAGGCTGCATTCATGGGCACAGTGAGGCTACATTAATGGGCACAGTGAGACTGCTTTCACGGCACAGTAAAGCTGCATTTGATGGGCACAGTGAGGCTGCATTGATGGGCACGGTGAGGCCGCAATGGTGGGCACGGTGAGGCCGCAATGGTGGGCACGGTGAGGCCGCAATGGTGGGCACGGTGAGGCCGCAATGGTGTGCACAGTGAGGCCACATTCACAGGCAGAGTAAAGCTGCATTTGATGAGCACAGTGAGGCTTCATTTGATGGGCACAGTGAGGCTGCATTTGATGGGCACAGTGAGGCTGCATTTGATGGGCACAGTGAGGCTGCATTTGATGGGCACAGTGAGGCTGCATTTGATGGGCACTGGCGAGGCTGCATTTGATGGGCACTGGCGAGGCTGCATTTGATGGGCACTGGTGAGGCTGCATTGAGCTCTTGTATCATGTCTGCAGTCTCTGACCATCTCCTGTATCATGTCTGCAGTCTCTGAGGGAGTCTGAAGAGGAGTCAAGAGTGTGAGCGCCGCCAGGATGGGGATCATGGGAGAAGTCAGGCGTGTGTGGACTGTGGAGAGGAGACTATAGGATAAAACCAGAGCCACCAAGCTGGAGCCGACTGACTGAGCCCTGCTTGGTGCACCTGAGAGGAGGTCAGTGACAGCACTGCCATGCCAGTCTGAAGGGGAGTCACTGATGTAAGGGGGGAGTGAGTACAATAATGTAAGGGGGCACTGATATAAAGGTTTTCCCCCTTATATCAGTAACCCCCCCTTACCTTAGTGTATTCTTTCTGCGGAATGTGGTCCCCCCCCCCACGTTCTGAGTTCCTGGGGTCCCCCTTGATGATTGACCACTTTTAACTGGAATTTAACTGGACTTTTAACTGGAATATATATATAAAATCTATCTATCCCTATGTGATTTAATATCTGTCTTTTTTTTATATAATACACTCTTCGAATGGGCTTTAAAATATATGGTTTTCCCTTTCTCGAACCAGAAAATAATGACGTTATGCTGTTGCGCTGGTATAATAATGCTGTGGGGCTGGTATGAAATTTTTTCCAGGGCTGAATTTTATTCCCAGTCCGGCCCTGCCCAGGACTCTGCATTATTTAGTTTCAGTATCAGCCAACAGTAAAAATATGGAAAGAACAAAGGATACATGCAGAGATGTTTCAACATATCAAGCTATAAGAGTTTTAGGAGTAACATCTCCTGATATTGATATTAAATATGTAAAAGTTGGATTTCTAAATATCACACTATGACCACCACAACAATATGAAAAACATTGAAATGCTAGGCTAACATCCAACAATAGGCAGGTGAGACTACTCACTTCTGAAAGATACCACAAACAAAATCCCACTAGCCTGACTGCTAGTCTTTGGCAGTTTGGTGATGTCCATACTGCTCACTGTTCTCCTTGCAATAAAGTGAGACCCGTTGGAGAAAATGGACGGAAGGGGCTGCATGACTAGGAGAGGAACAGGGTCAGGGAACGGTCAGCTAGGTCCCCTGGAGGAGGGGAATATGGAAGTATGTGTGATCTCGGAGCGTCTTCGTCTTCGCCCCTGTAGTGTCTTGGGGCACGGCTGAGGACATAGACCATTCCAGTTATAAATTGTGCCTTAAAAAACACCCAAAGACCTCTTGCTGTTGGGCATTACTTTGTTCAAATTTGCACTTACGGGTATGTTTTACGTGATGTTATTTTATTATTTGGTTAATAAAATTTGGCTGCTGTGGCCATATAAAACCAATGTCACGCAGTCTGTGTCTTTAATTAATTTAATGTTAAGGACCAAAGTTGACAAATCCTTTAGTCATGCTCTGTCTCTACTAAGATGGGCACCTCGACACAGTGCAGAACAAGGCATGTAAGCAGTGGCGTCTCCAGCTTTCATATTTAGGGGGGGCACATGGGGGGACAGGAACAAAAGTAGGGGGGCAACTATAAAATGCAATTTTACTACGATCCCCAGGGTGGCAGAAAACAAGAGATATATGTCACCAGCATACCAAGAAAATATAAGGGTCCAAAGCAGTGGGAGAACTATCAGGGTTGCAAAGGTTGTCTTGCCACCGGGCCTTGGTGTTCTGCCACTGTGGTGTTCCCCAGCCTCCTCTTGCTGTCCTGCCCCTGCTATTGACAGTGCTGGTCTGGCATCTGTGTCCTTGGCAGTGGCAGCAGTCTATTAGGACCTAGTGCTGGTGACATTATGGGTGCATGCAGGGGGAGGCTGGCACTATTGGTTGTAGAGAGCCGAGCCCCCAGCTGGTCACCTAGCAGCAGTAATGTTGTATAACCTTCTCTGTTGACATGCTGATCGGGATGTGATCCAGGTGATGCTCCCAGTCAGATCTAATAAACACAGTATTTATTAGCATCAAGAGTACAACCACATCCATCGTATGTTCAGCAGCCATGTGGGCTCTATGCCTGTAAGGTGTGGGCTTTGATCAATAAAATCACTATGATATTTAACACTAGGATTTGACTAGGAGCATCACCTGGATTGCATCACGATCAGCATGTCAGAGAAGGCTGCACTGCTGCTAAGCAACCTGCAGGGAGGTCAACTGTCTACTCTACAACCAATAGACATGGGCTCGGGTGTGTTTGAAATCCCACTTGCCCGATCCCGCCAGGAAGCTGACACTGCACACGGCTAATCACAGGCAGTGAGACATTCCTGATCTGTGCAGCTGCGGACCAGGAAATGTCTCACTGCTTGTGCTTAGCGCCGTGCAGTGTGGGCTTCCTGACGGGCTCGGGCATGTTGGATTTTGAACATGCCCTGCCCATCTCTAACAACAAATTGTGCTGGCTCTCCTGTACATTAGTCCCATAAAGTAACCAGCACTGGGTTCCAATGTGCCACTGCTGCCATGGAGACAGAGACCAGCGCTGTGAATAGCCAGGACAGCAACCCTGGTAGTTCCACCACTGGTCCACACTGCAAGGATCATTTCTTTTTTTTTCATGCAACCTACTAGTTAAATGAAAAAAGTGATCAATGTATGGGCTGCCTAAGTGCTAAGACCAGCCATAGGCAGTTTAAATCTCAGCTGGTTGAGGTTTGAACCATTAATGAACAGGCTGAATGTACCAAGTTGATCGATCAAATTGGGAACAACCAGCCTGACAGATACTCTTATGATTATCACTAGTGGTTGCTATAGCCACTAGTGATAATGACTGTTTGTTGGGAGAATACAATTTCTGGGCAGGAAGGATATTCCCCTGTCACCACTGTCTGTGTTAATGGAGGAATCATGCAAGTTTCTTTCCTGCACTCTGTGGATGCAGGAAAGAAATTTGCATAGTCTATTACCTGCCTAACTGAAAGTGAAAGTAAGTTGTGAAGGTCTTGAAAGAACAGGAGAGGGGGAGGGACAGATGGGGGAGAGAAGGGATGGAGATAATGCAGTTCAGTGATTACAGTGTACTGCAGTGCACACACTTACCCACGCGTCCAGGCTAGAAGAATACTCCCCCTCTCAATAGAGACTGTGTTACTCCAGCGGCAGCCTGAGTAAGATGTGGCGCATCCGCTACGGATGCAAACAAAAAGACATTGCCTTTTTGTAAAAGGTGTTTTTTTTGGGGGGGCACATGGTGGGGCACAGCATCATTTTGGGGGGGTCAGGGCCCCCTCTGCCCCCCCCCCCCTAGGGACGCCATTGCATGTAAGGCAAAAATAAGGGAAGATCCGATATAGGGAGATGGCAGGCAACAGTGGTGACTAGTTCTTTATAATTTTCTGCCTTTTTTAGGCACAACTTCATGAATAGTTCAGTTCCACTTCAAACATCATTGTGGAGTACCCATGCTTACCAGTTACACACAAATATTACCAATTACATGAACACATAGCTTCATCTTAGCTTGTGGTAATATTTACATAGAGAAACCAGATAAAGCAACATGTTTTGCAGAGTGACAGTTTGTTGGTATTAAAATGATATGGTTATTAAGTTATGTTATTAAGTTATATGAAATTAACTCTGTTGAACGATGAATAATTATCTGCTGCGTCAAGGCACACACAGTGCCTAGAACACTAACTCTATTTCATTTTTTTGGACGGATTCTTTACAAGTGTGTTTCATATGTACATGAACATTACTAAAACCATGATTTTTATTGCTGATTAAAGACTGTTCCAACATGCCCACACCTAACCCATATCTGCAACTTAGAACCCGTACTCTGCCTATAATTTATTTCTTGTCTGCAAAGCCAAGCCACTTTTACCTGTCCAATACCTTCCGCACTGGTCAGGTAAAGGGTAATTATGATGTTTGCATTGTCTCAATCTGCTGTACAACTCAACCTTAAATGTAGTAGAATCTTTCTGCAATATAAATGCTTTTATAATAAAAATGAAGTGATACCATGCAGTTTTTAAAGCCGTTTTTTAAAATAAAGACAGTCCTATACGTTCCAGAACCATCCCTGTGAATCAGGAACACTTGCTAACTTTGTTACTAGTGTTTGGAATTAGTGTCTTAGTCCAGATCATTAACCGGGCCATTTTACACCCTTCCTTACCAGAGCACTTTTTGCGATTCGGCACTGCGTCGCTTTAACTGACAATTGCGCGGTCGTGCAACGTTACACCCAAACAAAATTGACGTCCTTTTTTCCCCACAAATAGAGCTTTCTTTTGGTGGTATTTGATCGCCCCTGCGGTTTTTATTTTTTGCGCTATAAACAAAAGAAGATTTTTGAAAAAAAACACAATATTTTTTACTTTTTGCTATAATAAATATCCCATTTTTTTTTTAAAAAAACAATTTTTTTACTCAGTTTAGGCCGATACGTATTCTTCTACATATTTTTGATAAAAAAAATCGCAATAAGCGTATATTGATCGGTTCGCGCAAAAGTTATAGCGTCTACAAAATAGGGGATAGATTTATTGCATTTTTTTTTTTTTTTTTACTAGTAATGGCGGCGATCTGCGTTTTTTTTTCGTGACTGCGACATTGCGGCGGACACTTCGGACACTTTTGACACATTTTTGGAACCATTCACATTTACACAGCGATCGTTGCTATAAAATTGCATTGATTACTGTGTAAATGTGACTGGCAGGGAAGGGGTTAACACTAGGGGGCGCTGCAGGGGTTAATGTATTCCCTATATGTGTGATTCTAACTGTGGGGGGAGGGGACTCAAGGGGAGGAGACCGATCATGTGTTCCTCCGTACTGGGATCACATGATCGGTCTCCTCTCCGTTGACAGGACGTGGAGCTCCACGGTCCCACACGGTCCCGTTGTCTTAACGGGCAATCGCGGGTTCCGGGCACTCGCACCGGGTCCCATTTTCTAATGGTTGGAGGGGTTAAATCAACATTTGTTTTCAACCATACTAATGAGAAAATTCGAAGAAGCAGGATGGAAAATTTATCTTAATCGCGTAATTTTCTAACTGCAAAATTCAAGTGGTGTATAGACAGCCTCACTTCCTGCTATGTTGACAGGTGGTCATTAAAGCCTAGTACACGCAATCAGAAAATTGTACAAAAAATACCGCTTTCAAAGCGATCATAAGATAATCTGATCATTAGTACAGAGCTTTCATGAGCTGATAAGGATAGGTCATGCAAAATTATCTGAAGGGCCAAGCACGAAAAATGTTTCTTGTATGATAACAGATCGTACGATTTTTGTTTAATCAGCAGTTTTTGTCTGAAAATACAATACATTACATCACTTCCAAATTTTTATTCTGTCATATGAGAATTTTCATAACTTTAGTAACCGCTTCATTTTCAATATGGAGACTAGCATGCAAAAAAATTAAAAAGCAGACGATCAATCGTCCGATAATCTCATTGTGTGTACCAGACTTTTGAGGTAAAATTTTCCAGCAGCACACCAACTGAAATAACACTTTTCTGTAGTATAGTGAGAAATAGTTAGTACCTTTGTCAGGTGTGCATACCTGAGATCTCCGTATCAGATATTTTGTGGCTGTACTAAGAGAGAAAATAATCATTTTTCAGCATGTACTTAAAATGGAAATATTCATTTTAGATGGGTGGATCCTTTATTTGGGATATTTTTAATAAAATACTTTCAATTAACAAAAAAAAATAAGCGTACCTGTACAAAATCAGATGAGTAACAGAGGCAATACCTTCCACACAAGCAACCAGCCATTCAGGTCTTTTTGAAATCCTAAAAAAAAAAAAAAATATATATACTTTGTAAAAATCAATACATACAAGATCAGAAAAAAACATTACCTACATATACTATATAGCCACCAAAATGACATAGAAATAATTAAATCTTTATAAAATAAAACAGTGCTAATGTTAAAACATCTTCAAGACTAGGATTCCATGGTGCAGGTGAAGTAGCAGAAATTCCAGATTGCACCTTTACCCAATAATAAGCATCTTCAGATGTTGCCGGAATCTCCCGAAATATCTTAAATTCTGGGGTATGGGAAGAGTAAGCACATCCTCTATTGTAAGGTGACCAGATTTTTAAAATGAAATCCGGGGAGATCTTTTTTCTTTTATTGGCAAATGGTAAACTATTTCGTAAGCATATTTTCCTCAAATTATATATACAATGTATGTGTTTATGGAATGATTGTATGATATATATGTTATTTCTAACATTTCGTCCATGAGATTAAAAAAAGATATTTAGAATTTTTTGAGATATGACTACTAAATGTTCTGAAGATAAGATAGAAAAAAAAAACAGTGTGCAGAATTCAGGAGTGCGCTACTAACAGAGTGCAGAGTTCAGGAGTGCGTTACATAAAGAATGCAGGGCTAAGTAGTGCTCAGGAGCTTGCTACATAAAGAATGCAGGGCTCAGGAGTGCGCTACATAAAGAATGCAGGGCTCAGGAGTGCGCTACATAAAGAATGCAGGGCTCAGGAGCGTGCTACACAAAGAATGCAGGGCTCAGCAGTGCGCTACATAAAGAATGCAGTGCACCAGTGCCCATCAATGCAGCCTCACCAGTGCCCATCCAATACAGCTTCACCAGTGCCCAGAAATGCAGCCTCACCAGTGCCCAGAAATGCAGCCTCACCAGTGCCCACCTATGCAGCTTGAACAGTGCCCATCCAATGCAGCCTCACCCGTGCCCCATCTAAGTAACCTGACTGGTAACCTGACTGGTGCCCAGCAATTCAGCCTCACTAGTGCCCTTTTCAATGCTGCCTCACCAGTGCCCATCCAATGCAGCCTCACCAGTGCCCATCCAATACAGCCTCACCAGTGCCCATCCAATGCAGATCACAGAGAAGAGAGGAAGAGGCGAGCCAATCGAATCATCACACAGGCCGGCATCGCTACTGGCTTTGGCCCCCCACCTCAGCAACCGCCCAGGATTGACCCTGCACCTAGCGCCGCCCCTGAAATCCGGGGACAGACTGGCTCCGGGGACAGTGTCCTCAGTCCGGGGACACAAAATATAAATAAAAATAGAAACAGAACAATATAGGAAAAATAAAGCAATACTACAAATAAGGTGTATGACAGCCTCAGCCTGGGCTCCAACCAGGCCATGCCCCTAACATGTGAGTGAAACACGTTTGAAGTGTACCTTGGTTGGAGCTCGGGCTGAGGCCCTCATACACCTTACGGGATTTTGCAGAGATATGCAACTTCCAGGACTTTTCCCTTTTCCATTAAATGTCTAGAGCTGGAATGAGCTCTATCCTTGTCTGCACCCCAAGCGGTTGCTACAGAAGAGGACCCGGTGGAGCCTTGAGCGGCATCTGTCAATTTATTTTGGGTTACAAATAAGGCCTCTTCAATTTACAGCATGTATAAAATTCAGTTTAGTGAAATGGGACTGCACTACTACCGTGTTTACTGCATGCAGTTGTGGCGCTGTGTGGTGGGATTTCCCCCTCAAAAAATAGGCCCCCATCCCACTTGTCCCCCTATTCTCACCACATTGGTAATAGGTCACTCAAGCACCATGTACTGCATTGTAAGATGCAAAAGGGTATGTGTCTAATCTCCTCACATGCCAGGAGGTGGCATGTTGCCTCTGAGCTGCTTGTCAACCAGCTCTGAAAAAAACAGCCACAAGTGTGAAGGAGGCCTAACGAGGCCTAAATCTTATACTAATGACAGTGTGATATATGCAACAAAAGTCCCCTCTGGAAAACTCAATCATTCAAATACTGTAAACTTCTTTTTAAAGCCATTATACAAAAGGATGCTGGTAGGAAATGGGTACTCAGTCCCAATTAGTACATACACCACAACTATCTATAGCCCATGGGACATTTATCGAGTCACTAGAAATTTATGCAAGTTTCCGAATTACAATAGTACCGAATTTAAAAGAATCCGAAAAAACAAAAAATAAAAAAATGAAAAAGAAAATCTCATGCACATAAGTATTCGCAGCCTTTGCCCCATACTTTGTTGAAGCACCTTTGGCACCAATTACTGCCTCAACTCTTTTTGAGTATGATGCTACAAGCTTAGCACACCTATTTTTGGGCAGTTTTTGCCATTCTTCTTTGCAGGACCTCTCAAACTCCATCAGGTTGGGTGGGGAGCTTTGGTGCACAGCCATTTTCAGATCTCTCCAGAGATGTTCAATTAGGTTCAAGTCTGGGCTATGGCTGGGCAACTCAAGGACATTCACAGAGTTGTCCCGTAGCCACTCCTTTTTTATCTTGGCTGTGTGCTTAGGGTCATGGTCCTGTTGGAAGATGAACCTTCGCCCCAGACTGAGGTCCAGAGCGCTCTGGAGCAGGTTTTCTTCAAGGATGTCTCTGTACATTGCTGCATTCATCTTTCCCTCAATCCTGACTAGTCTCCCAGTTCCTGTCACTGAAAAACATCCCCACAGCATGATGCTGCCACCACCATGCTTCACTGTAGGGATGGTATTGGGCAGTTGATGTGCGGTGCCTGGTTTCCTCCAGAAATGATGCTTGCCATTCAGGCCAAAGAGTTCAATCTTTGTTTCATCAGACCAGAGATTTTTGTTTCTCATGGTCTGAGAGTCCTTCTCAGACCTTCAATTTCTGCAGCATTGAAGGTCCCAATAAGCACAGTTGCCTCCATCTGTAAATGTAAGAAGTTTGGAACCACCAGGACTCTTCCTAGAATGGGCCTATCTGCCAAACTGAGCAATCGGGTGAGAAGGGCCTTAGTCAGGGAGGTGACCAAGAACTCGATGGTCACTCTGGCAGATCTCCAGCATTTCTCTGTGGAGAGAGGGAACCTTCCAGAAGAACAACTATCTCTGCAGCAATCCACCAATTAGACCTGTATGGTAGAGTGGCCAGACGGAAGCCACTTCAGGCGGGCTGTCGTATGCCTTTTATTGAGGAGGGGCTTCTGTCCTTCTCACCCGATTGCTCAGTTTGGCCGAGCGGCCCACTCTAGAAAGAGTCCTGGTGGTTCCAAACTTCTTCCATTTACGGACGATGGAGGCTACTGTGCTCATTGGGACCTTCAATGCTGCAGACATTTTTCTGTACCCTTCCCCAGATCTGTGCCTCTATACAATCCTGTCTCGGAGGTCTACAGACAATTCCTTGGACTTCATGGCTTGGTTTGTGCTCTGACATGCACTGTTAATTGTGGGACCTTATATAGACAGGTGTGTGCCTTTCCAAATCATGTCCAATCAACTGAATTTACCACAGGTGGACTCCAAGCAAAAATGCACCGGAGCTCAATTTTGAGTGTCATGGCAAAGGCTGTGAATACTTATGTACATGGGATTTTTTTTATTTTTAACAAATTTGCAAAGATTTCAAAAAACTTCTTTCGCATTGTCATTAACCACTTCAGCCCCGGACCAATTGTCAGCTTAAGGACCAGAGGTCTTTTTTCAATTTCGCACTGCACTACTTTAACTGGTAATTGTGCGGTCATGCAATTTTGTAACGAAACGAAATTTGCGTCCTTTTCTTCCCACAAATAGAGCTTTCTTTTGATGGTATTTGATTGCCTCTGTGATTTTTATTTTTTTGCGATATAAACGGAAAAAAAGCGAAAATTTTGAAAAAAAAAGAGATTTTCTACTTTTTGTTATAAAAAAAATCTAATAAACTCAATTTTAGTCAAACATTTGGGCCAAAATGTATTCAGCCACATGTCTTTAGTAAAAAAAATGCCAATAAGCGTATATTTATTGGTTTGCGCAAAAGTTATAGCGTCTACAAACTAGAGTACATTTTCTGGAATTTACACCGCTTTTAATTTATGACTGCCTATTTCATTTCTTGAGGTGCTAAAATGGCAGAGAAGTACAAAACCCCCCCAAATGACCCCATTTTGGAAAGTAGACACCCCAAGCTATTTGCTGAGAGGCATGTTGAGCCCATTGAATATTTTTTTTTTTAGTCCCAAGTGATTGAATAAAGACAAAAATAAAAAATAATTTTTTTTTTCTTCAAAAAGTTGTCACTAAATGATATATTGCTCACACATGCCATAGTTATATGTGGAATTGCACCCCAAAATACATTTTGCTGCTTCTCCTGAGTATGGGGATACCACATGTGTGGGACTTTTTGGGAGCCTAGCCGCGTACGGGGCCCCGAAACCCAAGCACCGCCTTCAGGATTTCTAAGGGTGCAAATTTTTGATTTCACTCCTCACTACCTATCACAGTTTCGAAGGCCATAAAATGCCAAAATAGCACAAAACCCCCCCAAATGACCCCATTTTGGAAAGTAGACACCCCAAGCTATTTGTTGAGAGGCATGGTGAGTATTTTACAGCTCTCATTTGTTTTTGAAAATGAAGAAAGTAAAGAAAAAAAATTTTTTTTTTCTTTTTTCAATTTTCAAAACTTTGTGACAAAAAGCGACATCTGCAAAATACTCACAATACCTCTCAGCAAATAGCTTGGGGTGTCTACTTTCCAAAATGGGGTCATTTTGGGGGGTTTTATGCCATCTGGGCATTCCATGGCCTCCGAAACTGTGATTGGCAGTGAGAAGTGAAATAAAAAATTACTCCCTTAGAAAGCCTGAAGGCGGTGCTTGGTTTTTGGGGTTCCGTACGCAGCTAGGCTCCCAAAAAGTCCCACACATGTGGTATCCCCGTACTCAGGAGAAGCAACAGAATGTATTTTGGGGTGTATTTCCACATATGCCCATGACATGTTTGAGCAATATATCATTTAGTGACAACTTTTTGTAAAAAAAATATATATATTTTTTTTTTTTTTCATTATTCAATCTCTTGGGACAAAAAAAAAAAATATTTAATGGGCTCAACATTGCTCTCAGCAAATAGCTTGGGGTGTCTACTTTCCAAAATGGGGTCATTTGGGGGGGGTTTGAACTGTCCTGGCATTTTATGCACAACATTTAGAAGCCTATGTCACACGTCACCCACTCTTCTAACCACTTGAAGACAAAGCCCTTTCTGACACTTTTTGTTTACATGAAAACATATTTTTTTTTTGCAAGAAAATTACGTTGAACCCCCAAACACTATATATATTGTTAAAGCAAAGGCCCTACAGATTAAAATGGTGGGTGTTGCATTTTTTTTTTTCCACACAGTATTTGCGCAGCGATTTTTCAAACGCATTTTTTTGTGGAAAAAATACACTTTTTTTTATTTTAATGCACTAAAACACACTATATTGCTCAAATTTTTGATGAAATAAAAAATATGATCTTAGGCCGAGTACATGGATACCAAACACGACATGCTTTAAAATTGCGCACAAACACGCAGTGGCGACAAACTACATACATTTTTAAAAGCCTTTAAAAGCCTTTACATGATACCACATTAGATTCACGGAGGAGGTCTACTGCTAAAATTACTGCCCTCGATCTGACCTTCGCGGTGATACCTCACATGCATGCTGCAATTGCTGTTTACATATGACGCCAGACCAACGCTTGTGTACGCCTTTGCGCAAGAGAAGGGGGGGCAGGGGTGCTTTTTTTTTTTTTTTTTAGTTTTTTTTTTATTTATTTAGCTTTTTTATTCTATTTTTAAACTGTTCCTTCCATTTTTTTTCTTTGTTATGATTTTTATTGTTATCTCAGGGAATGTAAATATCCCCTATGATAGCAATAGGCAGTGACAGGTACTCTTTTTTTGAAAAAATTGGGGTCTATTAGACCCTAGATCTTTCCTCTGCCCTCAAAGCATCTGACCACACCAAGATTGGTGTGATAAAATGCTTTTCCCAATTTCCCAATGGCGCGGTTTATATCCGGGAGGGGGGACATTCCCTCCTACTGCTTGTAAAAGCAGTCTAGAGGCTAATTACCCGCTAGAATTGCTTTTACATGAAAGCCGATCACTGGCTGAAAAGAATGATACCAAGATGATACCTAAACCTGCAGGCATCATTCTGGTATAAACCATTCAAAGTCCAGCAACATACTGGACATATATTGTAATCTTTTTTTTTTTTCATGCAGCCTCTTGGCTGAACGAAAAAAAAGAGATTGATTGGTGGGTATGCCCACCATTAGAATACCTCCCTTCATCCACCCACTTCTAATGATGGGCATACATGCACCATTTATATATGCCGATGCATGGGGGCATCCTCCCGCAAAAGTTATGCCGTGTACACACGGTCGGAATTTCGACCGTATGTACGTGGCATTAGGAGCCAATCGCTCCTCCCCGCCCCCTGCTGCCCCATGCTTCGGCATATATGCTCTTTTTTTTTAACTGTGGTGGTGAAATCACCTCCTACAGCGTTGGAGTCGCGGCTTTATGTATCGTGGGAGCAAACGCTGTTGCTGTCAAGATAAATAAATCCGCGCTGCAACTGAATGGCGCACCTGAAAACAAAAAAATGCTTAACACTAAAACACAGTAAACAAAATTACATACCTGAAAAGCAAGCATGATAAAACATGATAAAACATAATAAAACATTGCAGAATAGAATGGAGTAAAAAAAGAGCAACAATAGAGAGAGAGAGAGAACAATAAAACGACAACTATTTTTGTTTTTTTTATTTTTTTGAGATTCACAGGTAAAAAAGCTCCTGACTGTTAGCGACTGAATCAAAACGCTACCACAAAAAAACTGTTAGCGATCGCAGGGATCAGGCCTGACTCTGCGAACACTGCAGTTATGTGTGCTTAGTGTTTTGTAAGTGACAGTGATCGATCGATACTGCACTTGGGTGGGCTGGGCTGGGCGGAGGGGGAAAACGCAGGTGCTAGCAGGTATCTGGGCTGATCCCGCTAACAATGCGTTTTTTTGGAACCCTAAACTGCTGGGACGCTAGTATAGATCTGATCAGATCAGATATTGATCTGTTCAGATACTATACCACTAAGGGAGGTGTATGCTTTGCGCGTGGGTGTTTGCGGTACTGGCACTAACCTGGGGCGACGCAGACCTTATTTGACCCTAAAACCTAATTGATATCACCCGCCGGGCGATCAGGGGGTTAAACCGTTATTGGGTAATAAATGGCGGGTGCCCTGACAGTATAAAAAACAAGCTAACTAACCAGCGTCACCCGTAACAGTAATACAAAAAAAAACTGGTTACCTAGCGACACTAATGCAGGGATCAGAAAAACGATCGCTTAGTGACACTGGCAAAAGGGGGTGAAAGGGTTAACTAGGGGCAATCAGGGGGTTAAACCTTTATTAGGTAATATATGGGGGTACCTGACGCTATATAAAAACCTGACGGGGAACCTAAATAACGAAATAACTAACTGGCTAACCAGCGTCACCAGTGACATTTTATACGGTGATCACTGGTGAAAGGGTTAACTCTAGGGGCAATCAGGGGGTTAAAACCTTTATTTAGGTTGTAATATGGGGGTACCTGACCTATAAACCTATTTATGAACCTATATAAACATGGCGGTTAACCTAAAAAAAAAACTGGTTACCTAGCGACACTAATGCAGCGATCAGAAAAACGATCGCTTAGTGACACTGGCAAAAGGGGGTGAAAGGGTTAACTAGGGGCAATCAGGGGGGTTAAACCTTTATTAGGTAATATATGGGGGTACCTGACGCTATATAAAAACCTGACGGGGAACCTAAATAACGAAATAACTAACTGGCTAACCAGCGTCACCAGTGACAGTTATACGGTGATTACTGGTGAAAGGGTTAACTCTAGGGGCAATCAGGGGGTTAAAACCTTTATTTAGGTTGTAATATGGGGGTACCTGACCTATAAAACTATTTATGAACCTATATAAAACATGGCGGTTAAAATAAAAAAAAAATGGTTACCTAGCGACACAATGCAGCGATCAGAAAAACGATCGCTTAGTGACACTGGCAAAAGGGGGTGAAGGGGTTAACTAGGGGCAATCAGGGGGTTAAACCTTTATTAGGGGGGGGTAGGGGGCTACCTAGGACCTAAAACTAACTGCCCTGACAGTTATTACAGTCACACTGACACTAAATGCAGTGATCAGTAAATAAATGATCACTGCAATTAGTGACACTGTGACTGGGGGGGGAGGGGGTGATCTGGGGGGTGATCAGGGGGTGACAGGGGGGTGTTTTGTGTGCCTAACTGTACTGGTGTCAGTGTAGTGTTGTGCACTAACCTTAACATGTTCGCCGCTCGGCGTCTCCGGTCACATAGACCGGCGCACCGAGCGTGACATCACTTCCGCCTTCCTGTCTATACAATAGACAGGAAGGGGAAGTTTCTCATTGGCCAGGAGCGATCGCGAGGGGGTGGCCAGAAACCACTGGCCGTCCCCTCGTCCCGGATCGCTCCTGAAGCGATGCCGACCGTCCCCGCCGGCGGAGGGGGGTCCGATCGGACCCCCCAACCGCCTAAAGAATGGCACGTACAGGTACGTGGTTCTGCCTGTACGTGCCATTCTGCCGACGTATATCTACATGGGGCGGTCGGCAAGTGGTTAAGGGGTATTGTTTGTCAAATTTTGAAAAAAAATAATGATCTTAATCCATTTTGGAATAAGGCTGTAACATAACAAAATGTGGAAAAAGTGTAGCACTGTGAATACATTCCGGGTGCACTGTATTCACTTGTAAGTTATAACAACAACTGTTTGGGGCTTCATTATATATAAGAAACAGTAACTCATAGCAGCTAATCACAGACCAGCTCTGACAGGTAACTCTAAAGTGATATTAGGCCCAAGTTCACACTGAGCTGCAGGAATAAAGCCGTGCGAGTTCAGCTGAACTGGCACGATTTCACTCCCGCATCTCAGTCCCGATTTCGGCCGCAATTTCAGATTTCTGCACAAATATCAATATCAATGCAGCTCGAAAATTGCAAAAAGTAGTACAGAAATTACTTTTTGAAATCGGTGCAGCGCCGCAGATGTGGCGTCGGACCGATTAGGATGGTGCCATTGACGGCAATTGACGCCGATTTGACTTCCGATTTGACATGTCAAATCGCATGTCAAAATGCTCCAGTGTGAACCAGGGCTAAAGGCGTTTCTTTTTTTTCAATAGTTTTGCACAGAGCAGCCCCGTTCTTCCTCTTTTTGGCTCCCCCGTCGGTGCTCCCGTCCCCTCCCTCCCGCAGAGTGCCCTCACAGTTAGCAGCTTGCTGCGGGGACACCCAAGCAGGCTTGCTCCCAAGCCGCATCTCTGCGTGTCCATTCACACACACAGAGTCACAGCTCGGCCCCGCCTCCTCCATGTCCTTATTGGCTTGATCCGAGAGACCAAAGCAAAGAGCCCAATGGGAACATTAGATTCCCTGCAGTGCCTGTTAGTCAGAACTCATTTTGAAGCTGCACCCCAGGCAGATGGAAAAGTCACAATTCTATAGCGTCAGATATTCATCCAATAATAAACATTTAGGTTTGACTTGATATGACCAGCTTGCAGTTCCTAGAACTGAGGCGGAATTAGGAATTCTGCATGCAAATATGTTGGCTTTGGAAAATGCTGCCAGAAAGAGATAACAAAATGGGTAGAGATATAACCTAATCTATCTCCTGCTGCTCCTTCATTGTCCAGTCAGCAGGCTGGGGGTGGAGAGAGGACACCACTGTATCCCTTTCACAGTCTAGAATTGTAACAGCGAAGTGGCCTCTGGTTGATCTGTTCCATTTATTATTTTTGGTGGAACAAACCTCACACACTAATGCTTGTAAATAATCATATTGCACACAAGAGAATATGAGGAAATGCTGGCAAGAAATGATCCAACATCTCCTCCGCTTGTAAAAAGAACTACAAAAAAAGAGAAGAAAAAAAACGAACTGGAAAAGTGCAGTGTTCAAGCTTTGCTCTGACACCATCCCGAGGCTAATATCACAGAGTGCTGTAAGATGCCAGCTCTTTGCACCTAATTACATTCAGTGTTTAATCTCTGCCACTTTTACTTGATTAGAAATGACTATAGGTTACAGCTGTAAAATGCTCATGTCACAGGAGCTTGGAATATACACAGACTGTAATGGGAGCGACAGCAAGAATTTCTGGTGTTTTGCCACTTTCTTGGATATCATCAGTGTTTTCTTCAACAAATGAAAAGGAATTTATCATCTTCAGAACCAAAATAGGTTTACATTTTTTATTTTATTTTTTTTAAATAAAGAAATGTATGTAAATATTTTGTATTTATAATTTCCAAACAGCAGGTGGGGCTAGAGTGTCCTTTTCATATGGTTATAGGTGTTTCCTGTATTAAAAAATTATTATTTATAAATCATTATAAAAGCTTGTACTGTCCAGACAAAACTTTGGGTGGGGGGTTAGAAAGTTAGGAGATTTCCCCTTACTTTCAATGTAATAATGGTTTATCCAGAAAGGATGTGAGGAGTTATCTGCAACAGGGACACAGACAGCTATCAAAACCTATAAAAATTCAGATTGGAGCACCTGACCAAAGTTGGATAAAAAAATAAAAATAAAAAAAGTCCAAGATAATTTTAATTGTTTATTAGAAAAAGTCTAATAAAAACATCCAATGCATTTTGGGGGCAACACCACTCTTCCATCAGAAATCAACATAAAATAAAACTTGGATGGACCAGTGACTTCACGTTTCCTGATCTACATCTGAACCAATACTAAACTCTCCTTAAAAGTACAACCTGACAGCAGTTTCTGAGCAGCAACCAAAAGCAGGATTCTCCTACTTAATTAAACATTTCCCGCCTGGCCACTGCACATATGGAGCCATGGGACCGGGCAGTGGTGTGATCTGTTCTTGTTCTTGCTGTGTCCAAATCATCAATCGGATACCGGCCCATTTTGATTGGCCCTGGTGCTAGGTGATCGCTGTGACCAATCACAGCGATCACCTGAAACATAGTAAACAATGCCCATCATTTATGACATCATTACGGCTGTGATCGATCACAGTCATCACATGGTACAGGGCCAACCACAGCAGCCCTGTGATAGCTGTGGCCAATCGCAATGATAAACAATGGCATCATGAATGGATGCCAAACACAGTTAAATACAGATTTCTTATACAGTGATCACCACCATCCACATAGGTAATGTTTAGAGACCATTTTCAGTACTGTATAACTGCTTCAGCCCCGGAAGATTTTACCCCCTTCCTGACCAGAGCACTTTTTACAATTTAGCACTGTTTCGCTTTAACTGACAATTACGCGGTCGTTCGCTGTAGTAAAACAATTTGTGTCCTTTTTTTTCCCACAAATAGAGATTTCTTTTGGTGGTATTTGATCACCTCTGCGGTTTTTATTTTTTGCACTATAAACAAAAAAAGAGCAACGGTTTTAAATAAAAAAAAAACAATATTTTTTACTTTTTGCTATAATAAATATCCCCAAAAGTTTAAAGAAAAACAAATTTCTTTATCAGTTTAGGCCAATATATATTCTTCTACATATTTCTGGTAAAAAAATAAAAAATAAAAAAAATCACAATAACTGTATATTGATTGGTTTGGAAAAGATATGGGAAAGATCTATGGCATTTTTATAATTTTTTTTTTTTTACTAGCAATGGCAGTGATTTATACAGCGATCTGTGCTATAAAAATGCACTGATTACTGTGTAAATGTCACTGGCAGGGAAAGGGTTAACACTAGCGGGCAATCAAGGGGTTAAATGTGTGTTCCCTCAGCGTGTTCTAACTGTGTGGGGATGTTAATGACTAGGAGAGGAGCCATATGGTTTTTCCTTCTTAGTAGGAAGAAACGATAAGGCTCCTCTCCTCTGACAGCACAGGGATTTGTGTGTTTACACACACACACAAATCCCCTGCTGGCGCTCGTGCACGCGATCGCACGTGGCCGGCGGCGATCATCCCTGCCGGCCACGCACATCGGGTCCCCCACTGCGTGCGCCCTCTGATGGCCGAAAACAGGTAGGACAAATTAAGTTAGCACAGCATTTTTGGGGAAAGGCAAGATTAAAGTATTTGAATTTTTGATTTATCCATCTCAGCATTAGTATTTGGGTCCAGGCATGGGTATAGAGGTGAAATTTCACTTTAGCAAAAAAGATAAAAGCAATAGCAATATTACATAACAGAGCAAATGTAACACAACTAAAGCACATATATTATGCAATCTTTTTTTATTGAAAAAGGTACATGGCAATGACAGTTATCAAATGCGCTCAACATGAGCGAACAAAACAGTGCGGTACATCTTACCAGTGGCGGCTGTTGCAGAAAATTTTTTGGGGGGCGCAAACAAACTGAAAAATTCTGAAGAAAACATCATCAATTGCAGCCTCACTGGCTCCAGAGTACCAGAGCCTCACTGTACCATCAATCACAGCCACTGTGCCATCAAACGCAGCCACTGTGCCATCAAACGCAGCCACTGTGCCCCATGAAACGCAGCCACTGTGCCCCATAAAACGCAGCCACTGTGCCCTATCAATTGCAGCCACTGTACCATATCAAATGCTGCCCGCCAGCCCGCCGTCTGCACTTACCTGTCTCGGTGGGACAGCTCCTAGATGTGTTCTCCCGTCCTCTCCACCCATCCTCTGCTATGATTGGCCGGGCGCCTGAAAAGGGGGTGGCAGTGGCAGCCATAGATAGATAGATTCATGCATTGCATGAATCTATTGGTGCTAGAGGGGGTGGCAGGAGAGAGGGGTTGGCACCCGTGTGCCCTTATGGAAGCACCGCCACTGCATCTTACAGTGCAAAAATTTCTATGTATATTTACAATATATAATATTTACAAGTACACTACATTTCTCAGCATATTGATCCCGATACACGTTATAGAAAACGCCATAGAAACACTAAAAAGTACAATAGATATTTCTCAGATCTTTTAGTGATATAGTTACGTGTACAGGGCAGATGAAGACCAAGCATCCCACACTTTATTATACTTAGCTGGGCACCCCGTGTTCAAATATGAGTTTTTTTATAGGGTAATACCTGATTCTCTAACTAAAGCCATGTATATATGGATGGAGGTGTGGGCTGGATCCACTTAAGTGCTACAGCTTTACGGGCCATAAATAATGTCTCCAGTAGCATGATCCTAATATGTCTTGGACATTGCTCCTCGTTGAGGACCCCCAGCAGACACGCCAGTGGAGTACATGGAGCAGGAATTGATAAGACCGCAAACAAACACCTGTTGCCAGTATCTCACAATAACTGGACAGAGCCACATAACATGTGCAAAATCCGCACGTGGGCAGGTGCACCTAGTGCAGGCAAAGGTAGTTATACGGTGTGTTGCGTGCAGTCTGACCGGGGTCAAGTATGTTTGATGTAGCATATAAAGGTGGATTCATTTATTGTTGACTGCCGGAGATACAGATGGATGGGCGGAGCATGCCTCCTCCCAATCCTCATCAGACAAATCGGGGACAAGTCGTTGCTACTTAATGCGCACCTCCAGTGGAGCCCTATTAGTCGTGGCAGAGAGTAAGGCCCCTTTCACACTGGGGGGGGGAGCCGCGGTGACGGTAAAGCAGCGCTATATTTAGCGCTGCTTTACCGTCGTTTTGCCCGCGGGATTCGGCCACTCGCGGTGCGGTTTTACCCCCCGCGAGCGGCCGAAAAAGGGTTAAAATCCCCCGCAGAGCGCCGCCGTAGCGGCGCTTTGCGGCGGTATTACCGCGGTCTCCCATTCAAATCAATGGTGTATTCACCGCTCCTATCCCGCTCTAAGATGCTACTAGCAGGACTTTTTTTGCCGTCCTGCTAGCGCACCGCTCCAGTGTGAAAGCCCGCCGGCTTTCACACTGGAGTGAATGGGGCCGTTTTTTTCAGGCGGTGTACAGGCGTTATTTTTAGCGCTGTACCGCCTGAAAACCGCCCCAGTGTGAAAGGGGCCTTAATGTAGATAAAGAGTTAAGATAAGTCCCCTAGGGCCCTGAGATCGAAGCACTCCTATCAGTGGGTATTCAGAGAAGTCAGTGTCACAAGTACAAAATTGAGTAGGTAGCACATGTCGAAGTTGTAAATACCTAGAGGTAGATTGGGGCAATTCATATTTCCTTTGCAATCCCTCAAAAGAAGCCAATACATTTCCATCATAGATGTTGTCCAGAGAAACTATTCCCCTACGCTCCCAGAATCCAGAGTCCACAAATTGCTTTAAATGGGGGAACATTGGATTGTGCCAGAGTGGTAGCGCCTCATTAGTACCCTGAAAATTTAGAATTTTCTTGGTCTCCCTCCACACTGTACAGGCCAATGCCAATATTGGTATATGCCTTTCCCCCAGTGCGGCCATAGGTGGCTCCAGTGCTATAAACAGATGTTTGATTTTAAGGACATAGGCGAGATTTGACTCAACCACCGCCGGTGTAGCCGGTCACATTATGCACTCTAAAAAGTGAGAGCGCGCGAGTGAACCAGTGTGAGAGCCAAAGAATTATTTTTAATGATCAATAGTAATCTCAGACTCCCGTAAAATTGGGCGAACATTTTCATCCGAGAAACAATTGTACAATTTTCTGATTCTGACTTTCGACAGTCGATTCTGACCTTTCCGAATGAAATTTTCTGAAGGGACAAACTCCACATTTTTTTCTCGTACGGGAACAGAACGAGCAATTTTCGTTTAATGCGAACCGTTTTCGTACGAGAATTATCAGATACGAAAGACTGCGAATGGTCAGAAACAAATAAAAAAAAGCCCTTGTTAGATAAGAATTTTCATACATTATTTCTATCCTTGGTTCCAATTTGCTGTAAAACATTGAGGAAAACCGGCCGATCGCTCACCCAATTTTCTCATAGTGTGTACGGGGCTGTACTCAAGACTTGACAAAAGGGGAATGCCCTAAAATGCATTGCCTGTACAAGGGGTGGGCAGAAGGGATGGCTGCCCTGGGCACTGTAGTATTAGCGAGGTGGGGGGTGCCACAAGGAGATTGGGGGAGGGGATTTGTGTTGGAAGGGGGAATATGAGGGGCTGGGGGGGGGGTAAGTATTATTCTGGGAGGGGAAATTGGGGGGAGGGGGGTTGCTAGGAGTGGTAATTTAAAGGGATGTGTGTTGGTAGGGGAATGGGGAAAGAAGATTTGTGCTAGATGGGGGGATTTGAGAGGAATTTGTGCTGGGAGGGGGTCATTTGAAATGTGGAGTGGAAATATTATGCTTAGAGGGCAAGCATGGAGATTAGTGCTTAATGTTTTCGTGGGCAGATGTTTGCCAACACATAATGTTGGAGGGAGGTTGGCATGTTCACCCTGGGCTCTAGGTGACCTTCTCCCAGCACTGCCTGTACTGCTTAGGGCTACCTTTCCTCCACAAGGCTCCAGCTGCTGATATCGCATGTACTAGCCTATGAGCAAGTCCACAGTGATTGTCTAATACTGTAGCATCTCTAGCACCTTTCCTTGTGCTTAGCGACACGTACATAAGTGAGACATTGCTTATTTATCATTAACTTTTTTTTTTTATTATTTATATTTCCAGCTGCTGGATCACCCCTGATTAATTAAAGGAGCTGCAGAAATTGTTGCGTTTTTTGTTTTCCTATCGACATTATGGACTGAGCGTGAGCGGACATGTGAAGTTTGCATATTATGTGTACTACTTCTTTATGTTTTATAATTTTACTTTAGGACCACTTATAACCAATTCATCCCCGGAAGATTTTACCCCCCTTCCTGACCAGAGCACTTTTTGCTATTCGGCACTGCGTCGCTTCAACTGACAATTGCGTTGCCGTGCGACATTACACCAAAACAAAATTGACGTCCTTTTTTCCCCACAAATAGAGCTTTCTTTTGGTGGCATTCGATCACCTCTGCGGTTTCTATTTTTTGAGCTATAAACAAAAAAAGAGTGACAATTTTGAAAAAAATATATATATATTTAACTTTTTGCTATAATAAATATCCCCCAAAAATATTTAAAAAAAACTATATTTTTTCCTCAGTTTAGGCTGATATGTATTCTTCTAAATATTTTTGGTAAAAATAATAATAATATACATATACCGTACATATATATATATATATATATATATATATATATATATATATATACATATATACACACAGTATACCGCAATAAGCGTATATTGATTGGTTTGCGCAAAAGTTATAGCGTCTACAAAATAGGGGATAGATTTATGGCATTTAATATTATTAATTATTTTTATTAGTAATGGCGGCGATCTGCGATTTTTAATCAGGACTGCGACATTTTAGTGGACACATCAGACAATTTTGACACTATTTTGGGACCATTGTCATTTATACAGCGATCAGTGCTATAAAAATGCACCGATTACTGTGTAAATGACACTGGCAGGGAAGGGGTTAAACACTAGGGGGCGATCAAGTGGTTAAGTGTGTCCTAGGGAGTGATTCTAACTGTGGGGGGTGGGCTATCACTGACATGACAGCGATCACTGATCCGGATGACAGGGAGCAATGATCTCTGTCATGTCACTGGGAAGAATGGGGAAATGGCTTGTTTACATAGGCATCTCCCTGTTCTGCCTCTCCGTGACGCAATCGTGGGACACTGGCAGACATTGAGTCTGCGGGACCCGCGGGCACGGTCACGCTGTATGCATACCTCCCAACATTTTGAGATGAGAATGAGGGACACCTACTTGCAAACGTATGTAGGCATAGGACATGCCCCCCTGATACATCCCCTTAAAAGGAGAATTAACCAAATAAAAAAGGTTAATTAAATCCACAAGGACTTTTTTTTTTTTTACAACTACTATTCCTTTATATTGGCTTTTAAATTTACAAATGCAGCAATTTAGAATTTGGTTGAAAGGTTTAGCACTGGGAAACAATTTTGAAAGATAAAAAGTGCATTTAAGACACAACTATATAGATCTGACCAAAATGAGGGACAAATGAGGTGGACAGAGGGACAATGCTCCAAATCAGGGACAGTCCCTCCAAATCAGGGACAGTTGGGAGCTATGTGTATGCGGCGCGTGCCCACTAGCTCTGCCAATTAAAGGGGACATACAGGTATGCCCATTTGCCCACCGCTGCCATTGTGCCGACGTATATCGCCGTGCAGCGGTCGGCAAGTGGTTAATGATGTATTGGAAGTTTTTTTGCCTTTGATTTATATTTTTCAAACAAAAATAACAAGAGATAAAAGAGAGCTAGCACTGGTAGTTCTATCCGCAACACCAACATTGCGGGTTTGCTTTAAACCAATTTAGGTCAAACATTCAGCATTCTCTATAAAAGTTGCCTCTTGTTTAATATGGATGATTTTTATAGTTTCATAAAATCAAGTAATAATGTTACTCTGGATAACATCCAGTTTCAGGGATGGAGGGCAGGTGAATTCATTTGAGCCCATTTCCTGGTGGCTGGCTTGGAGAATTGCTAATGAACGATGTCCGTGAGCCTCCCTCTATGTCAGCCAGTAACAGATGCCATCTGCCATCTACAGAATCTGAAAACAGAACTTGGTGACTAATGACTCCAGCAGACCCAATAGTGAAGGTGCAGCGATACTGGGGCGGCTCCACCTAGCACATGACAAGGCCCAGCTGGAGAGCGGCAGCAGAGATTGCTGTTTATGTTTTATGGGACATTGTTATGACCTTACTAATTGTCTGCTTGTTTCTTTTACAGGGAGTGAGGAAAGGATTATAAATGATGGGAGTTGGGCTCTGTGACATGAAACTGACTTCTTGGGAGTCTTCACTATGCAGAACTAATTGTCACATCACCATTAACTTGTTAGAACAGCCCGCAGCTTTAAACGAAGAGATCAGCGCAGGGCTGACATGACTAAAGTCTACATGCCTGCAAGGGGCATGGCCGTTTAAGGGTTAGAGGGGGTGGAGCTGGGTAACAGGAAAGGGAGGAGCCATCCTCCCGGGAGCTCAGTCTGCTAGGAAGGAAAGTTGGAGAAGGCAGCATGGAGGAGCTCCTGGGGAACATCCGGGCGGCGGCGGCGGCGAACGGGGCCGCATGGATAAGAGAGCAGGTGGAGCGGGCCCTGGGGGGTGAGGAACGAGGGGGGGGGGTCGACGCACGGCACCCGGGCGCGGCAGATCCGCCCGCCGGACCGTTATTCGCCCGACGGGCGCCGGGCCTCAGGCAAGCAGGGGGACATGGGGGCCCTGTCGGACGCCGAACCGCCTGCTAAGCGGTCGGCGGGGGGGTCGCGACACCCGCGGGAACGGCGGTCAGGGGGGCTAAGCGAGCAGGGGGGACCAACCAGGCACAGGCAGGATCCAGCATCCGGCGGCGCTCACAGGCCTCAGGCCTCGTGGCGGCCGCGGCTGGCGGCCATCTTGGGACGGGGGGGCGGCTCAGGAGCTCCACAGCCTCCAAGGGGGGGGAGGGGGGCAGCGCCATGGCGGTCAGCAGCCAGCAGGTTCCCAGGCCCAAATCCCACAGGGCGGCCGCCCTCCACGGCGGTCCGCCAGGGGGGGGGGTGAGGGGGAGGAACAGTAGCTGGGGGGGGACCCAGCAGTCGGGCCCGGAGGAAGAAGGGGAGAGAGAGGATGACCAGCAAGGGGGCGATCCGCCCATTGATGAGGGACAGAGGGCCCAGGCGGGTGGCGTTCGGCCCAGCCTGCGGTCGGCGGCCGGGGGGGCCAGAACTTGTCGGCCCGGCAGCTACCGGGCGAACACCCGGGGTACAGGCGGTCCGTCTGCAAGGGTGCACCCGAAGGGGAGGAACGACGCAAGATTTGGTCGGGAACCGCAGGCAGCGGGGGCTGGGGGCGTACGGCCCAGGCCCACAAAACCGATGCAGGGGCACAGAGGCGTGCGGCCTAACCCCCTGGAGATGGAGCCAGCTACCGGATCGAGTGCCCAGACCCCTCGGAAGTGTGCCAGTAAGTCGGCAGAGGGGCGGAAGAGGAACCTGAGGGAAAGGAGCTCGTCCGCCTCCGGGGGCGAATCCCCCGGGGGGCAGGCTGCGGATTTGACGGAAGAGGAGTCGGAGCTGTCGGAGGGAGAGCTGTCCAGGTCCGAGGACGAGATCGCGGAGGGACGTATGGTGACGGTGGATTCGGGAGCAACGGCTGGTGGGAACATGTCCAGGCAGCCTGGTAAGTCTTTTTCATTTCCGGGTTTCGAGGGGGGGGAGACGTTTCCGGTTAGGGGGACACGGTGGGGGGGGGGGGGATTGCGTCCCCGGGGCCATTCAGGGGGTTCCCTTCCCGGACAACAGCCGCCCCGATCCCGCCTTGGCGGGAGACGGCCTCAGGGTCCTTCTAGCGGGGCTCAGGGATTTAGTGGGCAAGTTTGACGCGGCTCCAATGGCCCCGACGGGGCCGGCCCGAGCCTGGGTTCCCCCAGGGAGGGAAGGTATGGGTGTGGGACAGGTGGGGGCAACGTCAGGCATGGGGGGGACGAGCGGGCAAACAGGGGAAACGGCGGTGGCGATTCCGCCCGCGTTAACCCCGGGGGTGGGGGAGGGAGGGGCGGGGGGCACGGTGGAGGCGAGTCCGCCCGCGGAACCAGCGGCGGGAGAGGGGGAAAAAGGGGGGGACAAAGCCAAGAAACAAGACATTGTACGCCTGGCGGACTCCGCACGGTGCGAAGTCTATGTGTGTTTTGAAGGGCCCCTTGGGGCTCATTTAAAGCAAGAGGTCAGGGAAAAAATTTGGAAGGGGGAGTACGTGGAGATATTTTCGCTGCTTCCCCTGGAAAAGTTTAATCTGGATAGGGTAAAACCTGATGACAGTAAGAAGGAGGACGAGGAGAAGAGGCGTTATAGGTTGATTCCCAGGACTTTTCAGAACTGGCTTCAGGCGTTTGCAATCCTGGCAAGCGTGATAGGGGAAAAAGAGCCGGAGCACTGCTCGGCGCTTTTCTGCTACCTGGACGCCATCGGGGAGGCCCATCGGACCTATGGGGGAATGTCGTGGCTACGTTACGATGAGCAATTTCGCCAGAGGAGGGCAGTCAGGCCGGCGCTTCGCTGGGACCACAAGGACATCAGTCTGTGGATGCGCCTGATGGCAGCAGCGAAGCCGGCGGGGCAGTTTTTTCAAGGGGGGGCCGGTGGATCGGGGGCTTCAGGTCAATCGGCCGCTAAAAAGAAGGGAGTCTGTTGGCAGTATAATGAGGGCACCTGCAAGTTCGGAACGGGGTGTAAATACAAACACGAGTGCTCCGGGTGTGGGGGATCTCACCCCGGGTCACGGTGTTTCAAGCAGGGAAAAGGCAAGGCCAGCGAGTCTGCAAACAAAGGGGAAGACGCCGGTGAGAGTGGAAAAAATGCTGCCTTTTCTAGGTAGGTATCCCGACAGGGACGCGGCTCATTTGTTGGCTTCAGGTTTTGGGGAGGGTTTTGTAATTCCTGCGGTACTGGGCTCGGTGCCACCAGGAGCAGACAATTTGAGGTCGGCTCTGAGACACCGGGTGGTGGTAACGGAAAAGTTACAAAAAGAGGTAGCTCTGGGCAGGATGGCGGGCCCCTTCCCCGTAATGCCAATCCCCGAACTAGTGGTTTCTCCTTTGGGAGTGGTCCCCAAGAAGGAACCTAACAAATTCAGGCTCATTCACCACCTTTCTTACCCGAAAGGGGGGTCGGTGAACGACGCCATTGACCCCCAGGCTTGCGCGGTCCATTACACGTCCTTTGATGCAGCGGTCTTTTGGGTGCGTAAGTATGGTAGAGGGGCCCTGATGGCAAAGACAGACATAGAAGCGGCCTTCCGTTTGTTACCTGTTCACCCCGATAGCTTCTATTTATTGGGTTGCAGGTGGCAGGAGGAATACTACGTGGATAAGTGCTTACCGATGGGTTGCTCTATCTCGTGTGCATTCTTCGAATGTTTCAGCTCGTTTGTAGAATGGGTGGTGAGGGACGTGTCTGGTTTGAATTCAGTGATCCACTATTTGGACGACTTTCTGTGCGTCGGCCCGCCCGCATCCAAGGTTTGCGCGGTGTTACTTACAACGTTGGAAAGGATTGCAGGGGATTTCGGCATTCCGCTTGCACCTGACAAGACGGAAGGGCCCAGGACAGAGATCAGCTTCTTAGGGATAGTACTCGATTCAGTAGCAATGGAATGCAGACTGCCGGAGGTTAAATTGGTGGCATTGAGAGCGGAAGTTCGGGCATTGGTGGGGCGGCGCAAAGTGCAGTTGAGAGCCCTACAGTCAGTGTTGGGGAAGCTTAACTTTGCCTGCAGGATTATCCCGATGGGGCGGATTTTTAGCAGGAGACTGGCAGCCAGCACTGGGGGGATTGAGTCGCCCAGGCATTACGTGACACTCTCGAAAGAACATAAGAGTGATCTGCGAATGTGGCACGTGTTTCTGGACAATTTCAATGGGAGGGCCTTATGGATGACGGGACCGGTGAGCAACTTCGATCTCGAGTTGTTCACAGACGCCGCGGGGTCAGCGGGTTATGGGGCTTTCTTTAAGGGGCGCTGGAGTGCAGGCCCTTGGCCGGATAGCTGGAAGCGGGAGGGGTTGCTCAGGAACATGTTGCTATTAGAACTGTTTCCGGTAGTGTTGTCGGTTGAGCTGTGGGGTGAATTCTTCCGGGATCGGAAGGTCCGCTTCCACATCGACAACCTGGGGGTGGTTCAGGTGATCAACAAGGTATCGGCGGCATCACCTCCGGTGATACGGCTGTTGAGACACCTGGTACTGCGGTGCATGCAGATGAACATCTTCATGCATGCGGTGCATTTGCCGGGAGTTGAGAACGTGGTCGCTGATGCTCTCTCTCGGTTTCAGTGGGAAAGGTTTCGGGAACTGGCGCCGGAAGCAGAGCATCAGGGAACCCACTGTCCGGCGGAGATGTGGAAGATTGCACTGGAAGACTAGCGGGATGGATCCAGCGGTCGGTGACCGAAGGGACATGGAAAGCATACAGGAAAGTATGGGACGAATGGGCGGCCTTCCGGGTCCAGACCGCAAGGGGAGAAAGGGAACCCAGGCTGCTTTTTATTTATTTTATCGCCAGGCACATGGAGAGCGGAATTTCCGTGTCGAGGCTGCAAAAGGTGATGGCGGCTATGGCTTTTTGGTGTAAACTTGAGGGGGGGAGCGACTGGACCAAGGAGTTCTGGGCGCGGCAAGCAGTTAAGGGTTACAAAAAAGGGAAAGCGGTACGGGACGAGCGGCGACCGGTGACGTTTGAACTGCTGGGCAAGGTGGTGGACACCTTGAGTGGGGTTTGCTCGTCCGGGTACGAGGTGGGACTGTTCCGCACGGCCTTCGTGTTAGCCTTTTTTGGGGCCTTTCGGATCGGGGAACTGGTGAGTTCCTCGAAGACAAAGAGGGATGGATTGGCTGTAGGACACGTGCGGTGCTTTGAGGACAGGTTGGTTTTGCATCTGCAAAGATCAAAGACGGACCAGCAGGGCCGAGGCAAGGAAGTGGTGGTTTTCGCCATTCCAGACGCCAAACTCTGCCCCGTCTTGGTGACTAGTGTTTTCTTACAGGTGAGGCCGGCTGGGGAGGGCCCCCTGCTGGTACATCAGAACGGCGAGGCGCTATCGCGCTTTCAGTTCATAGGGGTCTTCCGGAAATGTTTAAAAGTTATGAATATGGGGGAACTGAGATTCTCCTCGCATTCTTTCAGGATTGGGGCGGCCACTGAGGCGGTCAGGTGGGGTTTGCCGGAAGAAGCGGTAAAACAAATTGGGAGGTGGGAATCAAGGCGTTTCAGGTCATATGTTAGGCTGGATTTGATCGCATAAGGGTGCTGATAAAAGGGGTGGGTTGTGTGAAGTGCCGACATGGTTTCGTGTGGTACATTATGTGAAGCTGACCGGAATCTTCTTGCTGTTTCTCTTTCAGATGACCCTCCGAAGCTCGTTTGGATTATAGGGCACTCTTATGTCTGCTGGGGAGCCAGGAGGGGAGATGACAGACCGGACGGTAGACAGCTAGGTTTTTCTAGGAGGGAGGCCTACATAAAATGGTTGGGTTTCCCGGGCATGCTCTGGAGCCGTCTTATCCCGGAAGCGCTCAAGTTTGCGAGATGGGATAGGCCTCCGGAGGTTTTAGTGATCCACGTAGGGGGCAATGACTTGGGGCTCAGGACAAAACTAGATGTCACTAGGGACATGAAATATGACTTTTGCCGACTTCAGGCGGCTTTCCCCAACACAGTCCTGGTTTGGTCAGACATGATCGCCAGGACTGCATGGCGTTTTGCCAGGTCAGTGGACCTAATTAACAAATCCCGAAAAAAAGTTAATCAGGAAGTCAGCAGATTTTTTGTTAAACACGGGGGGTTGGCCATTAGGCACAGGGAGTTGGAGATAGACACGTGGCGCTATCTGAAGGCTGATGGTGTTCATCTGAACCCAGTTGGCACAGATATGTGGGCTCTCGGTATTCAGGATGGTATTGAGCGAGCACTTAGGGTGTGGAGGTGCGCTCAAGGTTAAGGTTTTAACCTTGTTTGCAGTGGCGGATGTTGTGTGACGTAGGCATAAAGAAGAAACCCCCTCCCCACAGGAAACTTGATGCGGGACCCATTGGAGATATGGGCCCGTTTGGTATATTCCCTATAAGTGATGTAGGGTATATGGTGGATGACTGCACTGCGGGAATAGTTTTGTCTCTGAGCTAGTATGTCAGCTTGAGGCCTAGTTACAGTTGAGTTGACCGCAGTGCACGAGCTGTTGATTATGGTAATTTGGGTGGGGGGGGGTAATGCACTATTATAGGCCTACGTCACGTTTTTATTGATGATGTTTATCTATTGATATTTGTTGTTTATTGGTTATAAAGTTATTTATAAAGTTATTTATATATATATTTTGTTATTTAATAAAGGAGCTGCTACGGCAGATTTTACACTCCAGCACGGTGTGGTCTCCATTACTGGGTAAGGTAAGGGTGGGAGTGTCAAGCTGGGCAGCACCAACAGGTAGCTATGTTGTACTTGGTCAAGAACAGCCCGCAGCTTTAAACGAAGAGATCAGCGCAGGGCTGACATGACTAAAGTCTACATGCCTGCAAGGGGCATGGCCGTTTAAGGGTTAGAGGGGGTGGAGCTGGGTAACAGGAAAGGGAGGAGCCATCCTCCCGGGAGCTCAGTCTGCTAGGAAGGAAAGTTCCCGCCCTCCCTCCCCTTTTTTAATGCTTTACAGGTGTGAATAATTTGTTTACAGGTACACTGGACGTCGTAGCATTGGCGGATGTTGTGTGACGTAGGCATAAAGAAGAAACCCCCTCCCCACAGGAAACTTGATGCGGGACCCATTGGAGATATGGGCCCGTTTGGTATATTCCCTATAAGTGATGTAGGGTATATGGTGGATGACTGCACTGCGGGAATAGTTTTGTCTCTGAGCTAGTATGTCAGCTTGAGGCCTAGTTACAGTTGAGTTGACCGCAGTGCACGAGCTGTTGATTATGGTAATTTGGGTGGGGGGGGGTAATGCACTATTATAGGCCTACGTCACGTTTTTATTGATGATGTTTATCTATTGATATTTGTTGTTTATTGGTTATAAAGTTATTTATAAAGTTATTTATATATATATTTTGTTATTTAATAAAGGAGCTGCTACGGCAGATTTTACACTCCAGCACGGTGTGGTCTCCATTACTGGGTAAGGTAAGGGTGGGAGTGTCAAGCTGGGCAGCACCAACAGGTAGCTATGTTGTACTTGGTCAAGTGTCCAGCAGTTCATTTTAAGTGACTGTAAAAGGTTTTTTTTTTTTTTTTTTAAATAACAATTACATACCTCCCAACATTTTGAGATGGGAATGAGGGACACCTACTAGCAAACGTATGTAGGCATAGGACACGCCCCCTGCCACGCCTCTTAACCACTTTCAGACCGGACCATTTGCAGCCAAAGGACCAGGCCCCTTTTTGCGATTCGGCACTGTGTCGCTTTAACTGACAATTGCGCGGTCGTGCGACGTGGCTCCCAAACAAAATTGATGTCCTTTTTTCCCCACAAATAGAGCTTTCTTTTGATGGTATTTGATCGCCCCTACAGTTTTTATTTTTTGCACTATAAACAAAAAAGAGTTACAATTTTGACAAAAAACGCATTCTTTTTTTGCTATAATAAATATCCCCCAAAAATATATAAAAAACATTTTTTTTCCTCAGTTTAGGTCGATACTTATTCTTCTACATATTTTTGGTAAAAAAAAAAACGCAATAAGCGATTATTGATTGGTTTGCGCAAAAGTTATAGCGTTTACAAGATAGGGGATAGTTTTATAGCATTTTTATTAATACTTTTTTTTTTTATTAGTAATGGTGGCGATCAGCGATTTTTATTGTGACTGCGACATTATGGCGGACACATCGGACATTTTTTGGGACCATTGTCATTTATACAGCAATCAATGCTATTTAAATGCATTGATTCCTGTATAAATGACACTGGCAGTGAAGGGGTTAACCACAAGGGGCAGTGTAGGGGTTAAGTATGCCTAGGGGTGTGTTTCTTACTGTGGGGGGGCGTGGCTGTCAGCTAGTGAATGCTGATCTCTGCTCCAATCACAGGGAGCAGAGATCAGCGTCACTAGTTGCTAGGCAGAATGGGGAGATGCTGTGTATTTCCGCATCTCCCCGTTCAGCCTTCCCGTGAGACGATCACGGGTGTCCCCACGGCGATCGAGTCCGTGGGACCCGCGACCGGCCTCATGGGGGTCCAGACTGGTGCGGGAGCGCGCCGCTCCCGGCGGGCTCCCAATGGCACGGACGGCATTAAAGGAGGGACTTATATATACGCCCTCCTGCCTGCCTGTGCCATTCTGCCGACGTATATCGTCGTGCGCCGGTCGGGAACCGGTTAAAGGGGACATAATAATAAAAAAAAGAAGGTTAATTAAATCCACAAGTGCTTTATTTTACCACTAATATTCCTTTATATTGGCTTTTAAAATTTACAAATGCAGAAATTTAGAAATCGGATGAAAGGTTTAGCTCTGGGAAACACTTTTTGAAAGATAAAAAGTGCATTTTATATACAACTATATAGATCAGACCAAAATGAGGGACAAATGAGGAGGAATGAGGGACAGAGGGACATTGCTCCAAATCAGGGACAGTCCCTCCAAATCAGGGACAGTTGGGAGCTTTGACAATTATGTCATACTTGAGAGCAGCCCCCATCCTCCTCTTTGGAGTTCCCTGCTGGTGCTCCTGGCTCCTCCCCCTTTCCAGGTGTCTCCATAGCAAGCCACTTGTTGTGGGGGCACTGGTGCAGGCTTGATCCCGATGTCCATTGAAACACACAGCTTGGCTCAGCTCCCCCCTCGCCCTTTCCTTACTGGCTCTGATTGACAATGCATTAAAGTGGTTGTATAGAAAATTTGTAACTTTTACCTACACATGAGCACCGGGGATTCTCGGCTGAAAGCCTGGCAGACGCTGGACCTTGCCAGAAAGAAGTCTCCGTGAGTGACGACATAGTGGCTCCGGCCACTCATATCGACGGAGCCGCAATACGCGGAAGACACGATGAGGGAACATGTCAGCTCCCTCGCCGTGGATTGTGTGAGATGTCGGGGTCTCGTTCTAAGGTAAGTATTTCATAATGAGCTAGTATGCGGTGCATACTAGCTCATTATGCCTTTTGCCTTACAGGGGTATACAAAAAAAGCGTCAGCGGGTTTAAGGTAAAAAAAAACTTCTGCCTTTACAACCACTTTAACTTCCCTTGCGGTAATCCCAAGGGTGACTTGGGGTGAATTTTCATTACCAAAAGCGGTAACCCCCGCGCCACACTCGGGATCGCATCGCAGTATCCTGGGAAAGTCACTTACCTTGTCCCCAGGATCCTGCGATGTCCTCCCGCTGTGTTCGTGGGCTGTGTCTCCGCTCTATCAATGTGCCGGGTTTCATTCCCTGTGAGCGTCGCAACGCACGGGGACGGAGCCCGGCGGCAAATTCAAAAAGTGAAAAAAAAAAACACATACAGTACACTATAGTCTTACAGATTACATTACTGTATCAAATCATTTCACCTCCCCTTTGTCCCTAGTGCTTTGTCCAGTGCCCTGCATGCAGTTTTGTATCATATATATATACTGTTCTTTCTGCCTGGAAACTTGAGATTGTCCATGACAACCAAAAAGTGTCCCTTTACATCAAAAGCGGTTTTAGACCAGCTAGAAAACCGCGATAGTGAATTAGAACACTTGCAGAATTGAGTGATAGCGATTTGTGGGGAAATTCATCATCAGACACAGAAAGTGACGACAGCGACAATTTTGCAACTGAGCAAATTTCCGTGTATTTGATTACATTATTGAATACATTTTATTATTATTATTTGTTATAATTATTATATTATAAATTTATGATTTCGTGTTTCAAACTTTATCATACCCGGGATAGCTCTTGTTTGGACAGATTTAAGTGAGCTATTGCTAAGAATTACAGGCCTATAATATAAAACGCCAAATTTCTATGCGAAACAATGTACCACTTTGAAACGCAAAAATCTGACATAATAATAAAGCCAGGGAGGTTAATTTTTGTTTACATGTAAATGTGCAAAATTGTTACATAAAACATTATATCTTTGGAACCTATAAGAACAAGGAAGTGGTCATGGGACTTTAAATTAGGTAGGTCACAAAGTAAATTGATAATTTATTATAATTTCCAAAATCTTTGGAAAAAATAACTTTCCCAGATATCTAGGTTTAAAGTATTTGTAAAGGGAGAAGTTTTTTTTTTTTTATCTTACTGCATTCTATGATAAAAAAGCCTTCTGTGTGCAGCAGCCCCCCCCGCCAATACTTACCTAAGCCCCATCTGGATCCAACGATGCACAAGACACTCAGCTGTCTCTCCCTCCTCATTGGCTGAGAAAGCAGTGAAGCACCATTGGCTCCCGCTGCTTTCAAAGTCAGCTGGCCAATGAGGCCATGGCTGCTTCCCGTGGAGGCACTCAGCAGGAGGGAGGGGCCAGGTCCACTGAAGAGGTACCCCAGAAGAGGAGGATCTGGGCTGCTCTGTGCAAAACCACAGTATAACTTGTTTATTATTTTTAAACAAAAGAAAAAACGATACTTTAGTATTACTTTAATTCTCTATGTAAAATTTCAGGTTGAAAAATAAGAAGTATAAGGTCAGCAAACAATAAAATTTGGATGATTCAAAAGACTGCTTTGAAGAACCGCCAAAATTGTGTTAAAGTGTCACTAAACCCACAAAAGTAAAATCAGTCTGTATATGCAGTAAAGCATGCTTGTTATACTCACTGTGGAACCCAAGGGGTTAATCCTCTGCATTGTGTAAAAACGCTGTTTGATCCTGTCTTCTCTGATCCTCCCCTTCTTCCACGGTCCCCAATCAATCTCCTGATAGTACAGAGCCTTGGGGACACTCTGCACATTCTCAGTTTGGTGTGTATTGCTAGAAAGTTTTTTTATTTTTCTTGGGAGGGTGCTCAGCGCAGGGCCAATCAGCACTGTCCAGACAGAGGGTCAGGGGTCCTGTAGCCTCATAGGACAGTCAGAGGAGAATGAAAACTCCTCCTACATGCTTTAAACAGACACTGATAGAAGTCACAAGACTGCTTTAACTGCTGATGAGAAAAGGTATTTAGCAGTTTATATTTATTAAAGTAATTGCATTTCCATGTGCTGTGTACTGTGGGAGATCAGATACAGTGAATGCAGGCTCCTGGGTTTAGTAACACTTTTTAAGTTTACCTGTTAGATTCATTCCACTTTTCTTTTACTCCCTTCTTTTTTTTCTTCTATCTGTTATGATCTATGGTTCTTATTGAAGTGGAGTTCCAGGCAAAAATCCATCTCTGGATCTCACAAATGTTATGTCCTGTATATGTGTCTTTCCACACTCTCATAATAGCAAGCATCCTGTGCACAGTTTAACACCCTTTCCCCCTGAAATCATAGTAGTGGTTCTAGCCCACCTGATGTGTGACTATACGGTAATAGGAAAAAACAGGATTTTTGCACTTGCTGTAAAATTAATTTAATGGAGTTCATTGAGGGCCACAGTATTCAGAGACAACTGGGTTATATTGCACCTAAAGGATGAATTGAACACTAGCAAACAAAAAATTCAACTAAAACAGAACTTTTACAGGTTCAGCCACATGAGAAGCACCCTGTACAAAAGTCTTAAAAAAATGGGAGGCTAATGCCCCATACACACGGTCGGAAATTCCGACAGAAAATGTCTGATCGGACCATGTTGTCGGAAAATCCGCCCGTGTGTGGGCTCCATCTGACTTTTTCAGTCGGAATTTCCGACGGAAAATTTGAGAGCAGGATCTCAAATTTTGTCCGACAACAAAATCCGATCAGACTTTTTCCGATCGTGTGTAGAGAATTCCGACGGACAAAGTGCCACGCATGCTCAGATCAAATTATGAGACCAAAGCTATTGGCTACTAGCCTCTACGTAGTTCCGTCGTACGCAACGAACGTCACCACGTTCAGAATGATCGGATTTACCTACAACTTTGTCCGACCAGTGTCGGACAAAATCCATCAGAATAAATCCGACGGATTTTGTCGTTTTTGTGGTTGAATTTCCGACCGTGTGTACGGGGGCTAACAGTTTCTGCCAAGACCTGGCCCTTGGTGATACTCAGGGCCAAATGATGTTCCAGGCTTGATTTCAAAAAGTCAGCATTTATTCCATGGAATATTTCTTTCCTCACGCTAAGCAAAGTATGCATTCTATGTGCAACAGTAGACTTTTGGGAAGTATATTTCACCAATTCAGAGAGAGACCCCTGCCCCTCAAGACCTGGGCTTTACCAGTCATACATTTAAAACCAATGGCCATGAAGCAGGATAGTAACTCAGACAAAAGATCCTGATTGTTTGGAAGAGCCCACAGAGCTCTGATCAGCACAGGCTACCACATTTGCATGGGTTAATATGGAGTTTTGAGTATCACCTGAATGCTCTCCATCTTGATCCTTCGATTCAGATGAGGAAAGAATTTCAGGAGGGAAAGGATAGACCAGGCTTTACAGATCCCATGGAGCCACCAGAGAATCTACTACATCGGCCAGATGATCTCTGTACCTGGAGACAATCTTACTCAGTTTGTTGTTGAACCTGGAAGCCAGGAGGCGCATATATAGGGCTCCCACCTGTGACACAGTTCCTGGAACACCAGGTGTAAAGTTCCTTTCTCCAAAGTTGACCTGTCAACTGTCCACACCTGGGATGTGAGAATCAGACAAGCCTTGAATGTGAAATTCTGCCAAGACAGAATACATTATATGTCTCCTGCTGCAGCAAGTTTTCTGGTTCTTCCCTGATGGTTAATATATTTCAATGCTTTGGATTTGTCAGACTGGATCCTTGTCAGATGACCCTCCAGCAATGATGTCCAGGGCTGTAGGGACAACCAAATTGCCCACAGCTCCAGAGTATTGATCGGGAAGCAAGATTCATCTGGTGACCGAGTCCCCTGTACCAACAAGATGTCTAGGACTACTCTCATGCCGGTCAGACTGGAATTGGTTATGAGGTTCTTCCAAGAGTTCGGGAGGAAATATTTCCGCAACCCCTGGACTGCATTTCTGAGCCACCAGGACAGAGAATAGCTGAGCTTCTCTGTCAGATGAAATGGTTGGTTTGTCCAGTGATTGAATTGATTTGTCCTGCGTTCACAGGTTAATGAGTCGTAACTGGACTTCGTCAAAGGAGGCTACCTTTAGCCCTAGGACTTTCATACAGAAACGAAGAATCAGGTGACTCCTGACTGTAGTGCTCAAGTCTGAGTGGAGACTTTTAATTTTCTTTTGGGGAAGAAAAACTCTTGAGCTGTGTCTAGGACAAGACCAAGATACTTCAAGTAATGAGTCAGCTCCAATGCTAACTTCTGAAAGCCAAGATTTAATTGAACTTTTTTAAGGTCTGAACTGTCTGTACCACATTGTTGGCCAGAACTTGTACAGACCAGATATCCCACAATGGCGATATCCTAGGAGCCTAGCAAGAGGAATACAGAGGCCAAAACCTTGTAAACACTCAAGGTATGGAAGACAGGCCAAATCCAAGGCCATCAATTAGAAGTGCTGGGTACTCACTGCTAAGCGAAGAAAACGCTGATTTGCTGAAAATATGCAGGCTTTCAAATATGCATCCTTGATGTCCACAGAGGCCAGAAAGTCTCCCTGATGGAGGGAAGCTTTAGCAGACCTGCTGGATTCAATGGTGGAATTTTTGGACCTGAATGAAGACATTTTAGGCCTTGAAGTCCAGCATGGAATGGATGCAACCTTTTGGTTTGAGTACTGTGAAAATGTTGGAGTAGGAGCCCTGAATACTTTACGCTGTATGAGCTATAGCTTTATCCAGAACACTTTTAAGGGCTGTATTGAGATCTAATCTGTGCTATAACACAAGCAGTTTGGAAGCCGTGAACTGGGGAGGGGGAAGTGAGAAAAACTCTAGCTTGTAGCCCCCTGGAAACCACCTGCATGTTCACTGACAGGAGGCTCATGCAAGAAATAGACATCCATAGCTTTAAAGTGGTTGAAAAGTCACATTCTTAATTTACTGGTATACCCTCTGGTATAAATATATAAACTACAGTGTGTGTGTTTTTTGAAAATGATAATGCTAAATACCTTTTTTCACACTGCCACATGATCCCTCTCCGTTCTCATTCCCCAATCTAAGGAGAGCAGTGGGAGGGGCTGAGATTCCCTTCTGATGTCAGCCAGCAGAGGGAGATCATGTGACCGCACAGCAGCGGTGTGTGAGAAGGTATTTAGCATTATCATTTTCAAACAAACACATACTGTAGTTTATATCTTTATAAACTAGGTGGAATACAAGTCTTTGTTTTAGAAATTGCAGTGGAATAGCGGCAGGAGAGGAGAGGAGGGGAAGGGCGGGGAGGAAATCGGCTCTCACTGTGACTAGGAACTGACAGGCAGGGAGGGAGGTGGGAGAGACTCAAAACACATAGCGTGATGATGGAGGGGTGTAAACTGATCACGGTATCATGGATCAGCAGCCATGATTACTGTAGTCAGCACACACAGGGGGACACAGGAACAGGCAGGATCAACAAGTTATTTTACAGCATAGAATGCAACAAATGTCACCGCAGAAGCACTATGCTATTTATCACACACCACATTAATAGAGCCAAAATAATCTCTCCAAGCCTGGGAGTATTGGCAGTGGCTTCTGGCTCCTCATGGGCCACATCACCTGAGTCTGAGCATCAGAGAGAGCCTCTGCGACAGATAGCTCAGAAGCCGTTAAGGCCTTAGACAGATCAGACATCTTGCATAACTGCCATTAAATTGTCCTGGGGCACAATCAAAGAGGGGGACACACATGATGGAGCCAAGAATGACTCAGATGAGTGCAGGGACTCAAGCAGAGGAAAACATTCCAGGCTGTCAGTGTCCGGCCCTCAAATGTATGCACTTCAGGCAGCACCAGAGTTGTTAATGGATTGTGAGCTGGTGTACCTGTTACAGCACTACTGCTCCCTGTGTGTCTGGGATCCAACATCTTGTGCCGCAAGGCATTAACAACATAGCTAAGGGTACAGGGATATGCTTTGAACACTCAAAAACCAGCTGCTGCTAGCGGGAGCGGTTCAGACAGCCAGAGGTGACCAGGTCACTGTAGATGGGCAGCATAGACAAACCAAGGAAGAGCCATATTTCACTTGTGATAAGGAGCAGTAGCAGGAATGTTTTAGCAAATGCTGAATGGTGAGAACGAGCATGTGTGTAAGGCACTCCAACTAAAGGATTAAGTCAGCACTCAGTCCTACGATGTTAACCTTATCAGCGATAAACTAACAAAAAATAGGAATAAGGGCACCTACCTGTCCAGTTAACATGGTACTTCCTAGTGTTTGGCCCACACAGCTTACCCACAAAGTTAGTCTTTAGAGACTGGGTCACACCAGAGACTATAGCTATGGACCTGGTAAGGGCTCTGCAGCTATAATACAGTACACTCAGGTTTGAGAAGCACCCAAAAGCAGTGCCCAGTGCATGAAGGGCACATTTCAGGCTAGCCCAGTAATTGTCCAGTCCAACAGGGACCGTTTTTTTCTATGGTTGTCATGCTCATCATATGGTTTCTGCTCCGTCACTAAAAATTTCCATGCCAGTTGAGATTTCCTTTATGTCACTGACTGTTGCTGTTGATCAATAAAAGTTTACTCATAATTTTATAACTGTACCTTGGTGGAAGGTAGGCACCCTGTTGTGCCTATGCCTGACAGCAAATTAGGACACCCCGGCAAATCAACTCCTCAAATCAACACCTCAAATCTAGTATGTAATGCAAGCTTGTTAAAGTGATTGTAAAGTTTTTTTTTTTTCTTTTAAAATAACAAGCATGGGGGGACATTTATTAAAACTGGAGCACTCATAATCTGGTGCAGCTGTGCATGGTAGCCAGTCAGCTTAAAACCTTAGCTTGTTCAATTAAGTTTTGACAATAAAACCTGGAAGTTTATTGGTTTCTATGTAAAGTTGCACCAGATTTTGCACGCTCTCATTTTAGTAAATCAACCCCATTTTATACTAACCTGCTCTGTGCAATGGTTTTGCACGGAGCAACCCAGATTCTCCCCTTCTAGGGTTCCCTACCGGCACTACCTCTTCCTCCTGCCTTATGAGTGCCCCCATAGCAAGCCTCTTGCTATGGGAGCACTCATGAGGGCTAGATCCTGAGCCACACTTTGAGCGTGTGGTACAGCCCTGCCATCTGCACCCTTGTCACTGGATTTGATTGACAGCAGCAGGAACCAGTGAGGAAGGAGAGAGAGAGAGAGAGAGAGGATGCATTAAAGTAAAAAACCTTTATGCCCCATACATACGGTCGGAAAATCCGACCACAAAATCCATCGGATTTTGTCCGACGGATTTAGTCCGACACTGGTGTTGCATACACACGGTCGGACAAAGTTGTCGGAAAATCCGATCATTCTGAACGTGGTGACGTTTGTTGCCTACGACGGGACTACGTAGAGGCTAGTAGCCAATAGCTTTGGTCTTGTAATGTGATCTGAGCATGCTTGGCACTTTGTCCGTCAGAATTCGCTACACACGATCGGAATTGGTGTGATCGGACTTTGTTGTCGGAAAATTTTTAGAGCAGGAGATACAACTTTGTCCGTCGGACAATCCGATGGAAAATGTCCGATGGTGCCTACACACGGTCGGAATTTCCGACAACATTGTCCGATAGGACAGAATCCATCGGAAAAGCCGACCGTGTGTATGGGGCTTTAGCCTTTACAACCACTTGAACCATAATCTGGACCATGTTTTGCACGAGATAATAAGTGAGTGCCTAGGAAAGCAGAGTTATAGAATCCTTACCAGTTAACTTACTAAGTGAGTCCCCCAACCTCCAACAATCTGTTCCTTTAGGAAATAACATATTTTATAATGATGGTGCAACACATGGCTTTATGGGTGTGTCACCTCGTCATGGCAACTCTATTGGGACTTTGCAGGTTTGTCATCAATCATGGGCACATGCTGAGTGGTAGTGCTAGCATACAGAATGTATTTGTCCTTCCAAAAAATAAAATGGTGATCTGTGGTGATCTTTAGGGGATTAATTCCAGAGATAAAATGATAATTCTCCCGCTCTACAAGACTGGTCTTGTCCGGCCGCACCTAGAGTATGCTGTCCAGTTTTGGGCACCAGTCCCCAGGAAGGATGTACTGGAAATGGAGCGAGTACAAAGAAGGGCAACAAAGCTAATAAAGGGTCTGGAGGATATTGGTTATGAGGAAAGGTTGCAATCACTGAACTTATTCTCTCTGGAGAAGAGACGCTTGAGAGGGGATATGATTTCAATATACAAATACCGTACTGGTGACCCCACAATAGGGATAAAACTTTTTAGCGGAATGGAGTTCAACAAGACTCGTGGCCACTCATTAAAATTAGAAGAAAAGAGGTTTAACCTTGAACTACGTAGAGGGTTCTTTACTGTAAGAGCGGCAAGGATGTGCAATTCCCTTCCACAGGCAGTGGTTTCAGCGGGGGGCATCGATAGTTTCAAGAAACTATTAGATAAGCACCTGAACGACCACAACATCCAGGGATATACAATGTAATACTGACATATAATCACACCCATAGGTTGGACTTGATGGACTTGTGTCTTTCGACCTCACCTACTATGTAACTATGTGGTGAACATCCCTTGTCCTGAAATGTAAAAATCCTGCAAAAAGGGATATTGAGAGTTGTGTTCTGCAGTCAGTACAGTGGAAGAGTAAAGCTACATGTACGGCAGACTCCTCCAACAGCACAGCTCTATTTTTGCTAAATAATCATGAAACAAAAAAAAAAAAAAAAAAAGAGGTAAAGGTGTCCTCATTCCCATGTGCCTAGGGAACAACAATGTGGAATTACAGAATTGCCCTGTTCAGGCATAAATGATCCCTGTTAAATGCATGGATATACACCTTCCATAAATACATGTTATTTCTGCCTTATAAATTATTCCTTCCGTTAAGCTTGACTAAGGGATGTGCTTACTCATGAGGCTCCCATAAAGGACAACCTATTCCCTTCCATATCTAACGATTGACCAGACGACACATTATTTTTGGAGTCGAATGGCCATAGCAGCCCTTTTTATTACAAAAACAGATGAAATACAAAAATACTCTGAAACATAACTTAATGCATATAAATACATTTTACAAAAAAACATTATAAACCAAATATACATCGGCATTAAACATTCCTGATCTAGAGGTCTTTGAAGGTAAACTAGACGTGCACAATAGAAAAATTTGTTTAGTTTCCTTTTTGTTTCTGTTCGTTTTCCGTTGATTCGTAACGATTCGTAAGTCGTCGGTGTTCGTATTCGGACTCGTTCGTATTTTCGTAGAGTTATTTTTTAGTTGATTAGTTTTCCCGTTAGTCTAATTTTCGTTATATTTTGTATTCGGACGCATTCGTATTTTCGTAGGATTGATTTATTCGTACTTTCGTAACATTGTTTTCGTAGATTCGTAATCGGAGCATAATTCATAATTTTATGTAATGTGTATGCTATTATTACATTGTAAGAGACACGGAAAATTACGAATCAACAAAAAAAAAAGTTACGAATGTACGAATTATTTTGTTCAATCCATTCGAAGCACGTTAAGGAGCACCATTGTAAGAGACACGGAAAATTACGAATCAACCAAAAAAAAAAGTTACGAATGTACAAATTTTTTCCTTCATTTTGATTTTCGTTGTTTCTGTTTTCGTTTTTCGGATTTTCATTCTTTCGTAGGTTCGTTGTTTCTAATTTAATTATTTCGGATTTTCGTTGTTTTTCATATTTGTTCGTTTCGATAGTTCGTTATTCGTTAGAATTTTTAGCGAATCATTCATTCATTCGTACGATAACGAATGAACGAATATAACGAATTTGAATGGAAAACTAATTAAAACTAAAATGAATTGCACATATCTAAGGTAAACTATAATTTCCAACCAACTAGTTGTATCGGTACACCCATAAAAGGCCCCTCGCCTTGTATTACGCAAGCTCAGGGACAAACCAGCAACTTCCTTCCAGATACAACCTTCTAAACTCCATTGTTAACATTTTAAGGGAAAGGACACCCATACCTCCATATGTGCCCAACCCCCCTAAACCTCCATTACTTCTCAGCACTGCCTTTAAAGACCCCATAGACCTGGCACTGCTACGACAACAAAAAACGTCAACCATCCAACCATACCCAAAACGGATTAATACACCACCCAGGGAAATAAACCACCCAATTTCCACATTTACTTGACATCATAAGCTTAAATTAGGGAGGGAGGGAGGGAGGGAGGGAAAAAGCTCCTGCTTCCTTGCTGCTCGGTGCAAACTGAGCCTCCGCACGCTGACTCTGCCCCTTGCCTCGTGGCAAACTCCACCCACCGGCCCGCCTCCTAACCCTTCTATCCTCTATGTCCTGACCCAACGTCACGCAGCCTGCCGCCTCACTGCCCCCACCCTTGTCATGTAGGCCCTTCCATTGGTGCCTAGCTCCGGGCCATCTCCTTTTTACTGTAATATAAGCAATTAGGTTAGGATTTTGGTTTATTTTTTTTTTTATCTACAGAAAAATTGTTAATTTATCCCCCAAGGAAAGATTGTGCACTTAACATTATGGAACATGTATTTTATTTCTTAAAAAGATATTCATGAGAAAATGCATTAAAAGATATCTGTACTTTTAAAACACAGCGGCCGTTTATTGCATCCAGGGACAACAAGAAAATCTGCAAATATAACCTTTTACCTCTGCATTTTTAAGCTGTCATCACTGAGCCAAGCTAGATTAACAGTTGCTTATTTATATTATTTCTGTCTGCATCTACGTTACACCAGCATACAAGGACTGACAAGAAGGAAGGCATCTGCTTCACATGCCTTTTTGCTCCAATGTCTTCAGTGCTAGGAGAAATACATTATGATTTCTAATGTTGCAATTCACTCACTAGAGACTATGGAGTCAGCATCCAGAGAGGACTTCACAGGGGTACTGGGAGTTTTTTCTTTTAAGGCTGAGCTGTGTAAATTTCGTTGTCTTGTTTCCTGCATAGCCAATCACATTTAATCGTTAAGGCTAGATTCACACTTGCTGTGGCCACGGCTTACAGCAGAGGGTCCAGTGCGTCACTGTTCACCGTTTCGGGTGCCAATCAGGTCCAATTTTTAGCTTGAATTCAGACCTGAAATGGACCAGAAGATGCACAGGACCCGTCCGTGGGCGCCCCGGAAGTGTGTGAACTGGCTCCATTGAGAGCCAATTACACTCTCCTGTCATGCGAATTGGATGTGGAGAAACCCACATCCAATTCGCATCAGTGTGAACCCAGCCTCAAGGTAGCCTGGGAGAAACTTTTGAGTACTTACTTTTTTATTTTTTTAAATATAAGGCTTTCTGTATGGAAGGGAAAGCAAGGAGCCTGCAGTGGGTGCGTATGTGAATTCCTATCCTTTACAGGAGCAGAGGTTCTCCAATCCCTGGATTACTGATAAATGGGAGTGGACCTAAGGCCTCAATTCACACACAGCGTCTCAATTCATACACCCCTGTGAAGGGCATTTTTGCCCACATCAAATGCACTGGTGTTTCAAGTATTCAAGTGCAGGAAGTCCTATTCATGTCAGTTGGGACGCAGCAGTTGCAGGGAGACAAACACTTGTCCCAATTAGGGTTGCCACCTGTACAGGATTCACCCGGACAGTTCGGGTTTGGAATCATGTGTCCAGGTTTCAGAGTGCCTGAAACCCAGACACACATTATTCAGACTGGACTATGGCTTTCCAGCAGGGTTGCTGGCTGCAGTTGTCTAAGCTGAGAGTGTCTGTTACACTCTCTTTGATGCTGCCCAAAGCCAGCACTAACAACCCCCCCCCCCCCCCACACACACACACACACACAGACAGACGGGAGAGGAGAGAGGGCTCGATCTGCTCCTCTTCCTCCCACCCCTACCCCTCTGGGTCTGCCCACACTCCAATCCCCAGGGCTGTGCCTCAGAAAAGGAAAGTGGGGGCTGGAAATATGAAGTCCAGCAGCCTCATATACATCTCTTCCATCCCTTTCTGTGACTGAAGTCTCCCCCCTTCTCTCTCCTGCCTCTGAGTGAGTACACTAAGGTAAATCAGGGGTGCTACATTGAAGTTCCCCTTTACACAGGAGGCCACAGTGTTCCCCCTTACATCAGAGTCCTCTCCATACATCAGAGTTCTCAGAGTTCCCCCTTAAATCTGGGTTCCCAGAGCATCCTTTATGTTAGAGTCCCCAGAGTTCTCCTTTACATCAGAGTCTGCAGAGTCCCCCTTTACAGTGAAAGTGAACTCTGTGAGTTCAGAGATGAAAAAGGGGAACTCTGTGGACTCTGATGTAAAGGGGGACTCTTGTTATTAACTTTATATGATAAGAAATAATATTATATATATATATATATATATAAATATATAGCAAAATAAAAACAAAATCGCTGTGCGCCGCTAAAGTGTTTGGGTTTGACTTGAAGAAAAGGTGGCAACCCTAGTCCCAATCTAACTGCCGCGCAGGTAAGTGTCCCACAACAAACACAGTGTCCATGCAGCCGCTGCTTCCCAATTGACATGGATGGTACTGCTTGCACACATATTTACGGAACATCTGTGCATTCTATGCAGGAAAAGTCGGCGCTCGCATATGTATGCATTGATATGCCCCGTATGAACAAGCCCTAATGCATTACAGCAATGTCTGGATTAATAGTACTATCAACATATACTGTGCTCCCTGCACACATAATAGGTTTGATTTTCAATTATGTGCTTTGAGAATAATTTAAATGCATTTATTAATTTTTTGCATTGCAACCATGTTAAGTGCAATGCACAGGTTCCTGTAAACTACGCCTCTACTACTACTACCGATTTACAGGCCTTTGGTTATGGGGCTGGAGGTAGTATTATTGGACTACAAGTGTGACACAAGTGTCAACGTACTTGTGCTCCATTGAGGTCTACAAATCTCTCTGTTGTAGTGGAAGATGGGACTTGTAGTCTCATCATTTATATAGCTTTGCCGCACAGCCACGCAAACTATAAAAAAATTGACAGGAAGCTGAGGAGAGAAGAACCCCCAGACTCCTTTAAGGCTTGGGGGGGGGGGGGGGGGGGGGGGGGGGGCGGGCGACTGTGACCATGTTTTATGCTACACCCTAAATACAGGTATGGGTATAACATAAAACCTGGTCAGGGAGGTGACCACCAACTTAGCTTTGGCCAATGCATGTGTGCAGTCAGTACAGAGCAATGGAACAACTCTGCTTGAAGGTAAATGCGGGCTCAGACGCTTCTTATACACTGTGTAGCTTTAAAGAGTACCTGTCATCATAAGAGAAATACATAGATTTCTACTGGTAACTTTATTATGAAAAAAATTGTTTATAAATGTCTTTCTATTCATAGAACAATTAAAAAAAAATTGACAGGAGACTGCAAGGAAAATAACCTCTCGATTCAGTCAAAGGGGGGGGGGGGGGGGGGTTGGCGATGTTATATGCCGCACCCTAAATATGGGATAAAACAAGGTAAAAAAGATGGAAATAATCTTAATTTTACACGTAGCCTCCCTGGGGGTATGATTATGTCAGATTTTTGCGTCTCAAAGCGGTACAATTATTTTTGCATAGAAATTTGGCGTTTTATATTGTAGGCCTGTAATTCTTAGCAATAACACACTTAAATCTGTCCACCAAGAGTCTAATAGACATCCCGGGTATGATGAAGTTTGAAACACAAAATCATAAAATTATAATATAATAAATAAATATAAATAATTATAAAAAAATTATAATATATAATAAAAAAATGTATTTCCCCACGATTCACTATCGCTCAATTCTGCAAGTGTTCTAATTCACTATTGCTGTTTTCTAGCTGATCTAAAACCACTTTTGACATAAAGGGACACTTTTTGGTTGCTATGGACAATCTCCAGTTTCCAGGCAGAAAGAAAAATATATACAATATAAAACTGCATGCAGGGCACTGGACAAAGCACTAGGGACAAAAGGGATGTGAAATAATTTCATACAGTAATGTAATCTGTAAGATTACAGTGTACTGGATGTATTATTATTTTTCACTTTTTTGAATTTGCCGCTGGGCTCCGCCCCCATGCATCGCGACGCTCGCAGGGAACGGAGCCCGGCACAGAGAGGCTTCGGGCGGAGGACAGAGCCCACGGACACAGCGGGGGGACATCGCAGGATCCTGGGGACACGGTAAGTGTGTTCAGGATTCGGGGTTACCACTAATGGTGCTGAAATTTAACCCCGAGTCACACTCTGGAAAACTGCCAGGGAGGTTAATCCCTACACTGGCTCCCAATCACCCAGAAAATAAAATTCTAAATACTAACCACAACATACAAAGCTATTCAGAACTCTGCCCCAAGCTACATCACCAAATATCACCCAAGTCGTCCTCTCCGCTCTTCTCAAGACCTCCTACTCTCAAGCTCTCTCGTCTCCTCCTCCCATGCTGGTCTCCAGGATTTCTCCAGAGCCTCTCCCATCCTCTGGAACTTGCTACCTCCACCTGTCCAGCTATCCCCTAATCTTGCTACCCTCAAGCGATCTCTGAATCTCATCTCTTCAGGAAAGCCTATCACGTCTCTCCAACTAATCTTCTACCACTTCCATCAGCTCATTCCCCACAGTTACAACCTTTTGTACCACCTGTCCCACCCTATTATATTCTTAGCTCTTCTGAGCAGGGTCCTCTTAATCCTCTTGTATTTTATAGTATTATACCTGTATTGTCTCCTTTTTATTTGGTAAAGTGCTGCATAAACTGTTGGCGTTATATAAATCCTGTATAATAATTAACTACTTATGCCTCAAGGCATCATTGGACTCAACACAAAAACAGATAAAACCAATAAAAAAAATGAAATCAGTCAAATGATATCTGTAATTGTAGTGGTATTTTAGTGATATGGTCAAACAAAAAGTTGTGATGAATGGTATAGTCTGATTTTAATTCTTTTCAAACAACTGCTCACTGCTCATAATCAGGGACTCAGAAGAAAAGAACACTTAACCTCTGTGATATGTTTCCTGCTCCCACTACATATCACCAAAATGGACCTGATTTATTGGCACAGACGATAAACAAAGAGATTCTCCCTGGAGATGGAAACATAAAATTCCAGATGTTTCCAGACTGTGTTCAGGACTTGTTGTGTGCGTCCCTCTCTGCACTGCCAAGCTGCAGGAAGACACAGAGTCCCATATACACAAACACAGACAATCCTCTTCAAGGCCAGAACTTTCAAACAAACACACTGGATCCGCTTTCTTTCCTTTGCCCCTCTTGAAGAATTACTTGGCCAAAAGTCAATCTTGCCCCTGAGCTGTGGGCTTCCTGACTTCTGCTCGGGCTCTTAGGATTCACCTTTGAACTGTAAGAAGTGAGGCAGACCCTGTTTTCCTGCAAGATGTCCTGGTGATGAACGAGCAAGAATTCAGAGGCACATGTGCATAGGAGAGATAAACCGGACTGGCCTGGGTCCTACTGGTCAATGCATTAGCTTTATCCTAGGGTCAGGGGCCCTGGCCTTTCCACCAGCTGGAAGATTTAATCTCTATGACCTATTTCCACCACCTTCCCTTCTTCTCACTGTAAGGAACTGGGATATCCGTCTAAAGGCCTTATTTCTCTATTGTTTCATGTATTTATTACAACAAATTCCTTTCCCTTCCTTTAAATGTCCGGATCAAATCACTTCATTCATGGACTACAAAGTGGTGCCCAACTATGGTGTGTAGCCCGGTGACATATACCTGATACACCGAGGTTATTGGAAGGACCAAGGATTTGGTTTTATAGTTTGTCAATTAACAAAGTCATCATGATTTACAACCCTCCATCCCTTTCAATATTGACAATGCAACAGTTTTCTAGTAAAAATAATAAAATGAAATAAATGTGTTGGGTGTATTTTGTAACCCTTTTCTCCCCTTTTCCATGTACAAATTACAGTTCATAATAATTGATGTTTATATTTAAAGGGGAGGGCCAGCCGGGAAAAAAAAAAATGTAAAAGTCAGCAGCTACAAACACTGTAGCTGCTGACTTTTAATAAGCACACTTACCTGTTCTGGGTGCCCGCAATGTCGGCCGCCCGAGGCCGACCGTTCCTCGGCACTCGGGTCCCGGCGCCGCCATTCCAACTAAGGGAAACAGGCAGTGGAGCCTTGCGGCTTCACTGTCCGTTTCCTACTGCGCATGCGCGAGTCGCGCAGCGCTTTGTGAATGGGGCGTGCTGTGTTGTGGGACACACACAGTTCCCAGAACACACTGTGCCCCATTCACTAGAAGACGACGCGAGGAGGAGAAGACTGAAGATCACCGCGGAATAGGAAGAGGCAGATTAGGACGATCTGCCTAGCAACAGCCATTTCTGGTACCGGTAAGTTAAAAAAAATTTTTTTTTCTTTTCCTCCAAATTTTTAGGAACATTTTTATGCAATATTTTTTTTTTTTAGGGTGGCCCTCCACTTTAACTAGACATTACAAAGAAAGGTCAAAACTAAAAGCTATCTTGACAGGTATACAGTGGGTATAGAAAAGAATCACCCCCCCCCCCTTAAATAATTACATGTTGTTTCGTTGCAGCCTGAAATGAAGACAGTCACCGCTTTTGTTTTATCCAGCTGTATTTACTAGTGCAACTTATAATATCCAAGTGAAAGTGTGAAACTCCAAGTGTTAGAAAAAATAAACAAGATTCAAAAACAGAATCAATGAGATGGAAAAAGGATCACCCTCCTTATGTCATGACTATGGTATTAACTATGGCTTATCCTGTTACCAATAACCCCATCCCTCCCTCTAATGACCACACAACACATGGGTGGAGTGAATTGGCCACAGCATCCATTTTATTAACCAATATATAAATTCACATAATTAACATAAAATAACGTAATAACCTTTTTATCTATATATATATATATTTCCAGTTTTATCACCACCATGGGGCACAAGGTCCAATAGGCATAACCCCCTGACTGTACCTGCTAGTCACTTCTCAGGCCTCAAGTCGCTAAAGCCTCTCTTCATTCACATACAGTATGTCACAAAAGTGAGTACACCCCTCACATTTTTGAAAATATTTTAATATATCTTTTCATGTGACAACACTGAAGAAATGACACTTTGCTACATAGTAGTAGTAGTGAGTGTACAGCTTGTATAACAGTGTAAATTTGCTGTCCCCAAAAAATAACTCAACACACAGCCATTAATGTCTAAACCGCTGGCAACAAAAGTGAGTACACCCCTAGGTGAAAATGTCCAAATTGGGCCCACTGAGACTCGGGTGATCACAGATCCGAGTAAGTGGCTGGTCCCGGCCCCTTACCACGTGATCACCTGTCAGCCAATGACAGCTGATCACATGATGTAAACAAAAGCTTGGTAATCTTTTTTTTTCCCTCAAACACCAGCTTATGTGCAAGGGACATCTACCTACCTACCAGTGCTGATCAGTGCCCATTATTGCCACCCATCCGTGCCCATCACTGCCACCTATCAGTGCCCATCACTGCCACCTATCAGTGTCACCTAACAATGCCCTTCAGTGCCACCTCTCAGTGCACACCAGTGCCGCCTATTAGTGCCCACCAGTGCACACCAGTGCCTATCAGTGCCCACCAATCAGTGCCCACCAATGCCACCTCAGTGCCCACCAATGCCACCTATCAGTGCCCACCAATGCCGCCTATCAGTGCCCACCAGTGCCGCCTATCAGTGCCCACCAGTGCCGCCTTATCGGTGCCCATCAATGCAGCCCATCGATGCCCATCAATGCAGCCCATCTGTACCAATCAGTGCAGCCCATCGGTGCCAATCAGTACAGCCTCATCAGCGTACAGCAATGAAGGAAACAAAATTACCTATTTTCAAAATATTATAACAAAATATAAAATTTATAATTTTTTTTTTTAACAAAAAATAAAAACAGCAGAGGTGATCAAATACCACCAAAAGAAAGCTCTATTTGTGTGAAAAAAATATAACATTTAATTTGGGTACAGTGTTGTATGACCGCGCAATTGTCATTCAAAGTGCATCAGCGCTGAAAGCTGAAAATTGGTCTGGGCAGGAAGGAGGTAGAAGTGTCCAGTGAGCAAGTGGTTAAAAGTGTTTTCAGATGACACCAAGCTATGCGGTGGAATAACGTCCATATAGGATGTCTTCAATTTACAAGCCGACCTCAATGCTCTGTTTAATTGTGCAACTGTGTGGCAAACAGTGTTGGTCATCTTACTTTAAAAAAGTAATTAGTTACATTACAAATTACTTCTCCCAAAAAAGTAATTGAGTTAGTAACTCAGTTACTACATTGGAAAAGTAATTAGTTACTCAGAAAAGTAACTGTGATTTTTTTTTTTTTATATTCTTAGGGGCGGGTCTAGTATTACTGTAAGCAAGGGGTGCGTTCCCCCCTGCACGTCTATTTCCCCTCTGTACCCCCCTGCACGTCTGTTCCCCCCAACACATATATCTGTTTCCCCTCTGTACCCCACTACACATCTGTCCCCCCCACACACGTATATCTGTTCCCCCTCTGTACCCCACTACACATCTGTCCCCCCCCCCACACACATATATCTGTTCCCCCTCTGTACATCTGTCCCCCCCAAACTCACGGATCGGATCGTTGCTTGGATCAGAGTCACGGATCGGATCATTTTTCGGATCAGCAAATAATAATTGAATTTGCAAAAACCTGTAAAAATTCCACCACCATAAAGCCCCCACTGAAATATCCATAATCTCACCCACTGTAATATCCACGTCATCTCCTCAACTGTAATATTGGCTGAGTATGGCTGGGTACGGCTGAGCATGGCTGGGTACGGCTGGGTATCGCCGAGTATGGCTGGGTATTACCGTGTATTGCAGAGTATGGCTGGGTATTACCGAGTATTGCAGAGTATGGCTGGGTATGGCAGAGTATTGGCAGGGTGTTGCAGAGTATTGGCAGGGTGTTGCAGAGTATTGGCAGGGTGTTGCAGAGTATTGGCAGGGTGTCGCAGAGTATTGGCTGGGTATTACCGAGTATTGCAGAGTATGGCTGGGTATTACCGAGTATTGCAGAGTATGGCTGGGTATTACCGAGTATTGCAGAGTATTGCAGAGTATGGCTGGGTATTGCAGAGTATTGCAGAGTATGGCTGGGTATTACCGAGTATTGCAGAGTATGGCTGGGTATTACCGAGTATTGCAGAGTATGGCTGGGTATTACCGAGTATTGCAGAGTATGGCTGGGTATTACAGAGTATTGCAGAGTATGGCTGGGTATTACGGGGTATTGCAGAGTATGGCTGGGTATGGCAGAGTATTGCAGAGTATAGCTAGGTATTACGGGGTATTGCAGAGTATGGCTGGGTATGGCAGAGTATGGATGGGTATTATGGGGTATTGCGGGGTATTGCAGAGTATGGCAGAGTATGGCAGAGTATGGCTGGGTATGGCAGGGTGTTGCAGAGTATTGGCAGGGTGTTGCAGATTATTGGCAGAGTGTTGCAGAGTATTGGCAGAGTATTGGCAGGGTATTGGCAGGGTATTGGCAGAGTATTGGCAGAGTATTGGTAGAGTATTACCTGGGTATTGCAGGGTGTTGTCAGGGTATTGGCTGGTATTGCAGAGTATTGGCAGGGTATGTGCTGGCATCCGATCTCTCCCCTCCACTGTACAGATCTGTACACAGAGGGGAGAGAGGAACCGGCGTCATCTTGATTTTTGTTGATGTTTGTTTACAAGTGATCGCTCCGTCATTTGACGGAGCAATCACATTGTAAACGGCCGACGGGTGCACCAAGGTGGCCGCCGCTCCGGAGCTAGGCCGAAGCCGCGGCCATTCCAAAGGCCGAGGCCGCGGACGGCTCCGCGGATCGCGGCGAGTAATTGCGGTAACGCCGCCCCAGTAATGGGAACGGCGTTACCGCGAGGGGAAGAGTAATCAGTTAGATTACTCGTTACCCTTTAAAGTAACGGCGTTACCTAACGCCGTTTACTTTAATCGCGTTACTTACAACACTGGTGGCAAATGAGGGTCACATTAACAGCGGGATTGAAATCGTGCGAGTTTCATACCCGCAAGTCAGTCCGAATTCGGGGGCGATTTCTGAGACATCTGTGTGGGTTTCTGCAAAGATGTCTATTGAAATCGCACCGCAAAGTTACCAAGAGTAGTACAGAAACTCCTTTTGGGAATCGGTTTGGTGTCGCACCGATTCGGATGGTGCCATTGCCGGCAATAGCCGCTGATTTGGCATGCGATTTAACATGTCAAATCGCTGCAATGTGAACCAGGGCTCAATGAAGTTAAATGTAACGTTATGCACTTGGGGGCTAAAAATATGCAGGCATCATACATACTAGGGGGAGTACAACTTAGAGAATCTATAGTGGAGAAGGATCAGGGGGTTTTGGTAGATCATGAGCTTAATAATATCATGCAATTCTAAGCTGCAGTTTACAAAGCGATACAAGTCCTTTTTTTGTATAAAGAGAGGTGTGGACTCCAGAGAGAGGCATGTGCAAATACATATGCAAGTACCAGTGATGTAAGTAACTGAGTTAAAATAAACTGAGTTACGTAACTCAGTTACTTTAGAGGGTAACTAGTAATCTAACTGATTACTTTTCCCCTCATGGTAACTCAGTTCCCATTACTTTGGCTTAGTTACCCCAATTACATCTACCGTCACTAGATGGCAGTAGTGTAATTCCGGTGTCCTGCAAAAAAAGTTCCCCCGCCGGATAAGGACCCCCTGTACTGCGCAGGCGCAGCGCTTGCGCAGTACGAAGGACTACGGAGCTTCCGAAAATTGCCGAACCTAAACAGCTCTGAGTGAACTCTACACAGCGCAGGCGCAGTTAACATGTAATTGTACGAGGCGATGCCGCACCCTCATGATGCTCGTGCTACTCTGCAAGGGGCGTCTATCGTGTAACTAAGGGGCGAGTCTAGTATTACTGTAACCAAGGGGCGCATTTATTATTATTGTTATATATCGAGCTCTGCCCATTAATTTAACATTCGCCCTCTTCTATAGCCATCCGCCCCTTACACGATATAATAATAATAGACCCGCCCCTTGCTTACACGATATAACAGAACTGCCCCTTGGTTAGAGTAATAATAGAGCAGCTCCTTGGTTACACGATATATAACAATAATAAATGCGCCCCTTGGTTACAGTAATACTAGACCCGCCCCTTAGTTACACGTATAGAATATTTAAAAAAAAAAGTCAGTTACTTTGCTGAGTAACTAATTACTTTTCCAATGTAGTAACTGAGTTACTAACGCAATTACTTTTTGGGAGAAGTAATTTGTAACTTAACTAAATTACTTTTTAAAAGTAAGATGACCAACACTGGCAAGTACATAAGGCAGGGGTAGGCAACCTCGGCCCTCCAGCTGTGGTGAAACTACAAGTCCCATGAGACATTGCAAGACCCTGACAATCACAGGCATGATGGGATTTGTAGTTTCACCACAGCTGGAGTGCCAAGGTTGCCTAGGCCTGACATAAGGGGTCCATATAGTGAACTTGGTGTTGAGTTATTCACTTTAACCACTTCCCACCCGGCCAATGTACATAAACAGCTGGGTGGGCGCTCTCTCCTGAGTGGACATTCAGGAACGTCCCTCAGAAGGAGGGGGATCGTGCGATACCGATGCGCTCGTGTCACCCGGACACGGCGCATCTCCGATCAGCAGGAGGGCTCTGTGATTGGCCCTCCTGATCACATGATGGCCGCGTCCAATCGCAGCCATCATGTGATGTAAACACAGAGCCGGTTGCTAGGCATAGAAGTTGTCGCAGAGGAGAGGGGATCGCTGCAGCCAGCTGGTGATCAGTGAGTATGAGCTGTTTTTTACAGCTTTTTACTCACTGATCACCAACCTAGTGTCCCCACACAGTGTAAACACAAATGTCCCTAAAACACGTCACCAAAACACATATCCCCAAATAAAAACACCTGTCCCCCACATATGTCCCACTAAAATCACATGTCCCAATGATCATTTGCACACATATCTCCGTGATCACCTGCGCACATCTGTACATGATCATTTGCGTACATCTGTTCGTGATCACACAAACCAATTATTATACACTTAACGGAATTTTTGTTTTCCAAAAACATGTAGCAGAATACATTTTGGCTTAAATTTTTGACAAAATTCGATTTTATTGGATCTCTTTTAAAATAGAAAGAAGAAAATATATTTTTTTTCCCCAAATTTCCGCTCTTTTTTTGCTTACATCGCAAAAAAATTTAAATGGACTTGTGAATAAATACCACCAAAAGAAAGCTCTATTTGTGCGAACAAAATGATAAAAATGTCATTTGGGTACAGCGTAGCATGACCGCACAATTGTCATTGAAAGTGCGAGAGCGCTGAAAGCTGAAAATTGGTCTGGGAAGGAATGGGGCGAAAGTGCCCAGTATTGTAGTGGTTAAGGTCATCACAGAGGACAAGGGGGCACTCTTTACGTCTGGAGGAAAAGAGATTTAATCTTCAAATACAGAAAGGTTTCTTCACAGTAAGAGCTGTGAAAATGTGGAATAGACTCCCTCAAGATCTGGTTCTGGCCAGCTCAGTAGATTGCTTTAAGAAAGGCCTGGATTATTTCCTATATGTACATAATATAGCTGGGTACTAACATTTATAGGTAAAGTTGATCAAGGGAAAATACAATTGCCTCTTGGGGGATTAGGAAGGAATTTTTCCCCTGCTTTAACAAATTGGATCATGCTTTGCTGGGGTTTTTCGCCTTCCTCTGGATCAACTGTGGGTATAAGATTGGTATATGGGATTGGATTATTTTTTTTATTTGTATTGGTTGATAACTAGATAGATTGGGTCTTTTTTCAACCTGACCAACTATGTAACTATGTATGTCAGTCACTGGCTCTCTGCTCTGCCCCTGCAACCATCACTGGTGCGCTTGGCTGTGCAGGGGCGGGAGCGACTGGCTTAGGCTCTCATCAGCGAACTGAAAGGCTGAGCCAGCTGCCGGTCAGGCATGTTGGTGGAACCCTTTCTATGGGTGGAAGGTAATCCGTCCTGCAACGCTATTGTGTGTGTGTGTGGTGCACAGCAAGGGCTTTTTTTTTTGCCTGGAGTTGGGCATTAAACAATTTACTGAAATTTGGAAGATCTGCCACTTCATTTCCATAAGGGTTCATATATATATATATATATATATATATATATATATATATATATATATATATATATATATATACACACACACACATAAACACACACACATATATATACACACACACACACAATCTCACAAAAGTGAGTACACCCCTCACATTTTTGTAACGACCCCAAACAAACCTAAAAAGATGACCACTGCCTTGATAAAAAAGCTGAGGGTAAAGGTGATGGACTGGCCAAGCATGTCTCCAGACCTAAACCCTATTGAGCATCTGTGAGGCATCCTCAAAACGGAAGGTGGAGGAGCGCAAAATCTCTAACATCCACCAGCTCTGTGATG